>CM051823.1:33825000-33905000 GCA_028451465.1 Erethizon dorsatum
ATCCCATTGCTAGGCATCGTTACAGAACCAGCCCATTGCTTACTGATAAAACATTGAATATGCAACAAACTTTTAGATGTTTACCAGGGAAAGCAACATAGTTCATGACTTTACCCAAGTTTCCATTTCCACTACAGCTTTAAACAGTTTTCTTTGGTTCTGAGCAGCTGCACTGGCCCAGTATACCCCACTGTATCTTATCAGAGCTGATTCACGTTGAGTCAGACCTTATCCAATTTCTAAGAATCCTGGAGAAGCCCAGGCTACTGAAGATTTCCCCATGAGATTTCCAAGGTTCTAATACAGGTCCTCCATCTGGAATAATTCATTTAGGGAGTTTCTAGCCATGTTTTCATGTAACCGATATGCCTCTAGTTTTCCTTAATAATATAATAATCTACGTCTGTTAATACATTTTTAAGAATGCATTGCCTTGAAACTTCTAGACTTGCCCATAAATTATTTTAGATCACTTTGAGGTGGCGGGTATTGGTTAAAACTAACGACAATTTAAGTTGAATTCTTAATCCCTTGATTCTAAATTCAGGGCAATACTTAAACATACAATCTCAGTATTCACTGTTAATAGGGGTTTCAAATACAATTTAGTTCATTACAAAGGAGTATAGCAGTAACTCCTGTATGTAGTTTTCATTCTAATGAAATGAATATGTCCCTGTTTTCTAATATGTAATATGAATTTTAGTACTAAAATTTATTTTTCAGTTCTTTAAGAATTTTATAAAAAGTGCTAGAGCTTTTAAATAAAGTGTATTTGGTCTACTTCTATACTTCTCTCGGCTTAATATGCCAATGAATTTTAAATTTTTTCTTTGAAAAAACAGTATTTATGCAAGTTTCTGAGCAACTATAGCTTTGAAATTGTAAGAGTGACTAAATATTTAAGAAAACAACTGATCCAAATTAGTTACACTGGGGCCAGTGAGATGGCTCAGTGGCGTAAGCTCCTGCTTGGCAAGTGCGAGGGCCCTAGTTCGACTCCCAGAACCCACATACGAAAAGAGGGCCAGTGATATCGCTCAGCGGCCCGGGTGCCTGTTGGCCTACGAGGTCCTGAGGTCAACCCCCGGTCCCCCCCCAAAAAAAATCCAAAAAAACCCCAAATTAGTTACACTTTGGGAATTCATAAATGATGAAAAACAGAACTGTTGATGTTAGTCATCAATAAACTCCACCCATTTTTCAGAGTTAAAAATATATTCTCATTTTAACATGTCTCAAATATGAGTTATGTTGCTTAACATCTTTGTGTTGGTTTACTCAATTAATATTAATAAAAGAGTTTAATGGCTCTTTTATTAGCATCTTGGGAGAATTAACATTGAGTACATAATAAGTTAGCCAGCAAGCAATTCTCTAACATCGAATTTTCACTTAAAAAGAAAACAGTAAAAGAGAAAATTCTAGAATATTCTACAAATGTAAAAATTTGTAGAAAAATTAACCTTACAGTTTAAATCCTGTTAATAGCACTTTGTATTTTAGAATTTCAGGTGAAAAATTTGGCACTATTATCCATAATACCATTATTTTAAAAAGGCACCCTAGCCCTAATTTGAACATTATAGGTTGCTTTAATGCATGTTAATTCAGTTTTTATATATGTTTATTATATATTTACATTGGTTTATTATGTATGTATATTCTGGATCATACATTATACTTACTAAAATATCAGCCCACTGGACTGTATTTTGATAGAAAAAGAGAATGCAGATTTATTATAAGCAGAAAACTACTATGATGGGAGAATGTGATTTCTTTTTCTAATAAGTTCACAAATAACTTTCAGATATGTAACTGTTAAATGAAGTATGTCAAAGTCATTTAGTGTAAAAATAAGACAAAATTTTTTTTAACCAAATTGTTCCAGGTTCCTGCTATATCTGTTTTGTCCTTCACTGTATGTATAGTGATAATTAATCTTAAAGCAGTAAATGACCTAAGGAACCTTTGTTTCATATGGAAAGTAGAAAAAAGTTGGCAAAGTTATTGACTATAGAAAAAAGATCTTGTAGGAATTGGCCACTTTTGTTTTGTTTGCAGCTGAGGACATTCAACACAAAATAAGTTGGCTGGGAATAACATTACTATAATTGGCTAATGTAAAACAGACAGATGTTTTTCTCATTACATAGCCCTGGGCAGATGCACTTTGGTAAGAGTTGAATTTTTTGAACAAAATTGAGCTGATATTGGTCCTCAAATTTTGAATGTTATTCTGAAAACTTATTTATATTAACCTATATAAATATTTTACCTTTCCCAAATTATATATGGAAAATGATTTTATAGTTTCAAAAGCCTATGAATCAGGGCTGGGGGTATAGCTCAGTGGCACAGCGCCTGCCTGGCAAGCACACAGTCCTGAATTCAATTCCTGGTACCAAAAAAAAAAAAAAAAGCTTATGAGTCTCATTACAATGAATTACATTTTGTGTAGTAATACTTGTAGTAACAAAATAATATCCTACTCAAGTTGTATAACATCCCTTCTATACTCTAGAATATTGATCCATTTCTTCATGTTTTGAAAATAATTTCTGCATATCCAAATTTTCACTTTTAATGAACAGTTGAGTTTTGTCCTTGTGTGTTATCTCGGCTGTGTCTACTATACTGAACATGCAAAAACTATGTTAAAGGAGCCATCTTCACACTTTGCTTTAAGAGAAAATTTCCAGATACACTTTGAAGAACTTACTGGATATTCTGTGAAATTCTTTATTGTTATGCTGATGACTTTGATAAGTTTACTGAAAAAGTCCTCTGCATTTTCCTGTGCAGGAGAAAGAAGAAAAACATATGATAACATTTTAGTGCTGAATGGAATTAGCATGTTTAGTATTGCTATTAATTATTAATGTGGAAACATTTCACATGTCATTTGAGCCATTTTTTCTGATGGATTTTCGTTGGTCCCTCTGAACTCTCTCACGAAAACCTTTGACAGCACCAACAGATAGATTCTGTAGTGTGGCTTATAGTCACCATTCACTTGTCTTACTGTTTAGAGGTAATTCATCCTACAGAAGACAGATCTATGAACAGGTGACTTTCAGCCATATTGTGAGTAATTAAACCGTGGTGTCTAGGTTTCAGAGAACCACCTTGGCTAATTTTGACACACTTTATTGTATCCATACTTAAACACAGGAGTTTGTAAACTCTGGTCTGTGAGCCACATCTAGCCTGCTGCCTCATTTTCCCTAGCCTACAAGCTGCAGATTGTTTAAAAATCTTGAAGTGGCTGAAATCAAAATAAGAAACGAATGATACTTTGAGGAAAGTGAAAATTCTATGAAATTCCAGTTTCAATGTCAGCGTATATAAATGTCCCCGAACACAAGCGTGCTGCATTGTGTTTTTGCAGTATAGTGGCAGTGGAGTAGTTGCAGCAGACATCACTCATGGTGCTCTCAGCACATCACGTTGCCTCTGAAGGTACTGAAAATTACAGGAACACTTTAATAATTTGGGAGTATTTACTTTACCATTGCATTGTTCTTATATGTTATTACCAATCCATATTTATAATGCCAAAAAATAAGAGAAATGTAGGCTTTTAATGTGATGGTTTTAATGTACCATGCAGTGTGGGTAATTCTGTTATAAATAGTCTCAAGGCATTGTTATGCAGTGACTTGATAGCTACACTAAAAGAATAAATATCAACATTAGCAGATTATGCATTCATCACAACATTCCCAACTTATAAGAAAGCAGTGGTTAGAAAAAAATTTAGTATCTTACAGTTAAAAAAATAAACTAACTTTACAACCAGAGTAAGTTTTTGAGTAGTTAATTTGTTAGTTAAGCAAGGAAAGCTATTTCCCAATGGTGAATAAATTAAAACCCATCCAGAGAAGATAGCCTTTTTCAAGAAGTTAATGTCTAGTTGTCTATTGAAGGAATTAATATTATTGAAGAATTAAATGTCTGTGAATGGTCTCCGTGGAAAAACTACGGGTTCAGAATATTTTCAAAGATGTTGAGAAAATACTAATTCAAACCAAGTAGAAGTAGAATCAAGTTAAAATGAGGTACAACTGAAGGTGATAAAAACATTTTTGGAGCGCAATGATTTGTGTTGTTTTAGAAATTTACAAAGGATTTTGAAGATTAAAGGTGTTAAAATCTATGATTGTACGTTGTATAATTATTCAAGTAATTAGTGGATATATTTGAATCTGTCATGTTATTGAACACATATTGTCAAGAGCATAGTTCATTCACCCTTATAAACTTAATCACTGACAGTTGTGAATTTTTATGTGAAGCATAAGATAAATATCTTGAGTTTCTCTTTCATATAACATGTCAGTAATTCAGCAGTGATAAAGTTTATAATGATTTTTTGAATTTAGGGCAAGATAGAAATTTTTCTGAATGAGAACAATGAATCTGACTGTCATCCACTGTTACTGAGGGTAAATGGCTGTGTAAATTGGCTTTTTTCTATAAATTTGATAATGTTGCTAATAAGTTCCAACACAAATTACCTGCCCCTCCAAAAAAAAAAAAATTACTCGAGCAGTTTAAACTTAGGTCATTTCTACCACTAAGTTTTTGATCACATGAGTACATGTCCATTGTTTCCAAAAAATTAAAGCAAAATCTTTATTCGCACACAAAATTGCGCAAGATGTATCTTATAAATTCAAATTATGTTTCCAGGAGTGTGTTTCAGACCTCAGTATAGTTCGAAGGGATTTTCACATCTTTCAAAAATTTTTTAAAATTTTTATTTTTTATTAGTACATGTTTGCAATACATAACGTTTACATTCATTGTGAGTATTTACTACATGTACATCTTAGTTCTTTTCCTATCCTCTTCCCCTCTCCTGCTTTCTTCCCTCCATCTCTTGGTCCCCAGAAGCTTCTACTTAATCTTCAGTTGTCAGTAATGTAACAACATACTAACTATTAAGAGAAAAGTCTATTATAATTTTGTAAATGCCTCCGAAGTAGTAAATATGCTGCTAAAATATTATATGATCATGAACAGATAATATTTGTACCAAAAATGAAATACAGAAACTCATTGTAGCTCCACATTAGCATATCAACATTTGCTATTGATTTGATGATAAAGAACACTGATTTTGAGCCCCAATTAAGGAAAACATTACACCCTTACCCCCCAAATAATTTCATTTTTCAGATCTGTATGTTTTCTTTTGTTCATTGTAGTAGTAGTAGTAATAGTAGTAGATTGTTGTAGTTTGAATTTTCTTAATAAAATTTGTAGAAACTTGCTGTCTTGTTATACAAGTGCCTGTATAATATCTTAGATTGTAACTCTTGTTCTACAAATCCTGAAATACTTTCTGACCTTTTGTGGAAATACTTGATGATTCTCACTCTTAACATTCCTACTTTCACTTAAGTAAATTAAGATTGCCTTTATATGTTCTTTCTGTATATTCTAGTAAATCTGATCCCATTAAACACAGTCATCTTCATTACTTAGGATTTCTATTTTGGAGAATCTGTCCACTTGCTAAAGTTTATGTGTAATCCCTAAATCCGTAGATACAGAGCTTTTATAATCATTCGCATATATGAGCAAAGTGGTGAAACTTTTTAGTCATTTGACACATACTTTCATAGCTTAAATTGAACAAGGCAACACTCTACCTTTTTTGAGCTCTCAACTATAAACAAGAGTCTTTATTACATTTTACTTAGTGCCATGTTTTTCACAATTTTGTGCTGTTTGCTGATGACTTTGCTGTTCACAGTAGCCCCAAGGATAGTCCTGAAATGCTGTCAGTGTTCCTAAGTGCCAGAAGGTAAATGATGTTCCTTATGGAGAAAATACATGTCCTAGTGAGCATTCAAGCATGACTTATATGGTGTTCATAAATCCATAGTATATGGTAAATAAGGTGTCTTTAAAGTGAAGCACACATAAAACAAAGTAACATATTAACAGTTGAAATTGTGACCAGAGAGTCATAAAACCTAACCCTGTGTTTCCCCTAGGAGTAATAATTTCAGTATTTGTTTATGGCAGCTTTATAGATTGTAATTACCTCAGATTGTGAGACTCAACTGGATATGTGTATCCATAGAAATTGTATTCATTCATCAACAATTCATGCAAAAATTATTTAAAATAATTTTCTTTTTTCCAAATCATACTGATGAGGATACAAATTAAGAAAAACATTTCCCTTTCTGTTTCTTGTTTCAGAAAATTTACTTTGCTATTTTCCTGCTAATTATCTGCTCTTCTCAGGGTAATACAGTTTTTGTTTTCCTAGATATAGGATGGTTCTTTAATCCTAGCCTATGGACTTTACCAGTCCATAATATTATTCATGAAGAACCTAGAGGAAGTCAAATAGAATCATGCAAATCCATTACCAATACTAGAAAAATAATTCAAGGTGTATATCAGGAAGACCAATTTTAGCATGGTTCATCATTTTAGGAGTTAACTTATGATTGTGTATTCTCTTTCAATTATTTTATATTGCTTTTCCTAATACTTTTGCATAGGAATTAACAGTATGAATTTCCAAAAACACGCCTGACACTACACATCTAAGAGCTGAATAATTATATCCAAAATCCTTTGTGTAAATTTCAAAGAATTCAAATGTGGCTCTGCTCTACACATTCTTAATTTGTGCTGCTTGTTATGTAATGCATGCCATTGGCTACTACCATGGTAACAGCCTTGCTGAGTATATCCTCATTTGCTCTGTAAGTACTCAGTTCTACCTTAACTCCTGCTGTCTCCAGTAACCTTAAGAATCTAACTCGGAGTGTAGTTTACAAGTTACAATATCACTACTTCATTTGTCAGAATAATTCAAAAATTCTAACTTCTGTTAGAGAACATTGAAAATATCTTATTTCTAAAATTCTGCATTACATAGTTAGATGAAACAGAACTTTTTTTTGGGGGGGGTTCCGGGGTGTCGACCTCAGGACCTCGCACGCCAGCAGGCGCCCCTGCCACTGAGCGATATCACTGGCCCCTTTTTCGTATGTGGGTTCCGGGAGTCTAACTCGGGCCCTTGCGCTTGCCGGGCAGGCGCTTAAACCGCTGAGCCATCTCACCGGCCCAGAACTTTTAAATTTATTTATAAAATATTAGTTTCATGTAAAAATTTGAATAAGTCATTTGGAATAAAGAAAATAATACAGACTTAAATGGAAAAATGTGTTCATGTATGTTAATTTACCCACTTACAAAGTTTTATAAAAATTATTTCAGTTAAAAATCTACAAAGAGGGCCAGTGAGATGGCTCAGCAGCATAAGCTGAAGTTGAAATGTTACTTTCACCAAAAGTAACACTTGTCCGAAAAATGTGCCCATAAATGGTTTATATGCCCCATAAAAGGAACATAGCACAGTCACACATAAACCACTAATCAACTTCAAACATGGATATCTTTTGAACCACACGAGACCTACAAACTAGTATCAGTTTCTTCCTCCTTAATTTCAGAATGCATTAGATAATATGCATTAAAAACTGTGATACAATTTGTTTACAAATATACAAATTCCAAACGGAAATATCACTTATTCTGATGAAATGACAACTATATATAAGGTAATAGTTAGCTGCAACTCACAAGTTTCAATCTCTATCATAAACACGATACAGACAATATTATGATTTATGTCAAATAGTTGATTTTAAAGGGAAAAATCATGATGTTAGTTTGTGATAAAATATTCTTAAATATGACTGTTTCAAAATGAATAAAATGTATGTGTGTATCGTTTATTTCTTTTTTTTTTTTTTCGTGGGTACCAGGGGTCGACCTCAGGACCTCGCGTGCCAGCAGGCACCCGTGCCGCTGAGCGATATCACCGGCCCTTTTCTCGAATGTGGATTCTGGGAGTCGAACTCAGGCCCTCGCGCTTGCCAGGCAGGTGCTTACACCGCTGAGCCATCTCACCGGCCCTGTATTACTTCTAAAAGAGAGATTTGGGCTGGTGATACAGCTCAGCAGCATAAGCGCCTGCCTGGCAAGCACGAGGTCCTGAGTTCAAATCCTGATACCCGTATTAAAAAAAAAGGAAAGATTTTATTCAGTAGACCAATTCAGGTGTGGTAGATCAAAAAATAATATGGGAAAATCCTTATGTACACTGATTTGAGGAAATGTGGATATTTTTAAAAATTTATTAGTACTATCGTTAATAAAATTGTTTCCACAAAAAAATAAACATCACAAATGAAAATAAATAATAAAAATCATATCTTTAGACAATGAAATATTAAATAATTGAGTTTTTCCTTTGCAATTTCAAATTTTAATTGCAAAACAGTCTAAAAGTCCTATTTAGTTTCTTGGCTAATGTACAAAATCACAAGAGTTAACTGAAAATAAAATTAAAAAATACATGAGTCATGTAGAAAATATACTTCTCCCAAGTAACTTCCTATAAGCATCAATTAGCCAGAAAGTATAAAATATAATAAGCCAAAGAAAGACTATAGTGGTAGAAACAATAAGAAGTATACAACAGAGATAATCTTGACAAGAAAACAGTAGATCTTTCTTTTCCTAAAATACTATTGGCAATGATTCTTGAAATTGAAAAAGTGTTTTTATGCTTATTTGGAAGTCAGAAATTACTACAGTAATTATGGTAAAATATTTTAAAAGGAAGGTATTGTCACTGTTTTTATAAATAAGATCTTAGGTATCAGCTTATTTTACAATCCCTTTTATTAATAATTTCTTTTATCATTTTTATGCTATAGCAAATTATTTGAAATTTCTTTCCATTTCTTACTTTACAAAATATATGGGAATAAAATGTTTAAATCTCTCTCTGTCTCTCTCTCTGCAGTTACCTGGGACCAAACTGAAAATGTAGTACACGCTATGCTAAAGCTCATTTTTAAATTGTATTTGAAATTTTAAAACTCACTAAAATTTTTCATGTAGGAAATATTACTAAATGATATACTTTTAAAGCTTATACTAAATCACACATTCTATAGTTTTATGGAATTTCTTTGTAGATTTCTTTTGAGGGGGGCATACAGGGGGTTGAACTCTGGACCACACGCTTGCCAGGCAGGTGCTTATGCTGCTGAGCTGTATCACCGGCCCAAATCTCTCTTTTAGAAGTAATACAGGGCTAGTGAGATGGCTCAGCGGCGTAAGCACCTGCCTGGCAAGCGCGAGGGCCCGAGTACGACTCCGGAACCCACATTCGAGAAAAGGGCTGGTGATATCGCTCAGCGGCACGGGCGCCTGCTGGCACACGAGGTCCTGAGGTCAACCCCTGGTACCCACGAAAAAAAAAAAAAGAAATAAACGATACACACATACATTTTATTCATTTTGAAACAGTCATATTTAAGGATATTTTATTACAAACATCATGATTTTTCCCTTTAAAATCAACTATTTGACATAAATCATAATATTGTCTGTATTGTGTTTATGATAGAGATTGAAACTTATGAGTTGCAGTTAACTATTACCTTATATATAGTTGTCATTTCATCAGAATAAGTGATATTTCCGTTTGGAATTTGTATATTTGTAAACAAATTGTATCACAGTTTTTAATGCATATTATCTAATGCATTCTGAAATTAAGGAGGAAGAAACTGATACTAGTTTGTAGGTCTCGTGTGGTTCAAAAGATATCCATGTTTGAAGTTGATTAGTGGTTTATGTGTGACTGTGCTATGTTCCTTTTATGGTACATATAAACCATTTATGGGCACATTTTTCGGACAAGTGTTACTTTTGGTGAAAGTAACATTTCAACTTCAGCTGAAACATGACAAAGAGTGAAACTTATATTTAAGTAATAAATTTACCACCTTAAGGTAGACATTTCATTTAGTCTCAACTTCATTTTGTATTCCATATTACTTGATACTTCAATAAATATTTAACCAGTAGTTATTATATGTCCAAAACTTGAAATAACAGTAAAATGAGACCTGTAAAAATCCTGACCTTTTTGAAACTGGCCAAGAAAAATGATAAACAACCGAACTATGTACCTTATTTCAAGAGGAGAAGAACCTTTATTGGTAGACTGGTCAAGAAAGGCCTGCTCAAGGGGGGACATCTCTGAAGAAAAAGACATGCAAGGTAGTTTGAGAATCCAGCAAGTAGAGCTACAGCATTTCAAGAGGGCCACTGTAGCAGCAGCATGGTGAGCAAAGGGCCTAGGGGTGCGGGATTTCACAGGAGTGAGCAGTATCAGGAAAGGCATTATAGGTCATAGCAGAGAGCTTGGATGTTATTCTAAGCACAAGATGACCTTGATAAATCACATGGCCTTCATTTTTTCCCAAACCATAATTACATACACAGCTAGATGATTTCTACCAGATACTGAAATCCATTGAGACCCATTGTGGTATGGCTTTAAGATAAATAACTAGACCTATGTAGTAGAATAAAAACAAAAAACGTTCAAGGAAGGGTGCAGTTATGAACTGAAACTTACATAATCATTTCATTTATGACAAAGGTGACCCTGTAGTGTAGTTATGAAAAGATAGTCTGGGTTAATTGAGTAGCCACATGGGAAATATGTATACAGATTTATATCTTCAGTCCTACATTACACCATTATCAAAAATTACAAGTGGATTGCAGATCTCAGTGTCAGTGATAAGAAAACAAAGCTGTTGGAAAGAAAAAAGCATATAACAACATCTTTTTGAGCTTAAAGTAGACAAACACAGCTCTAACCATAAAAATTATGCCATGGTAAAAGGAAAAAACTTTGCTTAACAAAGGTCACCATTAATATAATAAATAGATACTCTACAAACTGAGAGCATATATTTGTCATACGTATTTCTAACAGGATTTATATTCAGATTATGCATAGAATGCCTTTATATCAGTGAGGAAAAGATGTAAAAATATATCAAGCTAATAAAGAGAAATTTCACAGTAGAGGGTATTTTAATGGCCAGTCATCAGACAAAGGCAAATTAAACCCATAATATAAAACCACAGTATATCACTCAGAACAACTGAAGTGAAAAAGACGGATAATATTATGTGTTGCTACAATGTGGATTAATTCTCACACATTGCTAAAAAGAGTATAAATTGTTACAGCATCTTGTGAAAATCATTTTAGAGCATCTTATAAAGTTGATCCTACTCCTATACTAGCAATACTACTCCTACAACATACGAAACAGAAACATGTACCTGTATTCCAAAAGACATATGGAAGAATATTCTTAGCAGCAATATGAGCAGTAATCCCAATCTGAGAAGTATCCAAATGCTCAGCAATATAATATAGAAATATATTGTATTACACTCACACAATAAGGCGCTACACAACAGGAAGAATGAGTTATCTACAAGTGTGAATATAATGTAAATATTACAAACATAATATATTTGTATATTATATATTATATATTACATTATATATTACACGATATGTAATATAGTATATATTGAGAAAAGAAAGCCAGCATAAAAGCATGAAAGCTGTCTGACTCCATTTATATATTGTTCAAATTAAGCATAACTAGTTTTAGACATTAGAAGCCATAATAGTGTTTTATTTTGGCGACAGCAGGTAATGCCCAGAATAAAGCAGACAGGTGACTAATAATGTAGTTTTAATGGGGTATTTCTTGACCTAGGGTCCTGTTTTCTGTGTTGTGTTCTTGAAAATGCATACTTGTGATTTTGCACTTTATTTATACATGAATACATACAAAAAGTTAAAATAGCAAATAATATAATCTGTAGACGCTTAATGTAAGGGAAATGATAAAATTATTCAAGATACAACTGTCATCCATTTTTCTATATAGTGTTGCAATAATTTCCATTCAAAAATCCATCAATTCATTTTATATAGTATCCTTAATCATATCTTGTAGGAAAAAAGAGATACATGAGGAGGGCCTCATGTTTTTTATAAAAATATGAAGTAACCACGATAGAAATATCGTAGTCATACTGAGAAATTTTTAACTTAAAAGTCTGCATGTCAGTATTTGGCCCTGATCCTTTATTAGTAAACAATGGGAGTTTCTCTTTAGATATTATTTGAGTAAATCAGTGAGTAATGATCAACTGTGTGTTATGTGCCTGACAAATGTTTTTCTCTTTAAAATTATTTGCAGTAAATATTTTTATTAGTATGTTTGTGGGCCATAATGATTACATTCATCATGGAAAGTCGGTACATGTGCATAACACATCTTCATTCTTTTTACCTCTTTCCCTTTACTCCCTCTTCCCTCCCTCCATCTCTTGCTCACTTTCCCTTTTGCAAAAGATCTATCTCCTTGTTTCCTATTGTCTATCTTTATTTTGTACTTTAAATTATTCATACTTTGAGCTTTTCATATAATAAAAAAATAATATTTAAATTTGGATGTCTGATTTCACTTAATACTATAGTTTTGAGGTGCATCCATATTCCTACAAATGACTCAAATTTTTCCTTCTGCATGGCAGAGCAGTAATACTCTATTGTGTATAAAAACCATATTTTCTTTATCCATTCTTCTGTTAATGGATGTATGGGCTTCTTCCAGGATCTCCTACTTTGAGTTGTGTAGCCATAAAAATGGGTATGCATGTATCACTGTGATAATATGTTGAACTCTTTCTGTAAGATATTTAGAGGGGAATGGCTGGGTCAAATGGAATTTCTGTTTAGTTATTTGGGGAACTCCATACTGATTTCCATAGTGATTGTACTAGTTTACATTCCCAGGAACAATGTAGGATTCTGTTTTGCCTGCAGTCTTGCCAGTATTTGTTACTATTTGATATCTTTTTACGGGGGGTCGACCTCAGGACCTCGCGTGCCAGCAGGCGCCTGTGCCGCTGAGCGATATCACCGGCCCTTTTTTCGTATGTGGGTTCCGGAGTCGAACTCGGGCCCTTGCGCTTGCCGGGCGGGTGCTTACGGCACTGAGCCATCTCACCGGCCCGACTATTTGATATCTTGATGATAGCTATTCTTTCTGGAGTAAGATGAAATCTCAGTGTTGTTTTAATTTGCATTTCCCTAATGGCCAGAGATGTTGAACGTGTACTTAGTGGCCATTTGTACTCTACTGAGAAGTATTTGTTCATTTCATTTGCCCATTTTCTGATTGGGTCTTTTATTAGGCTGGGTCTAATTTTTTTGAGTTCTTTCCATACTCTAGATATTATTCCCCTGTCCAAATAATAGCTGGCAAATTTTTTTTTCCATTCTGTAGGTTGTCTCTTTTGTTTCCTTTGCTGTGTAGAAGCTTTTAATTTGATATGATCCCATTTATTGATCCTTTTTTTTTTTTTTTCTTTTTGGTGGGTACCAGGGGTCGACCTCAGGACTTCGCGCGCCAGTAGGCGCCCGTGCCGCTGAGCAATATCACCGGCCCTTTTTTCGTATGTGGGTTCCGGGAGTCGAACTCAGGACCTCGTGCTTGCCAGGCAGGCGCATACGCCACTGAGCCATCTCACCGGCCCCATTTATTGATTCTTGTTGTTATTTTTTTGTGTGTGTGCAGTTGGGGTTCTGTTCAGAATGCCCCTGCCTACACCTATGCCACCAAAAGTTTTACGTGTTTTATCTGCCGGCAGATTCTTTATGTTTTAACATTTAGAGCTTTGATGCATTTTGATTTTAATTTAGTACATAGTATGAGATACAGCTCTAGATTAAATTTTCTGCATGTAGATAGCCACTTTTCCCAGTAATTATGTGCTAAAGAGGCTATCTTTCCTCCAGGGTATGTTTTTGGCCCCTTTATTAAAGATCAGAAAACGGAATGTGCCTTGGGTTGTTTCTGCATCTTTTCTTGTATTGAGCCACATGTCTGGTTTTGTGCCAATACCTTATTGTTTTATCACTATAACTTTTTAATCTAACTTGAAGTCCTGAATTGTGATGCTTCCTGCTTTACTGTTTGTGCCCAGGATTATTTTTGCTATTTTGGGTCTTTTCTGGTTCCATATGAACTTTAGGATTGCTTTCTTTAGTTCTGTGAGGAATGCTGTTGGTATTTTGATTGGAATTGCCTTACCTCTGTATATCAGTTTTAGAAGTATGGCCATCATGACAATATTGCTACTACATATCCAGAAACATATCCAGGAAAATGGATATCTTTCCATTTTCTGATGTCCTCATGGATCTCCTTTTTCAGAGTACTGAAGTTTTAATTGTAGAGGTCTTTTTCTTCCCTTGTTAGGTTTATTCCATAGCATTTAATTTTTCTTGATACCACTATGAATAATATTTTCTTTATATTCTCAATGAGTTCATTATTAGTATAAAAGAATGCTATAGATGTTTGTGTATTGATTTTGTATCCTGCCACACTATTGAATTTGATTGTTAATTCTAGGGTTTTAGGTGGAATTTTTTTGGTCTTCTATGTAGAGGATCATGTTATCTGCAAATAATGATAATTTGATTTCTTCTTTTCCTATAAGTATCTCTTTTGTTCTTTTTCTTGCCTGTTTGCTCTCACTAATGTTTTGAGTACTATATTCAACAGGAGTGGTAACAGAGGACATTCTTGTCTTGTTCCTGATTTTAGAGGGAATGCTTTCAGTTTTTCCCTGCTTAATATGCTGTTGGCGGTAGGTTTGTAATAAATAGCTTTTATGAGGTTGAGATAAGGTCCTTTTATACCTTTTTTGAGGGTTTTTAAAAATTGTATGTGGATCTTAGATTCTGTCAAAGGCTTTTTCAGCATCTCTAGAGATGATTATATGATTTTTGTCCTTGCTTCTGTTTATGTGGTGTATTAAGTTTATAATTTGCCTATGTTGAACTATCCTTGCATACCTGGTAAAAAAACTACTTGTTCACGATGTATATTTTTGATGATTTTTTGCTTTCTGTTTGTCTAATTTGTTGAGGATTTTTGTGTCTATGTGCATTAAAAAGATTGGTTTATAGTTCTATTTTTCAGTTGAGTCGTTTTCTGGTTTGGAATCAGGGTGAAGCTTGCTTCCAGGAATAATTTTGGAAGTACATTTTCCTTTTGTTTTTATTTATTTATTTATTTATTTATTTATTTATTTATTTATTTATTTTTAATGTGGGTTCCGGGAGTCGAACTCAGGACCTCGCGCTTGCTGGGCAGGCGCTTAATGCCACTGAGCTATCTCACTGGCCCTATTTTTCTTTTCAATTTCATCGAAGAGTTTGAGCAGTACATATTGGCATTAGATCTTCTCTGAAGTTCTTGTAGAGTTCAGTTGTGAACCCATCAGGTCCTGGGCTTTTCTTAGTTGCTAAGTTCTTCGTTACTGCTTCAATTTCCTTGTATGTTATTGGATTATTCTAGGATTTTATGTGCTTTGGACTCAATATATGTATCTAGAAATATGTTCATTATTTTCTGGATTCTCCAATTTATTGGGGTGTAGATTTTCGAAGTAGTTACTAATCTTCTGGATTTCAGTGATGACCCTTGAGATTTTGCTTTTTTGATTTCTGTTTGCATTGATTTGGGTCCTCTTTCTTCCTTTCTTCCTTTTCTTTCTTTCTTTCTTCCTTCCTTCCGATAAGATTTGCCGAGGGTTTGGCTATTGTGTTTGTCATTCAAAGAACCAACTGTGATTCAGTGAGTCTTTGGATTTTTTTAGTGTCAATTTCATTCATGACTGCTCTGATATTTATAATTTCCTTCCTTGTACCAGCTTTGGATTTGGATTGTTCTTTTTTTCTAGGAACTTGAGGTGCACCATTAAGTTATTTATTTTGGCCTCTGCTTTTTTTTTGTTGTTGTTGTTGTGGGCATTCACAGCTATAAATTTCCTTCTTAGGACTGCTTTCATTGCATCTTTTAAGTTTTGGTATGTTGCACTTGGATTATCACTTGATTGTGGCATTGATCTAATTTCTTTATCTCGTCTGTGATTTATTGATTATTCAAGAGTGTATCACTTAATTTCCATGTGTTTGCATAATTCCTGTGGTTTCTTTTCCCACTGATTTCTAGTTTTATTACTCTAGGATCTGAAATATTCATGGGGTAATTTCCATTGTTTCGCATTTACTGAAGCATGTTTTATTGGATAGTGTGTGTTTCTGTTTAGGAGAAAGTTTCATGTGCTACTGAGAAGAGTGTGTATTCTGTTATTGAGTGAAACATTCTGTATATATCTATTAAATCCATTTGTTTGAAGGTTTGGTTCAACTTTGAAATTTCTTTTTTTTTTTTTTGTCTAGTTGATCTTAAATTGATAGAAAAAAATGTGGCATTTATATGCAATGGGACAATATTCTCCCATAAAGAAGGATAAACTTGAGGCATTTGAAGGAAACTGGATGTACCTTGAGATTATAATGTTAAGTGAAATAAATTGAGCTATTTGAGACATTGAGGTATTGAGGTCCACCATTATAATTGTGTTGATGTTTACCTTATCTTTTCTATCCTGTAATGATTGTTTGATTTTTGTTTTTCACTAAATAGCTATGTATTTTTTGTTGTAAACACATTAAAAAATAAATTTTGTAACATCTATACAGAGATTAGCAATTGACATGCTAACCAAGGTTGTATTTGCGTATCTTTTAATATCTAAATTTACAAGGGACTCATTCAGTTTTCTTTCAACATATAATTTTTGCTGTATGAAGTTCAGGCACTGGTGTTCAGTGTATATATATTTATAATTGCTATCACTTCCGGTTGAACTGTTCCCTTAACTAATATATGCAGTGACCTTCTTTGTCTCTTCTGATCAGTTTTGGTTTGACGTCCACTTTGTCTGAAAATAGGATAGGTTCTCTTGGTTGTTTTGAGGTGCTTCTTAAGAATATTCTTTCATATCTTTTAATTTTTAATCTGTGAACTTCTTTTAGGATTAAATGGTTTTTTTTGTATACAGCATACCATGGGATTTGTTTTTTGATCTGGTCTACCAGTCTCTTTTGATTGCAGAGTTGAGACCATTCACAATGAGAGTTATTACTGGAAGTTATTCATTTATTCCTGTCATTGCATTATTTTCTGTTACTGATCCCCCTTCTGTTTAACTGCTCATTCTGCCTGGTGTACTCATTCTGTTGGACTTTTTAGATTGTTGGCTTCATTGTCTCTTTCTAGAATGTTTTGGAGAATTTTTTGGAATGCTGGTTTAGGGGACATGAATTTCTTAAGATTTTCTTTTTTGTGTGGCAATACATTATTCTGCATCAATTTTGAAAGATAGCTTTGCAGGATATATTAGGCTGGCTTGGAAAGTTGTCTTTTCAGGCCTAAAACGCTTCTTCACTCCAAGGTCTCTTGATCTTGAACATTTGTGTTAAGAAGTCTGTTGTATTAGAAGTGGGTTTGCCTTGTTACTTTACTCTAACAACTTTTATGATTCTGTCTTTTGTTGGACTTCTGAGATTTTGATTATGATATGTTATGGAGACTTTCTATTCTGATTGTAGCTATTTGTGATTCTATATGCCTCACTTATCTGTATGTTAAATTCTTTCCTCATATTTGGAAGTTTTCTGCTGTTAGTTTTGTGAATAGTTTTTTTATGCTATTTGTCTTGTCTTCTGATTTTTCACTAATGCCTATTAATCTTAGTCTTCTTTGCATCTTCTAGTAGTTTATGGAGTCATTTTTTATCTTCCCTTGTCGTTTTTAAAGTCTGAGTAATTGGTCACCACCATTAGCCATATCTTCTAATTCTGACACTTTGTTCTCGCATTGATCACTTTTGCCTCCCATACTTGCTGTAGAATCTTTTATCTTCTGGATTTCCATTTGGTGCCTTTTCATGGACTCTTAATTCTTTGATAAACTAGTAATTCATGTTTTGTATAATTTTGTTTATTTCAGCTAGCTTTTTATTAAGAGAAAGTTGGTGATAATTTTATTTTATTTTATTTTATTATTTATTTTTATTTTTATTTTTTGTGGGTACTGGGGGTCGACCTCAGGACCTCGCGCGCCAGTAGGCGCCCATGCCACTGAGTGATATCACCGGCCCTTTTTTCGTATGTGGGTTCCAGAAGTCGAACTCGGGCCCTCGCGCTTGCCAGGCAGGCACTTAAGCCACTGAGCCATCTCACCAGCCTGATAATTTTATTTTTGCATTATCTGTTTTGTTATATCTTTTTGAGCTTGCTTACAACCTTATTGATCTGATTTTTTGTCTCCTCTTTTATAATTTGAGATAATTTAGCTGTGTAGTTTTTTAATTTTCTCCCCCTCAAGGCCCTATGCGTCAGCTCTGGAGGCATTGGGAATTTGGGGAAGCATTTTGTAGCCCTGTCATCTCATGTTTCCATGGGGTGTGTGTGGAGGTGGAAAGACAGTTGGTAGTATGGATATCACTTTCCTTAGTGTGTGTTTTTCAATCTTTCTTCCTGGGCGTGGCTAACTATAGTTTTTGTCTCTGTCTAAGATCTAACCCTCTCCATTAATGGAGTGTAGGATGCAGTGTAATTGTCGCAGGACTCACTGCTCTGAGAATGGAGCACAGTATTGTTAACAACACAAAAATAATCCAAATATTGGCATTCAGAGAAAACCATCTAACAGCAACAACTTTGCCATCCTGGCGATAGGAACAAAAGGAACAACAATAGTAGCTGCAAAGGTAAGTGGGATATTGACATGCCCTAAGAAGTTGTTCTTTGACTTCTGATTCCTAGATTAGCTAGCTCAGTCTTAAGCAATTAACTGTTTCTCAGAAAGCTCCTGGTTAATCACTCCCAAATATGGCAGGTGCTGAAATGAATTTCTTCCCCAACTCTACCCTGCCATGCAGAAGGAATTACTTTTCAGGGTAAAACCTCATGCTATTTTTGCAGTTTAAAATATCCATGGGCTTTTCTTGGGTGCAAGGGTGCCAGCCCAGTCAGCTATTTCTTAATTCCCAGTTTTTCTTCCTTTTTCTATTTGCTAAGTTGTTTTCCTAGTGTCATGAGTCCATATCCTAGAGCGGCTATGTTATGCTAGTACTTCTATGTTTCCTCTTTTTCTCTGTGCCTGAAAAATTGACTGTTTCTAGTGAACATAAGAAATTAAAGTTAAAATTCTACAATTAATACCAACTTTGGATAATGGTCATATAATAAAGAAATTCCAAAATCAGTGTTTTATGAAATTTCTTATATATGGAACTATATGAAGTTTCCATTTTATAAACTTTTGGACTAAGACAATTTTTCTGTTAAAATACATGGAAATTCAAAGCAATCATTTTGCAGTTCCAAGTGACACATCATAGTCACAGTTAACTGGAACCCCAAACAGTGGCCTTAGAAGCCTGCCAGTATTCAAAAGTAGTAAATCTAACAGTGATGCAAGGAATAAAGAGAATTTCCCTTGAGATGGTTTTCAGAGTGTTAACATAACAAGTAATGTCTATTTGTATTTGTTCATGGCCACTTTTTTGAATTACAATTTAAAAGTTTGTAGTGACATTCTAAGGAAGAATAAGTACATAGTTGGTAAGAAAAAGGGGAAGTTATTATATGAAAAAAGAAAAGTTTGAAACTTGAAAATAATAAAAATAATAAGAAAATGAAAAAATACAATATCAGAATTTGAGTTAAGGGGATATATAATAATGTAATTGATAATTTAAAAAATAGGTGTAGTTTATAATGTCCTGTTCTAATTCATTTATTTTAATGTAAGAGTACATTTTATTCAGCAAAAACTTAATTGAAATACTTAAACTTGTAACGAAAAAAGATACAGTCCTTTACTCAGAAAAACTCAATCTACAACATTACTTATTTTTAATAATACATTATCTTCATTTTAAACTCCTTAGTATTATATTAAGTTAAGGCCAGCCTGAGATGTTACATTCCTGTGTTTAACCTACACGTTTCTTTTTTTCCCAGTCCTCTATAGCAGGGGGTTATAATCCGCAGTCTGTGAAAAGTTATTTTCCTAAATCTCTATCTAAAGTATCAGATTTCTGTCAATTTTGAATATAGGCAATAATTACAATATATCTATAACATTGTTACTACTAGAAGTCACAGGTGTTTTAATATCGCAGTATAATTGTTGAAGATAACTAGAATTAGTGTCATAGGATTTCAGTAAAAATTTATTCACAAAAGCAGGGAGCAGTTTCAGATTTCCTGTAGTCTTTAATGTGCTGACCCTTGAGTTAGACTATTCTGTCAGAATTACCTTCTTCCTTATCGCATTTTTACTTCTTACTTTTTTGCGGTTAGAAATACTTCAGTGAAAAGATAAAAAAGTATTCCTACATACTGAATTTCAAATAAGACTGACTTTGCTTAGATCATAATCTTTACCTTAAATGCAGTTCCAAAAGAAGTCTTAATTAAATATTTTTAAATAATTCTGGAATAAACATATGCCTTTTCTGTGAAACATATTTAAGGCAAAAGTTACATTCAGATTTAAGCTTTGGTGTATTGTTTTTAAAGGCAGCTTTACATTGTATAGCATAATTTCCCAAAATGTATTGTGTGGATTAATAGTTTTAACAAGATCATCCACAAAAGAGGTTTTCTATCCTTCTTTTTTTTTTTTTTTTTTGATACTGGGAATCGAACCCAGGACCTTGAGCTTGCCAGGCAGGCGCTTCTGCCTCTGAGCTATATCCCTGGCAAAACAGGTTTTCTATATAGACTAGCAAGTGTGAAAAATACTAGATGTCATATTTCCCCCAAGAACTCATGATGTAATTAGTGTATTAAATGTTCAAAAAACTAAAGAACAGTTCAATGACATTTAGGCCAGTGTTTCTCATATTTACTAGATTATGCTGGCCTCCTTCAATCAAAATCTCAGTCTCTCTCTCCTTTTCCTTGTCCCTTTCTCTTCCTCTCCTGGCTCACAGCTTCTGCTCTTCCTCTTCTGCATGCACTCTGAACACCTATCAGCGTAAGAAAGTTGAGTTTAATACCTTATCTATATATCTCTAGATCATTAAGCTAAAAATTTAAGGCACATTTTAAAGACATAATAAAAATAGATACAATATATGTTTTGGCCATTTATAGACTTGTATGTGGACAAGAAAATATACAAATATATACTGAATTCATCCACTGGAAAAGTGTAAGTTCTACTGCTTTGCCATCAAATTTTCTGAAATAGCTCCTTTTGCATATTAAAAATATTAATTTGACATAGTTTATGTACATCTGAGCAACATAGCCATGTAGTTACACGGTCATATGTGTATTATAAACTGTTTTGTTAGAACATAATAGTAAACTTCAATGGGAAATTTTCTTTACCATTTATTTATCCAGCAGTATTCACTGGGAATCTCAATATGCAAGCTGCTCTGCTAAGAAATAGGTTTATGGCCTACATTTGTAGGGAGGATACTTTGAAGATAATTGAATACATTTTTACAGCATAATGTGTTTCCTTGCAGACTTATTATTTCCTTATGTTTACTGAATCATTGAACCAATAGTAACTAGTCTAATTTATCCACTTATCATTATACATCTATGTGAAACACTGAGTATTATATTTAATAATTATAACTAATTTTTTTACAGTCTTATTATGAAAATCTGAGGGCTGGTGAGATGGCTCAGCGGCGTAAGCGCCTGCCTGGCAAGCGCGAGGGCCCGAGTTCGACTCCCAGAACCCACATACGAAAAAGGGGCCGGTGATATCGCTCAGCGGCACGGGCGCCTGCTGGTGCACAAGGTCCTGAGGTCGACCCCCGGTACCCACAAAAAAAAAAAAGAAAGAAAATCTGAAATAGATCTATAAATGAAATGAGTGGAGAACAAATACCAAAAGGTTTTGGTTAGCTATATTTAAACCTTTTTGTCAACAGATTCATTTTCCCCTTTTCTTGTTGTTCATGTTGTTCTGATAAAACAATGGAACATTACTCTTCCATCTTCCATAATTTTTTCACCTTTGCCATAGCACTTTTTGTCTTTTAAGTTCTACCCAACACTTCCATAAAATACTTCTTTCATATTTCTGCCGTATGTTTAGGAGCCTGTTAAAAAATGTACCTTTACCCTCTATAACTTTTAAGACTTTTAACATTAATTACTGTACTTCACTTTAATATTCACCTTTTATATGTATGGTTCCTTCCTATGTATTAGCTGAGATCCTTCACAAACATAGAATATAATGTTTAGAAGCAATGGATTTGCCTTATCTCTTACTGTGTCAGTCTTTGTATGAACAGTATAGAAATGAGCCAGGACTACAGAGGGAAGCACACTAAGTTAAAAGTAGGTTGTTTGCTACTTGAAGGCGGGAGCCCTTATGTACTTAGCTTATATTTTTTTTGCGTGGTTTAGGAAGTCAATAAAATAAGTTACAGTTAATGAATCCATTATGAAGCCAAAATGATGTCTTCCTGTGTTCTCCCTCTTTCAGTGAATAGTCATGAAGCCCCTTGTTTTTCTTTCTCCATTTTCTTCATAATCTTCTATTTGTTTACCTTTCTAAACATCTAGCTTGATTCTCTTCTCTTATGTCCATATTGCTTGTTCTTAATAAAGGCTGATACAGATGAATAAAGGCCTTCAGCTGCCCACACTAAAACTATTATCTCTTTTATCTTCACTTATAGAGAATTACAAATTCATAGTAAACTAAACCCAACTGAATGTGTTTTTTCCATTTAAAAGCTTCTTCCTTTCTTGTGCCTCATTCTGTCAGCATTATTATCATGAAACTGAGACTCTGATGTTTTAATGTCTGCTTATACTAGTCAATTGCTAAATTATGATAATTTTGCCTCTAAAATGTATTTTTTGCACCAGATTGGTCCCAACTCAACTCTTCTAGTTTCATTGAATCTTACTTGGATTGTTTTTATTACCTCCCTGTCACCAGTCTTCACTACCTTTTATTTATGTCATATAACTAATTATTCCATTCTCCTGTTCAAAGTATTTGTTTTTTCATTGTTTACCACTAAACCTAGACTCTTGAATGTTGTATTTGAAGCTCTCTATTTAAAAATGTATTTATAAGTGTCCCAAACTTACTCATCTTTGAAGCCACAGACTAGTTTAATGTCACATTATACATAAATTCTTTCTTGAAATGTCTTATCCTTTGTAAGTTTTTATTTAAGGTAACAAAAAATCCATTGTGCTTATTTCATCATAATGCCTAGTACAATACCTAGACGTATTCTTTGCCACACATTGAATTTCATTTTAACTCTACACATTTTCCTTTCCTTTTGTTTAATACCCATTCCTTTTTTTCCTAATCTAGATGGGTTATGTTGCAAATCTCTATAGCTTTCATATATTTAAACACATGTACTTTTATAATGCTTGCTTATTTTTTTTTTTTTTTTTTTGGTTAATGCGGGTACCAGGAGTCACACTCAGGAACTTGCTCTTGCCAGGGAGGTGCTTATGCCACTGAGCTATATCACCGGCCCAGTGCTTGCTCTTTTAACATTTAAAAATGATTTTTCTTTTTATATCATATGTCAGTTTGTACATGGTAGTACATGCTTGTAATTCCAGTACTTGGGAGGCTAAGGCAGGAGGATCACTGGGAGTTTGAGACCGGCCTGGACTACATAATGAGTTCAGGGACACCCTGAACTACATAGTGAGACCCTTGAGTCCATACTCATAAGTGAAATAAATCACTCACATGTGTAAACATCCATATTTTCTCCCTGGTATGAGAACTGAAAGAGTAAATAAGGGCCAAAATGTACAGTAGATATTGTGAAATGGGAAGAAATTGTTTAAAAAGAAAGAGGAACTAGGGTCGGGGAAGAGGGGAAGGAAGAAAGGGAAAAGAAAAAAAAAATACAAGTTAGTGATACTACTAGTTTATCTTAGTTCATTGAAAAAGAAGGTTTGTGCTAATATCGTTTTTTAGAATTTTTTATGCCTATAGCTTGTATTCTGAGTAACTATTTTGAAGATAACAATACACAATTTATTAACTGTTGTTATTCTATTATTTTATGAAATTTTGCTTTATTTTTTTCATAAAATTTTGAAAAATCATGTATCATTATGTTATTTCCTCAGGCTTCTTCTATTTTGTATGAGTACCATAATAATCTTCTACTGCCTTATAATTCCCATCATCTCTATAACAATTTTTCCAACACATAGTATGTGCTTTTTTGTGTATTAACATATAGTTTGTCTAGTGGTTTGAGGTGTACCTCAAAGTATAGTGTTAAAATTTTCATAGGTGTGTAGGTTTGCTTATCTATTGTGTGTAATGTTAAAAACTTTTCTTGGTAAATATTTGTGCTGTTCAAAGCCATGTAGGATAGGATGTTAATCTAAGATATAACTATCAATCAGATCCTAATTACAAACTTTTTCACATCATCATGATTATTTATGGAAATTTGTGACTTCAATTTATTTTATTTCTTCATAAAATTCTTAAATCAAGAACACACTGACTTTTCAAGGAAGAATGTTTTTTTTTAAATTTAGCAAAATTGTATACTAAGTCAATAACATTTTACTTTATATACAATTAAGTCATAAGTATTATTTTCAGAAAAAATTAATATAGGAATGCTGTGTTCATCTTCGTATGAGAAACCAAACAATGGGATCTTTTGAAGTTAAGTATATTAGTGCTATGTTACAGATATGTCTCAGCTTACTGTGAGGTTACATCCCTCCAAAATGATTGCATGTTAAAAGTATCATGAACCAAAATGCATTTGATAATATAACCTACTGAACATTGTAGTTTAACAACACAAGAGTATTGACTGTTCACCGTTGTGATTTCATGGCTGACCAGGAGCTGTGCCTTGCTGCTCCTCCCCAGAATCATGACGGTGTACTATACATCACTCGCTCAGGGGAAAAAAATAAGAGTTCAAAATATGAAGTCTAGTTTATGCTGTATGTGCAATGCTTTTGCGTCATTATAAAGTTGGGAGGATTCTGTCAAGCCACTGTAAGTTGGGAACCACCTGTACATAGTTTCTTCTGCACAGTTTCTTCTAAGTAGTAGAAAATTTTAAAGATAACCTACATTACTAGAAGCATTTGTTTCTTTTTTCCTATACTTGATATAATTATTCTTGTACTAAAGAACACATGTTGTTTAGAGGGGAATTTGTTCAGTCCTTTGAGTAGCCAGTTTTTGTTTCTGTTTTTGTTTTGCCAAAGAAACAAACGTACATCAAGGATAATTGTTTGATATTTTTAAGGTTTGAATTTTTAATCACTCCAAGCTGGAACACATTTTAATTTCACTTTCATTTCAGATCTTCTATTGTAGAGGCTAACATAATGTTCAGGTTAGTAGCTATAGTGTAATGGAAAAACCACAGGACATTTACACACTTGCTCAGTGTGCTGCACAGTCATGTATTTAGCACATCGTTTGATCTGACAAAGCAAGAAGCATAGTGATTTTAGTGTGAAGTGAGCCAAAGCTATTTAAAATATTTCCCAGGGGTAGAATTTATGAAATTCAGTGAACATAGTGAAGTACATTAATTAATCAATTTTTTGTAGCATCTGTTATTTTACTCCTGACTTCCAAAATTTATTTTGGACAACTTCCTAAAAAGATGATAAAATTTTGAATCAAGATGGGATGGATTTCTTTTGCCATAATAATAGAAGAAGTAGCAGCCTAACCCTAACAAAAGCCTGCATAGCAGGAAACATGGTTCAAGTATCACTTCACATCTATTAATTACTGTGCTAAAATTTGCAGAAATCATGGTGCATGCCATTTAGAACTTAGTTTTCACATTAATGTACTTATTAGGGTAAATGTATTGCATTAAGGTATTGTTTTGCAATCATCCCAATTATGTAGGTGTGCCCTTTATCTGAGTTAATTAAGTAGATTTCTTTAATTTGGGGAGTTGTGCTAAGTGCTTGGTGTTTACATTTGCATAAAATAGATTCTTTATGGAAAATCAGTACTTTAAGGACTTTTACATTTCTGACACTATTTTAGCATGCAGCATCCAGTGTACTGTTCAGTTCAGGCATTGTGGAGCTCGCTTGTTTTCAGTTAAATGCAAGCATTAAATTCAGGAAAATTCAGGTAACTACTGAGCAGTTGCATAGAATTATTCCAGATTGTGATTTTGTTATCCAATATCTGATACCAAATTGATGCGTTGACCAGTCTTTCAAGGGCAGTTATTTCTATTTCTGTCTGGAGAGGTTCCTTTAGATTTAGGGTCAGCACTGGTCAAGATTTTCTTCGTTAATAAGGAGTACAGTGACAGATCAACAGGATGGTGATTGTAATCTAGTAGTGTGGCTTTACTTTGCTTAACTATTAGTTTTTAAAATTTCTAAATTCTTCAAATTTGCCTTACTGAGGTTGAATTTACTTCCCTTTATAAACTTCAAATCGAAATTATTCTTCCAAAGTCTGCTGGAGAAATTTTATGCCTGGAAGATTGCCTTGCTTAATTAAAAACTTCCACAAATTATTAACCTGAAAACATATTAAATGAGTAAAATTTATCCAGGTGTTGGTAATTTAGTATTGCCTCAGTGCAAAATTTCAAAGAATGAAATTTGTTTTTTAAGAAAAGATAAATTACATGGCATTTATTAGGAAGCTATAATAAAGGAATTGTGATAATGATCTACCTACTTTAATGAAATTTATCTCATAATACTATTTAGTTATAATTTTGTTAATATTACTCAGTTCACTGTTTTAGATGACTAATAATTTTTATGTATAACCAATTTTTAAATATTATTAAACATTTAACTGAATAATGTTTGATTTTTAAATATTTTATTACAAATGAAATAAGGAAAATGAGCTTTTTTAAAAGCCTAGTTACATTTAGTTCTAGTTTCCTAAGTGAGTTGTAGATGGGAAAATGGAATGTTTAAATTATTTACACTGTTGTCCTTTTATTTGTTAATATATGTTACGACTCACAAGTATTGCATGATTATAAGAAATATTTTAAATGCAGTTTAAGAAAAATAAAAATTAAGCCAGATCATACTGACTTAATTTAGAGATCATTACTTTTAACGTTTTGGTATATATTATATTTTTCTCATATATTTGTATGCATTTTATATATTCCCAAATATTGTCCATCTGTAGTTGGTTGAAACCATGGTTGTGGAACTCTTGGATATGTAGAGCTGACTGTATAAACACTGGTCACCATTCATGTGTTGATTTACTCACATACATCATGATGTCTTGAATCTGTTCTTTTGCCTGTTAGCTGATCTTGGTGTGGTTTGCTACAAAGCTGTCTTCATTATGCCTATGCTCATCTGTTTTATCTGAGTGTGGCAGGTCAGCACTCCTTGTCTTTTGAACTGGTTTCTATCATCACTGCCACCACCTGGGGTCTGAGAGATGTGCTTTCTGCTATGGAACACTAATGGAGGAAAAGAAGATGCGAGAAATGAGGTCCTTTTGGCTTCCTGTACCTGTTCAAAGAAGTGTGCCAGCCCTTGCTCTAGCAACCTTCTCGCTTATATTTATATTCTAAGAACTTGAACTAGCCACTGTCTTCTGTGAGTTTAGGTTTCCTTTTTTAATTTTATATTTCCCTTTCTATTCATTGCCATTGTTAGTCAATGATTATTTATTGGACACATTGTGTATAGGACACAGTTTAAAGCTTTGAGAAAACAGCTATAAAAAGTCATGCAAAGTAATTGCCCTTAAGGGAAGCAAAAGAATAGACTAATGAATAGCATAAGTAAGTTTTACAAAAATATAATGTAGTACTAAAGGGGAGATTCATGTGTCAAGAAGTGTCTGGTTCAATAGAATGGCCATTTTCTCCATTTAAGAAATTTTCACAATTTCTGATCCAGTAAGATAGCTTACTCAGGAGCAAGAAGGGACTGGATGAAAATAATTTTTTTTTTTTTGGTATCGGGAATCGAACTCAGGACCTTGTGCTTGCCAGGCAGGAGCTGTGCTGCTGAGCTATATCCCTGGCCCTGAGAAAATTTTTTTCTTGACTGAGATTTACAAATGTGTGTATAAATACGTACATAAAAATATAAAGTGGTTTTACTATCACAGTAGATACCATAAGTGGATATTTAATGGGAAAAATCTGTTGAATATTTTTAAATTTAAATTTATTTTTAACAGATACATAAAAATATAAAAATTGTACCAAGTAAAGGGTACCCTAAGGTGTTTTGATACATGTGTGCATGATGTAATATTTTATTTTAAACGTATTTATCTCTTTAAACATCTATCACTTCTTCATTGTGAAAACTTTCAAGATCCTTCCTTCCAGCTCTTTGAAATATACAGTACATAATTGTTATCTACATTTATCCTACTGTGCAGGAGTAACTTCTTGTTCCTGTCTGACACTTACTATCTGTTGATCAACTTTTACCAATTTCTCTTATCTCCCTGTTCTCTCTAGCCTCAGATTACTACCATTCTGGTCTCAACTTCTTTGAGATCAGCTCCGGTAGATTCCACATATAAATGAAGAGCATACAGTACTCGTCTTTCTATGCTTGTTTTATTTCCCTTATCATCTCCAGTTCTATACATGTGAAAAAGGATTTCATGCTTTTTTATGACTGACTACTATTCCATGATAAGTATAGGTATAGGTAGGTAGGTAGGTAGGTAGGTAGGTAGGTAGGTAGGTAGGTAGATAGATAGATAGATAGATAGATAGGTGGCTGGGCGGGGGTTCTTTGTTTTTCTGAGACAGGGTCTTGCTATGTACTCACCAGTCTGTCCTCGAACTGAGTGCTAGGATTACAGTGTGCGCCACTGTGTCTGGCTATCTACTATATTTCTTAGCTATTCATCAGTTAATGGATACTTAGATTATTTCCATTTCTTAACTATTGTGAATAGTGCTGCAAAAAATATGCAAGTACAGATGTCTCCACAGACTGATTTCATTTCCAAGGGATATGAAATAGATGGGTATTATGTCAGTTCTAGTTTGAATTTTTTGAGAAAGATCCATACTACTTTCAGTAAATTACATTCCCATCAGTAGTATGCTGGAATTACCTTTGCTCCACATGCTTTCCAGCACTTATTATCTTTTGTATTTTAGGAAATAGCTATTCTTATTTGGGCAAGGTAATATCTTGTTGTGGTTTGGATTTTCATTTCCCTGATTGATGATCTTGAGCATTTTTTTCATGTTCCTATTTGCCTTTTGTATGTCTTTCGAGGAAATATATTTAGTTCTGTTGCCCATTTTTTCATCAGGTGTTTCTTTGCTACTGAGTTTTTGGAGTTCCTTATTCTGAATATTAGCATCTTGTCAGATAACTAAATATTTTCTCTCATGCTGTAGGTTGTCTCTTCACTCTAATGATTGTTTCCTTTGCTTAGCAGAATGTGAACCATTCTGTTTTTGCTTTTGGTTTGTGCTTTTAGGGTCTCATTCAAAGATTTCTGGGCCATTCCAATGTCCAGGAGCTTTTCCGCTGTTTTCTTCTAGTAGTTTCATAGTTCCAGGTCTTATATTTAAGTTATTAGTCCTCTTTGTAACGACAAGAGATACGGGTCTAGTTTTACTCTTCTTCCATATAAGTATTCGATTCTCCTAGCATCCTATACAGTACATAGTTGTTGTGAATTGAAAAGACCTTCCTTGTTAAATATTTTTATTATGTCCATCGGCTCTGTTGCAGACAATGAAGCTAGTTATTTGACATTCACTCAATGTTACATGGTATGGGTGACTTACACATTTATTTAAATATTTCAGTAGTTAATATGCTTTCCAGGAGGTTCTAGTTCAAAAAATCTGAAAATAAAGAGTGTTGAAGTAAATCATCTTTTTTTGCAGTCAATAAACATTGAGCAACTATTTAAGACATGTTATTGAAATGTTACAGAATATTGTATGCACAAAGCAATGCGTACTTTTGTCTCTGCTGTCCTGTTACCTGATTTTAAGTTAATTATAAATCTTTTAATATCAGTAATGATCTACATCATAAATTTATTTTTTTTATCATAGTGAATCATCCTTTAACTTCCTGATGTTGAATGTTAGGTTTAGTTCAACTTTAATTGCTGCTAGATAGTGCTGACATGAGGAACTCTTGTTTCGCCTGTAAACTTTCCCACTTATGAATTTTAAATGTTTTTAATGGATTATTGGATCAAAATACTTTTGGTACTTGTTCCTTAATTGGTTTCTGGAAAGAGTATGCCAACCTGTAATTGTAGCAGTATTTTTCTATAATATCCATCTCTACATGTCTATACCTAACCTTTCTAATTATTTGCTAATGAGAGCAATATGGTGTATTTGAGTGCTGTTTGTATTTTAGTAAGTGAATTTAGATATGTTTGCATATGATTATTAAGTAAATCTTTCCTCGGTCCTTCCCTCTTTACCTTTTCTATTCTTTTGCTGAGATTGTGCTAGTATATGTGTGCATATGTTTGAGGTATGATCAAAATATATAGCAAATGTTTAAATTTTAAAAAATACTGTAGTAAAAGACACGTTGCTACTAATCTCCCTCAAAAGACTCCTCTTTGACTTGAGCACACTTATCCCATCATTGTTGACACTTACTGAAGGAGTTCTGGAAGTCTGTTTTTTATGAGTATCTTTATGAGTTATGATCAGAATATAGGGAATGCTGCTGCAAAGTGCCATTCAATGGAAGGCAGGTTTGTGGAAACATTACAGGTGTCTTCATCTACCTCACTTATCAGCTCTGGTGCCATGTGACTTCTGGCTCTTCCCCAAAGTCAAAATGACTGTGAAAGGTAAACGTTTTCAATTGATTCAGGTCATCTAGGCAGCCACAATAGCACAACTAAAAGAACTCATGAAAGAGGGCTGCCAGAACTGCTTCAAAAAATGGTCGGATTGATAGGATAAGTGTGTTTCAAACAAGGAGGAGTATTTTGAGGGGGATTAATGGCATTGTGCCTTTTACTATAATAATTTTAATTTGGGGCCAGGGATATAGCTCAGTGGCACGGTGCCTGCCTGGTAAGTGCGAGGTCCTGAGTTTGATTCCTTGTTCCCCCTCCAAAAAATAATTTTAATTTAGTCACCATATTTTTTGAGCATACCTCATATATGTGCAAGAGAGAGTAAGTAAAGTGACCGTTGATATACCTGTGCCAGTTTTTCTGGTTGATACTTACCTTTGTCTTAAGGGTTTCAAAATAGTGTGTGTATTAAGGAAGAGTACTGAAAGTCAATCTAGCACTTAACACTTCTGTTTCAAGTTTGCTTGATTTTTAGCCTTTTGCATTGTTTTGGATATCAGGAAGCAATAACTTACATTAGTTAAATGCTAGAGAACCTGGGTTGAAAAATGGACTCCTATACATCAATGGGAGGACTAAAGGAGACTAAGCAGATATTAAGAAATACATGATTTATGACCCTTGATTTATCCTCAGTTGGGGGGAAAAACAGCCACGAAGAACATTAACATAACACTTTATATATAAATAAACAGTTTTTCATTTGCTTCGAAAATCACATATTGAGAACTATGCACAAAGGGGTACTTATTGTACATAGAAGTCAAGTATGATATAAAAATGGCACAATTTTATTGTTCAGAGTTTACTAGGGAGTGATATTTGTCAAAGTATTTAATTTATAAAATCTAATTTTTTAATTTTTATTTTTAATAGTACAGGTTTGTAGTACATAATGATTCATCCATCTTGGGGTATTGGTATATTTACATAGCACATCTTAATTCTTTTTTACTTACAGTATTTAAACTCTTCAGCACAGTGAGTTTTTAAATGAGTTAGAAAATCCTTAACTCTATACTTTCTGTAATCTTACTAGATTTATATAATTATTTTATTTTTCTAGAAACATGTTGTCTTTAGTTATATGCATAACCCTAAGAAAATTCACATTTTTCATAAACTTCATATTTTAAATATTTATTTTCTCTTTAAAATAGAGTATTAACAAGTTAAAAATACCTAATAACTATGTAATACTGTTCTTAAATAAAATACGGTATAAAATAGATTTAAAGTTTTTTCTTTACTTTGGCTTTAATAACTGGAATGACTACTTGTGAATGAACAGCTACATCTTTAGCACCACAGGATTAAATAAAGATCCCAGAGTCCCATAGGTTTAACATTCCATGACATGTTAGCAAGAAACTTGCAAATATAGAAAGGCTCATGTTCTAAAATGGAACACAATCCATATAATATCCATGATTAGTGAAGCAAATAAACCTCACTCCAAAGCAGATTCTGTAAAAGAAACAAAATAATGTAAGAAAGGAAAAAAAGCAACTAATTGGTTCCTTCTAAAGGTGATCATTTTCATCATATTAGTTTTTAATACATGGGTTTAGTTGATTGCATTTCTGAGTTACTACCACAATTATTTTAAATTCTTTATTTTGTTTAAATCTGAAGTATTTCCACCTAGTCCTTGCTAAAACTCTTTCTCTTCCAAGACTTGATGCAAAATTGTAAACCTTTCAGGTCTTTCCTTCCCTATATTTTTGTAAGTGAGATAGATGAGAAAAGAATAGTAGAATACTTTAATTTGCAATAAATTATTAACTTTTGGTTATTTTTATAGCTGAAAAATATTATAACACCATAGTTAATATATTATTCTGCTTGAAATAATTATGAAAATTTAAATCTGTTGTACCAACAGTTTTGCTTGAAGGAAGTTTGCTGAAGTTGAGAATAAAGAACTCTCAGAATCAATAGTACCTTGATTCCCTACGAGTAATGCCTGTTACTTTTTTTTTAGTGTATGATTGCAGTACATCATAGTTGCATTTGTTTTGGGGAATAGGTACATGTGTATGACATATCTTGATCATTTTCAAGTCCTTTAATCTCTACCCTTTCCCCTCTCATCCTCCTTTCCCATCTCAAACAAGTCTATGTATATATTTCCTACCATCTCTCCTTTATTTTACTTTTTAACTTATTTATGTTTTAAGTTTCTTATGTAATAGAATCTATGGGATATTTAACTTTCCGTGTCTGACTTCACTTAAAATTATGGTCTGAAATTTTATGCATTTTCCTGCAAATGACATGATTTCATTCTTTTTAATAGCTGGACAGTATATCCCATTATGTATATAAATCGTGTTTTCTTTATCCCTTTGTCTGTTTATGGTCATGTAGGCTGTTTCCAAAACATAGCTAATATGAGTCATGGTTCTATTAACATGAGTATGCAAGTGCCACTATAGTATGACATCTTTAGCTCTTTTGTTTTCTAGTTTTTTTTTTGTTTTGTTTTTTGTTTTTTTTATTGGTGCATGTTGCAGTACATAATGATTACATTCCTGTGGGGTGTTAGCATTTAAAACAAATCTTTTTGATTGTTTCTCTTCAATAGACTTCCAGTGATTCTTTTAAAAGACAGGCATGGTCATTTCTGTAGATTACTTGCTAAAACTGCACATAGCACACATGCATACATCTGTAGATGGGGTTCTGAATATCTGGTCACATTTTGTTGAATCCCCTTGTAACTCCTCTTCTCTAGTACCTGTGCAGCTGTTTTCCATCATATAGTCCCTTTATGTTCTCTGGCTCTAGATTACTAGCAAACTAAGAATGGTATTATCTTAGCAGCCTCAAAAAATACCAGTGAGGATCCTGGATGCCTAACCTTAAGGTGATATTTATTATGTCTTCCTTTTTTAAAGTCTTGGCTTTATGTTTGACAAATAGCAATGAATTACTGCCTTTTTAAAAATTCTGAGGTAAGTACTTCAAGCAAATTTGATTTATGACATTTTAGTTTCGAGCATATGTTCTGCAAAATATTGTATGGTTAGAATCTTAATAAGTTTTACATGTAAAAAAGTGGCCTGGATAAATAAATGTTAATAAAATTTAAATAATTTATTTTAGAAGTTTGTATTTTAATCTGTTGATATGCATTGAGAATCCTTTGGCAAGGAAGGTATTATATGTAGTTTTCCCTGTCAAAAGTATTTGGCCAGATGCTCCCTTTTTCATGGAGCATATTATAGAACAAGAGTTATATAGAACATACTTAGAGGAGTGCTATGCAACCATTTGGGAGTGTTAACACTTCTTAAAAATACTTTATTTACTGTTTTCTACCTTAGTTTAAAACAAGATGATTAACACTATTTTTTTAAAACAATACCTCCTGTAATTCTTAAGTTTTCTTGAAATGATAACTTCAAAAGTTTTTTCCAATATGATCATATTTCTCAATGGATAATAATTCTTACTTTTCCTTCTATGTGTTGTATATTCCCTGAGTCATTTCGGTCTGTCCATTTTCATCTCTTTTTGTTCCTCTTGATCTTTTTTCCCAAATGACCATATTACATGAGACATCATGGTTCCGATGATTTTTTGTTAACATTCAGTGAACTTAAATTTTCTTGTCCTAAAATATCCCTCTTTTACCTCATGTTTAGCTAGTAATTTCTTGCTTCTTGTTATTTAGAATTCAGATTGTGGCCCACTTCGTAAGCTTTTCCTTCCATCTGTTTAGCAAGTAAACTATTGAGCCAGTTATTAAATCATTTTTACACACAGGGATACATTTTGTCACAATGCTTATGTGTACCAGTATGCTTCATGTATAAGGGTGAGCAATTTAAAAAAAAAAATATATATATATATATTTATTTATTTATATATTTATATATTTATATAGATATAGATATATATGTGCAGCTCACATTTTTGGGAGCTAGGCAAGTTGGTGCACAGGCACCTAAAATAGTGGATAGCTATTGCTGTCTAGGGGATTCCAGAATGCTGTAGGTAACCAACACTATGCAAACCTGGTAATATTTTAGAAAAAACTGGCCAGAGAATTAAAAGATAAATAGTACTCAGTGAAGTAAAAGGATGAATGCGTAAGCTGAGCATCTAAGAAAAGAGCAGAAAACAAGTATAGACCTACATGAAAAAGATGGAATTACCATGAAAATAGTCAAGAATACGCTCAGCGGCACGGGCGCCTGCTGGCGCGCGAAGTCCTGAGGTCGACCCCCGGTACCCACCAAGAAAAAAAAAAAAAAAAAAAAAGAAAATAGTCAAGAATATATTGATAAATATGTGGTGGGAAGAATTGTATGGGTTTACCAAATACTATGACTTTGAGGACTTTAAGTCTGAACTTGAGACCACGTCGGAATTGACTGTAATTAGTGAAGTGGCTTTGTATTAAATACAAAACAGAGTTTGTTTCTCCATAACGTACTCATAAAGCAATACAATAGAAAGGAAGCCTGACCTAGATTTCCATAAAAGAGTAAATTTCCAACAAACTTGAAGTTGTTTACATCTCTTTTGCTAACACCATGTGGGGGAATGCAGATGTGCTCAAAATCTATACATGTTTTCTCCATATTAAAGAGTGGCTCTTTAATATTTTTTACAGCCTACACTCTAATGTTGCCAGTGGAATTTGTATATCATTGTACTACTTTCCTTTTCTGTACAACACCTGAAAGAATAGTGGCCTGTAGCTTGAAATTTTTCCTATCAGTAGGGGCTTTCTCCCCTGCATTCTTAGAATTTAGACACGAACAAAAAAACAGTTGCTTTAGTCTACAATTTTATGTGGTTTTATGTATAGGTTTAGATTTCTGGTCGGTAATTTAAAAATATTTATAAGGAGATTGAAAGTATATTTTTAAATGTTTATATCTTTCAAATCAGTCCTGAAATTTTACTATAATATTCCTATGAGCAACCCTTAAGGACTCTTTTATAGGTCTTAGCAAGCTATAAGATTATTTGTAAAGTACGTAGACTAATTCACTCTCTCTTAATGTCAAATTTGATTGTATCCTTTATGTTTCTGTGGTATTTACATGCGATAATATACTGCATCTGCTTATAACATATATAGATGTCTGTAATCTTGATGTAACAGTAGGAAAATTCTAGGAATAGTTTCATTCTCAATAAAACTATTTTATTATTTAATAACAAGTAGTATTTTCACAATATTTTGGTCAGTTAATTTTATATATTTGTAAAATGATAGTTTATTTGGACCTATTAGAGACTCACTGAATAAATAAATAATATGTTTACATAGTCCTTTAGAAAAATCCTGTATTAGCACTTTGCTTTTTCACCTATTAAGTACAAGAAAATTTTATTCAAACTCATACATCTCAGTTTTTACATAGAATTGGTTATGATCAATATATTAATATTTTGCCTTAGTTCTAATATAATCTAACAGAGTTAGGTTAAAAAAAAATTGATAAAATCATTTTTTCTCAGCAATTTATACTTACTGGCATTGTATTATATGCAAAAACTAAAATTTTATGGTTTGATATGGAGCAATATTGTAGGGAAGCTTTCATTTGTGGTCAGTATTTCTAAAGGGACAGGTAGAACACAATTTCTGGAATACATGATGTATATATCCATTAGTATATATTTATGGCATATATAACTATGTATATATTCATTATATGCATTATGAATATCACATAATATTGAATGCAGCATTATGTGATAATGAATCTTCATAAAGGGAAAAGAATCTAATTATAGTCTTTGCTTTTCTGTGTCATTTCATATGTATTTTCCCTCTTCTTTTGACATTTACTTTGTATTTTCATGTAATTTACATAATAAAATTTTATAATGTGGGTCATTCAAGGCCATAGTTCTAATTCAATAAATGAATAGTTATTGATTAACAGTCTGCTAAGTATTGGACTGGGGATACACCTGTGAACAAAACAGTTTATGTTCTTATCCTCTTTGACCTTTGACCTTTGATTCCATCAGAGAGACAATGAAGTAAACAAATTACAACATTTTCAGAGAGTGGTGAAGGTCATGGAGTAAGTGAAGAAGCATAAATAGGTAGTGTTAGGTAGTGATTGACTACTGTGTGGTTGTTAAGAAAGGCTTCTCTGGTGGGTATTATTGAGCTAAATCCTGTATGTAAAAAAGGAGCTGCCGTGGGAAAAGCCAGAAGAACAGGATTCCCAGGATAAAGATCGGCAGGGGAAAAGGCCTAAGTGAGAACAGGTTTGGTATGTTTCAGTAACTAAAAAAGACCTGACTCCCTGGAGTGTAGAAAAAGACAGAGAGTAACATGAGACCAGGACTGAGAGCTAAGCAGAGGCCAAATTTGATGGATTTGAAAGCTGTAGTAAAGGGTTTAGATTTAACTCTAACATTCGATGACAAGTGATCGGTTTTAAATGAGTAAGTTATCTACAATTTGCATATTCTAAAAATTACTCTGAGTAAGGAGTAAGAGGTAGAAGAGCAAAAAGTGAAGCAGGTAATTAGCAGACTGTGGCAAAATTACCAGACTACAGCAGACTATGGCAAAGACTGAACAGGCAAAGGACCTGTTTAGAGAGAAGGAAGGCTTGGACTAGGAAAGTGTCAGTAGAAAGAGAATAAATTAATATATAATATGTTTTTATGATATTTACAATCATGGAAATAAGTGAGAATTATCTTAGAAGAGAGTAGCAACAAGGAATCCAATAAATAAATAAATAAATAAATAAATAAATAAATAAATAAATAGTTTCTGTAAGAAAACATGGAAAAAATATGAAACACCAAAATACTGGATGTTTTTCTTCATTGCTTGTAACTTAGCAGTATGCCTGCCATTCTGTCTTGCCTGAAAACTTTAACAACTCATTTACTCTGCCTCTGTACTTGTACACCTGTTGAATTTTTTACTACAAAAATTTTGAAAGAAAAGAAATGATAACAAAGAGAAAAAGGAAGTGGCAAATCGGACCCAGGAATATAACTAAACATTTTTTGGTTCAAAGTAACTTAGGATTTGAGAGGAAGGAAATGTGATAGTAGTCTGTAGTACACAAAGAGATGGGGGAACAGCCAGTTTTTATCTAACAGATGAAGCCAACGGGAACCTTTTGTAAAAAGGTGTTTGAATATGGGGCATATGCTGAAACAGATAACAAAAAGCACTGTGAAGAGGTTTAGAAAAAACAAAGGTAGGGAACTGGGTGAGGTTCAGGGATATAGGAAAGACTTTTGAGGTGAGAGTCTATTGATGACTGACGAAACTTAGATTTCTTGTAATTCAGATATATAGAATAAGAGAAATGATGGCCAGTCACAAGGAGATGAGCAGTTAAATGTTCTAGTCCAGGTCATTTTAATTGTGTGAACCTACTGTTCTTTCTTGTATAGTTCTTGATATTACTTGGTTGTCTTTGATGGGGGGAAGGATGCAGGTAATGAGATACTAAAGAGTTGTGGTGACTAATGGTTGGGGGATGAGTTGGCTGAAATGAAGTAAGTGAGGACTACTCAAGGACTTATTCACAGGGAGCAGGTTAATGAGTAGAGGCGGGAAGCCAGACTGCACGGATAGCAGATAGGAAACCAAAAACTTAGAGATCCCTTTTGAAGGAAAAGCCAAAGAGTGACAGAGCCAGTTATGTGTCTTCACGTAGATCAGAGGCCAGTGAGTGACCAGGAGTCCAAGGATCTGTCTTCAAGTGGATTAGGAGTCAGCAGGACCATCCAGAGAGTCAGGAGTTTTGAGGCTGTGAATAATTATGTATTTCTGTGTCAGTGTGTGCATGCATTTGACAGGGTATACCTGTTACGTCTCCAGTAATGTCTAACCTGGGATTCTTTCAGTTATGGCAAGCCTCATAACATTTTAATAATTCAGAATAAAAGAAGTAAAGGGCAGAGGCTTATTCAAAAGAAGAATTGGAGTTACAGAAGTATAGGAACCTAGTTTATAATATTACAAAACATATATTTTTAAAATTACAATGGGTGAGTCAACTAAATTCAGTTTATTTTGTCACAGAAACACAACCACCTGTTCTAAGCTGCAGTCACAAAGGTATCCAGTACATGTATTATCTATTTTCATGTCTCAACTTTAGCCCTAATAACTCTTAAAATGCTCTGATATTCTTTCATTTGTAATTATTTAATTCTCAAAATTGAATAATATAAAGATTCATTCATATAAAATAATACAATTTTTTGGCCAATGTGGTGAAGAATTTTGAACAACTTCTATCCTCACCTTCAACCTCAAAGCCATGTTATTTTTTACCTAACTGTATGATAGTATGCCATAACTATTTAAATATTTTGTTGTTTGTTCTCAGTATCATGGTCATAAAATAACTTTAATGCCCAAGAAGAACATTGAACACCAAGATGTAGTAGTAATGGGTTTGTAATTTCTTTATTGATAAAATATTGCCAATTTTTTGTCAACATGATAAAAGGAAAACTCATAGTTAACATCACAATAGTAATTACTGAAAGCTTTCCTTTGTAATAAGGAAGAAGACAATGATGTCAGTTTTCACCACGGCTGTACACCATGATATTGGTAGTTCTAGCCAGAATAAAGGAACAATAAAACAAAAAGGTATCCTAATTGGAATCAATAAAACTATCTCTGTAGATAAAGTGATGCTATATATAGAAAACTGCAAAGAATACACAAGAAAGCTACTAAAACTAATAAACAAATTCAGCAAAATTATAGGGTACAAGAAAAAATGTGTTTCTGTACACTAACAATCAACTATCTGACAAGGAAGTTATAAAGCAATTCATTTCCTGTGGAATCTAAAATAATAAATTACCTTGAATAAAGAGGTAAAAAACAAGTTCTAGTGAATTGAAAGGCAACCCACTTCCTGGGAAGAAAAACTGAATATTATTAAGATGTCAGTATTACTGAAAGCAATCTATAGATTCATTTTAATTCCTATCAAAATCTTAAAGCTTTTTTTTTTCCAGAAGTGGAAAACCTGATCTTTAAATTCATATGGAATTGTAAAGATCTCTGAATATATAAAACAATATTGAAAAAGAAGAAAACAAAACTGGGGACTAACATTTTCTAATTTCAGAACTTACTACAATGCTACACTAATCAAAACAGACTCTTGCTTGTATAAGCATAGACATATAGAATAATAGAATATTATTGGAGCTCAGAAATAAACCCATGTATTTATGACCAATTAATTTTTGACAACGGTGCTAACTCTCTTCAGTGGGAAGAGACCAGTTTCTTCAACAAATGGTGCTGGGCAAATAATTTCCATAGGCATAAGAATGGAGTCAGAACCCTACTGCACATTACGTACAAAAATTAGCTCAAATAATGCTAGGTATAGTATCATGCATCTGTAGTTCCAGCTGCTTAGGAAAATGAGGCAGGGAGATCGCTTTAGCCCAGGAGTATGAGACCAGCCTGTATAACATAATGAGATGCCCCCCGCCCCAACCCACCAATAAAAGTTAACTCAGAAGGACTCCAAAAAAAAAAAAAAATTTAAAGCAATCTAAGAACTGAAAACATAAAACTCTAGAAGAAAACATATAGGTAGTTCTTTGCGACCTTGGATTTGGAGAATATGTTCTTTGACATATCACAAAAAGCAGCGACAACCAAAGGAAAAAAAAATAAATTGGACTTCATTAAAATTTTTAAACTTATGTACACAAAAGGAAGTGAAGACAACTGCAGGAAAGGGGAAAATACTTACAAATCAATCATAAATTTTAATATCCAAACTAAAAATAGAAATTGCCTTTGACCCAGCTATTCTCCTTCTAGTTGTCTTCCTGAGTTAAAGACATCATATTTCAATGATACATGCATATCCATGTTTACAGTAGCACAATTCTTGATAGCTAAATCTTGAAAGTGACCTGTATGTCTTATCAACACATGAATTGATAAAGTGTTTATATACAGTGGAGTATTCTTCCATACATTATTCTTCCATAAATAAACTTGAATCATTTGTAGGAAAATGGATGCACTTTAAACCATAATGCTAAGTGAAATAAATCAGACATACAAGCTTAAATATCATATGGTTTCTCATATGAGAAGCCCAAAATATAAAAGCAAAATAAAAGTTAATAAGAAATAGGGGGACAGATCTTTTGCAAAAAGGGAGGGGACAAAGGAGATGGAGGGGGATGGAGGGGAGAGGAAGGAAAAGTAAAAAGAATTAAGATATATACATGTAGCAGCTCCCCACGAGGAATGTAATCATGTATGAATAAAAAATAAAAATTAAGGGGCCAGTGAGATGGCTCAGCGGCGTAAGCACCTGCCTGGCAAGCGCGAGGGCCCGAGTTCGACTCCCCGAACCCACATACAAAAAAAGGGGCCGGTGATATCGCTCAGTGGCACGGGCGCCTGCTGGCACGCGAGGTCCTGAGGTCGACCCCCGGTACCCACAAAAAAATAAAAATAAAAAATTATAAAAATATAAAAAATAAATAAAAATTAAAAATTTAAGATCCAGAATGAAAAGAACTTCTAAAAACTTACAGCAGAAAAGAGAGTCAATTACAAAATGTACCAACAGAGAAAAGAGTCTTGACAAAGAACAAAATTAGAAACTAATAGCAGTGTTATTCACAACAGCCAGGAGGTAGAAGCAAGTTATGCATCCACAGATAAATGGAAAAATTGTGATATATACATAAAATGGAATGAAGTATTATTCAGCCAAAAAGGATTGAAGTTTTAATATATTTTATAGCATGAATGCACCTTGAAAACATCCTATTAAAAAAAGGCAGCACAAAAGGACAAATACTGTATTATTCTACCTATTTTAAATATATAGATTAGATAGATGTATAGGGAGAGAAAGTAGATTAAAGGTTACTGGGGCATGTTGGAAGGAGATTTATTTATTAATAGTAACTGAGCTTATATTTGGGATGATGAAAAAATTTGTGAATAGTGCTTGGACAACAATTTGAATATAATTAGTACTACTGAATTACATACTTAAAAATGGTTAAAATGGCCAGGATTATGTTATATGTAAAATATTTTAATTGCCATTGTATATAATATTGACACACATTAACTGTGCCCCAAATTAATACCTTTTAATTTTTAAAGAAAATTACATATAATTTTAGCATTTCTGTCGTTTTCCCAAGCTTCGTAAGTTTATTCTTGCATTTTTCTTCTTTCAGCAATTTAAGGGGTCATGGTTCTTCATACTTCTGTCTTTACCTGATATAGCGCATGTGTCCAGCAGTTTGAGACTTATTAAACAGTCTCTGACTTTAATAATCCATTCCTTCTTGAAACCTGTGTACCGTGGACCTTGCCTTCATATTAACTATGGGCTCGTTATACAGAAGGAATCATTCTCTAAGTAACTTTTTTTTAAAAAAATAAGGAATAGTTACTGCTTAATTTTTATTGGATCTCAAAGGTGATAACTTTGTTAAATGTCAAAAATGGGGTTATCACCAAAGATAGCTTTTTCACTCAGTTTACAGGCAAGTGTTCTCCAGTCTGCTGCCCTGCCGCATGGCCAGTGATGTACCTCTCATCTTCACGTGACTTTCCTGTATGTTCCACAACTGATCACACTTCTGAATTTCGGAGCTTGATCCTATGTCTCACATTTGTTGCAGTGTTTCTATAGCTCCCAAGTGTAGTCTGCAAAATTATTCAAGGAAATTTCCGTTAGTACATAAGCATAGCTGGAAGATATTTAAATGATATTTTTCTTACAGCAGAAATTAAGAGTAGAAATCAGCATCAGAAATTATAACCATGATTAGGATGTTGACAAGTCAGAAAATATCTTTTTATTAGTATATATAAGAATGCAGTTAAACTTTTAATGAAATTTTGTCTTGGTGGTTTTATATACATAAAATTCATGTTAAAAGTTAAAAGGTAGTAATGTTGACCAAACTAGAATTGTTGTAATAACCTTGAATTTAGAGTAAAACTGTATTAAGGATAAATGACCAGATGTTGTTATGAACTTCTCCACTGCTTCAGAGCTTAGAATCTGGAGCTGGATTACAATATAGGTGTGAACAATTATCATTGTTATTTAAATTTTCAGATATGTCTGGTTTCAGGGTTCTTCAGAAGTTAAAATTTCCTGTGCAGATAATGTTTCATTATGAGAATGGCTAATTAAATTAGTATTCCATTTGCATGCATAAGACATTGAACAAGTAGTGTGGAGCTAAACAGTGTTTAATTTGCTTGCCATTCATTTTCTCTTTCTCAGGTTGCTGAAGAATGAGTATCTTTTAGATTTTTATGAAGAGTATACACTTATCCTTTGGCTTGCTTGGATATATTTTAATGTTAAGGCATATTCTGTAAAAAATACTCAAACCTTCACTGTGTTACATTGAAACTAAATCATGTTATATGGCATTTTTTAAATTTTTACAATTTAAAAGTATAATAGAGACATTTTCATATAGAGAGTTTAGTCACCTGGAGAAGAAAAGTAATTATTACTTTGTGCCATAACATGTCGTTTCCTGTGATTTCTGTTTCCACATGGCCTCTTCCTAAAATAGTGCATTTTGCCGTCCGTAATTATAGGATAGAAAGTATTATCAAATGTGCATAATTTTACAATAGTCTAAAAGCTGAAGTTATAATTTGAACTTAATTTTATGGCAGTTTTTGCAAGTTCATTTGTTGATGTGAAAACGTGTTATAAAAAATATCAATAGCTCACACAGTTATTAACTATCTCTCATGATGGTCTCGTCTCTTCAAGAAAGGTCAATCGTTTCTCTCATTTTTATGCCTGGGTTAGATTAAAACTATGAAGAGTTTTAATTAGTGACATGACAGTGTATTTTAAGAAGTTTCAGGGCTGGGGATGTGGCTCAGTGGTAGAGCTCTTGCCCTGCATGCACAAGGCTCTGGGTTCGATTCCCAGCACAAAAAAAAAAAAAAAATCAATCTGGGCAGAGAATTATTTTTCCATAAATGAGCTGAGACATGTGACTTTCTTAAATATTTTAATTTGCAGCCAGTCCTAGTGTTACGTTTTCAGTAGGTATATGAAGTACTTGAGAAACAAATCATTATTTTACAGGACCTCGTCTCAGCATTTACTGTATTAGTTTCACTTTGGTATCCATAAATTGAAGATAATATTACCTGTCCTGGTTACTGTGAATACTAAATAAGATTTTATGTTATGAATATCTGTGTATGTATATAAAATTATGTATTAGATAATTTATAATTATATTGCTAATATAAGTTAATGTGTATTTTGTATAAACCATAAACTGATGTGTAAACGTAAGGAAGCATAATCACTGTTTAAAGCATTTAGAATAATATTCTGATATGCAGGTTGTAAAATTGCTTAAAATTTTAATTTATCCATTGCTCTGTGTGTGTGTGTGTGCGTGTGTCTCACTAGGATTCGACTAAAGGACACTCTACCACTGAGCTACATCCCCCTCCTTTTTAATTTTTTGTTTTGAGATAGGGTCTTGCTAACTTGCCCAGGTGAGACTTGAATTTATTATCCTCCTATCTCAGCCTCCCAAACTCTGCGATTACAGGTCTATGCCACTGCTTCATTTCTTTAAATAAGTGAAATATATGTTTTCTCCTGAAAGACTGTACAACTATATTATTACATCTAGCAAGCACATGAACTCCCTTAAATGGGTCTTTTGATGATTCCTTATTGCAATAAACATAGTAACCTAAGAAATGCATAAAAATAATCTGTTTATAAAAATATTAATAGTAATAAATATTTTTCATATATAGATGATTATGGATGGCATAATATAGAAATCATAACGTGGTCTGTGGAAAGAAAGTATATTAAAATGAAGTCATGTATGAACATTCTTTAATAATTTTAATCTGTTAATCTTACTGTCGCTACTACTGTTATTCTCCATTTTTTTTAATAATTCACATTTCATACTAATGACAGAATAAACCTGGCATTAGCTGCCACTAGATTCTTTACTTTTAATTATTTAACTAAAAGAAAGTTGATGAGCTAATAGGTACACTATTTTAAATCATAAAAATATACACAAGTAATTATCATAATGGTAGATTGAGGATACCGAAACAATTCATGGCAGATTCCTTTATTACAGAAAAGACATTCTGTTTTTGTTTATAAAATTCAGATACCTACATACAGTTTTAAACATTTAAAAAACAATAAAGTAATATTTTATCAATTGATACTGATCCCAAATTCGGATAATGCCCCCCCCAAAAAAATAGCAGTCAAATTAGATTTTACGAAAGTCAAGAATTCCCTGTGGTTGTTAATAAGAAGTTTATTAATAGCTTACATAATTTGGACAACTTTGCTTAGCTGGTTATAAACCCATTGTAGATTAGAAGCAGAGGACCCTGTTATAATCAAATGTTCTAGCAAACATCAGGGATAAATGACAACCAAGGAGAGAGGAAAACTAAAAAGACAGATACTGTCACAAAGCCCCTGTATAAAGGTTCAACATGTTGTATGTATTTCTACCAATTCCCCACAATGAATATTTCTATTATGTATTGAAAATATATACTAATAGGAAAAGGGGGGAAGCACCATTTGTGTAAATGCATGTAAATTCATAAGGAAATCTAAAGATTTCCGCTTTATTATTGCCCAGAACTATATAATTGACCCTGAATATCACAAAAATATTAAATGTACTTGAAAATACATAATACATTGGGAGATATTTCTTGAAATGGTAGAAGCTAAAGTTCCATTGAAAGAAAGAAGCTTTGCCCATCCAGGATATTAGCTATCTGGAATTAGTAATTTCTCAGCACAATAAGTCGCTGTTTTCTTACTGGAAAAACCACTTAAATATTGTGTATTATTATCATTATTATTATTATTATTATTATTATGTTTAGTACCGGAAATCGAACTCACGGCCTCGCGCTTGCCAGGTAGGCGCTGTGCTGCTGAGCTATATTCCCAGCCCTTGTGTATTATTTTAAAAGTCAGTTTTTGCTTATCACAAAGTTAACTGGCATTTCCATTTTCTTTTTTTTTTTTTTTTTTTTTGTGGGTACCGGGGGATCGACCTCAGGACCTCACGCGCCAGCAGGCGCCCGTGCCGCTGAGCGATATCACCGGCCCCTTTTTCTATGTGGGTTCCGGGAGTCGAACTCAGGCCCTCGAGCTTGCCAGGCAGGCGCTTAAGCTGCTGAGCCATCTCACCGGCCCTCCATTTTCTTAAGTTATTTTTGAGCCCAAAAGTATTGTCTGTAGCTTACCACCAAAGTATTAATAAATATGCTACTAGATTTATTATATTAGTGTTATATTTTGAGATATTTCACAACCAGATTTCATGCTTTTGAATAACAGTCATATTTCTTGTAGAATGCAATATGTGCCTGCATTTTTATCTTATGATAGCTATATTCTCAATAGGAGTACAGGTTTAATATCCCCTATCTAGATGCTTGGAACTAGAAATATTTCATTTTAGAATGTTCAGATTTTTAGATTTGAGAAGATTTGCATAGACTTTACTAGTCGAGCATTCCTAACCTGAAAATTTGATATTTGAAATGCTCCAGAGTCCAAAAATTTTCAGCATCACTCCAAAAGTTTTACATTTGTAGTATTTCAGATGTTGGACTTTTGAATTAAGGATACTTGACCCATATACACTGATGTATTTTTTTTTATATTCAAATAAGATGTTCAATAATTTTCATCATAGGTAAAAAGTTGAAATACTGTATATGGATCACCTCAATAGTGTATGTTCATTATTCTATAATAGACACATTCTGGTTTGAAATAGGTCTCATGTATCTAGAATTTTTAGACTTTACACTAGGCAGCAAAAAATACTCTTTTCTTCCCCTAAACTTATTCACCAAGGTGAATTACATGTTTAATCTATTTTTTATCTTTAAAATAAAAATATGCTATTGAATTATTTGTTATATCTCCTAGTATCTTTACATAAGATTTTTTTTACTGCGTACCCTTTTTATGGACATAAAGATACAGTAATTTATGAATTATAGTTTTAAATCATTTCCTAAAATATATTCATTTTCATATACATTGACTGATCTTATAAACTCAAATAGACTTATTGGCTTTACAGATAATTTGTAGATAAAATGGCCATGGACATTAATCATTCATTGTATATATGTTTCCAAACTAAAGAAAATCTAGACTCAGGGAGTTAGTTCATTTATTCAGGAAAACATGCTGAACATGCTTATCATGTTTCAGGTCCTATGCATAGGTATTGTACAGTAGGAAACATAACAAACTTTTTTTCATTCTTTCCTTTTTTTGGGTGGGGGTACCAGGAATCAAACGCAGGACCTCACGCTTGCCAGGCAGCGGCTACGCCACTGAGCTATATCCCTGCCCCATTCTTTCCTTTTTATCTTTGTTCAGCCTGTTATTGGTCACCAATTTTCTCAATAGCATTTATTTGCTTTTGATATTTTCTCTGTATATTTTGTTTTATTATAGTTTCTATTTACATAAACTAGACTGTGAGTTCCATAGGACAGTGAGGGGGTAACCTGATCATTGCTATATCTTCAGCGTCTAATACTTATTTAATGGGGACTCAGTAAATGTTTAGCAAGTGAATGAATGGAGTAAAAACCAGAACCCAGGAAGCCAGGTGAACTGTTCTAAGAACAGAATGGTAAACTATATTACATGTTGGTGATGGGGCAAATAACATGCAGACCTCAGTAGTGGATATATCTAGGTATAACTGTGATGAATGAGTTCAGTAGAGTTATAGGACAAATGCCAAAATGGACTAGAGTTGAGAGAAAAAAGTCATATTCAGTAGGACTGAGGATTGGATAGTGAGGAAGCAGAAAACAAGTATATTTAAAGTTCAGAGAATTTTAAGGGATAAGGAAATTGAGCACTGTCTCTAGCATAAGGGCATAAGGCCAAGGAAGGCTTTTAAATTTTATTGTTATGAAAATTTCATACATAAAAGTAGAATAGTACAATTAATCTCTTTATGTTCTTCATCTATATCAGTGATGTTAAAATTTTACCGTACATATTTCATTTACTTTTTTTGGTGGTTCCAATGATTTTGCCAGTATATATTTAGGCATGCATCTCGAAAAAAGAAAAGAATGAAACAGAAGAAGTTGTGCTTTTTCATAACTTATCATAGTCATAACTTAAATTTAACAATAATTCTTTGATACTGTGTAATACTCAGTTCTTATCTGCTTCAACTGTGTTTCAAATAAAAGTTGTTTGAATTTGGATTCAGTCAAACTCTAATTTACATTGGATCATAACCCCTCTTAGTTAAGTTTCTTTTTGTCTGGAGAGAAATCCTTTATTGATGAAACTGGCTTAATTTATGTAAACTATTTTATATTCTTGATTGATATCTTTGCTTTCTTATGCCATCTACTTTTGGTGTTATCTGTAAATGTAAGGTAGTATAAATATTTCATTGGACTTAGGGTTAGCTACTTTGGGGTACATACTTCATAATTGGCCCTGTGCTTTGTATTGCATCACATCATGAGGCACATACTGTGTGGTTTTCATATTCTTCATCATAGTAATGCTGACCCCTGAATTCAGTTGATGTCACTCTAATGTGTTCATTGAAAATATCCCTTTAACTTTGCATCCAGTGATATTATGCATTTACGATCTTTTCTTAAATTAGTTATTTTGTTACATTTCCAAAGGGTGGTTTTCTACCTCATCAATGTCTTTAAACATTGATGTAACTATTACAAATTTTCTGTTGTTGGTAATGATGCAATACGAAAAGGCAAATTATGCTATTAGAAAGAACTCTGTGAACAAGAGATGTGGAAGACTTGGGGAGGGACTTAGTGTACAAGTACCTGAGAGCCCTAGACAGGAGCAGAGGCTGATTAAGGGACTTGTCAAAGCCGGCATAGAAAAAACATATTTCTTTAGATACCTATAAAAATTTTGCTGTGAAACCTGTTTGATAAATGTACCTAGTTTCAGGAACTTGTGTGTTTTCAACACTGCATGTGAAATCAAAAAGAAAAATGATTTCATGTATCACTTTTGTATTTGACAATAACCCTTCTTGGGGTCAATCACAAATTTTTGTAATTTGTCCCTTAAAAATTGCAATTTAAAATTGATACTCTTTTATGAACCTATATTTTTACATCATGCAAAATATGCGACTGTACCTTTATGTAACTTATTTTCGGCTTTTGTTACTAGTCTTTTGCAAAGAGAAGTAAATGCTACTGTTAAGCAAATAACATGATAAATAAGTGGCAGTTAAGTTTAGACACTAATGGAGTCTAAAAGCCTTTAAAATGACAAAATCTAGCAACTTTTATGATTTATAGGTTCATTTGTGTTACACAGTTTGGTCACATACCTGACAGGATTCCTTTCTGTGATTTCCTCCTAAAAATTATGGTTTTGTCTTACCTGAGTGAAAAGGCCATTAGAGTTCAGTGGAAGAAAATGGCAGTGTGTCTTCTGAGGATGGTAGTGTTTCCCAGTGATAGATGTATCAGCTCCTTCTTGCTTTCCTTTTTTGTTTTCCTTTCTTCTTTTTGGAGTAGTTCTCATAGAAAGTATAGAATTTCACCATCAGAATCTGGACTGTAACTGTGAACCAAAAACTATATTAAAATTGTGCTATACACACTGATATGTAAAATTTGATTTCAGACAATCATTTCATCATGGTTCAGTGATTTCCATTTACTGTGTGTTAGCCTATATAATCTGAACAGTACTGGGGTTTACTGTGTGGTCAGATGTAAAATGTACTATGTCAAATCTAAATTTTTAGAACTATATGGGTTGTGTAACGTCTTTAGTTACTTAGCGCCATGTTTTATTTTTTAAAATCCTACTTAAGTTAGACTCTTTGGGTATCCACATAAGAGTATTCTGTTGTTGTTTCCAAAGTGGTGATGTAATCTGACCTATGTTTTGTGTTGTCTGCTGAGTTCCCACACTTTCTAGTCACTTATTAGATAATTAATGCAATCTTACAAAATCTCCCTTGAGCATCTCTATAAACTATTTTACCCAAGAACCACAAAGACAATATAGATAAGAATAAGAAAAGTTAATCAAGAGAACAGGAAAAATTAAGTGCACAAACTCACATTAGGCTTTTCACATCCTACCCTTCATTACAAATGACAGATATATTTTATCTCTATTAAAATTTTTCTATAATCTAGGAAACTTTATTTTTGAATTTTTGTTATTTAAAATATGAAAATTTAATTTTGATATACCCCTATAAATATACTTTTTTCTAATTCTTGAGCTCTTCAATGTTTTCTAGAATAATAATATTGTACTGTTATTTTAAATTGAAACTTACTAGAAAAATGGTTTATACATAATAATCTTTGAAGCAACATAAACTCCTTGTGATTATTTTGAATATTCATATTTTCACAACTTTGCCCCTCAAAATATTTTTTAAGAATATTTTACAGATTTCCCTAATATGTGGAATCTTAAAAAAAAAAAATGGCATGAAAGAAGAAGGGAGCCTACTATTTTTAGGAAATGAAAGTAGGGGAGGGGAGCGTGCAAGGAAGAGTAGTAAGGATGACCTAAATATGTAATATGCATGTTTGAAATTACCACACTGAAACTCAGTATTTTTAAAACTGGTAGGCAGTGAAAATACATTTAAAAATTTTACAGAGCGGTTTAGAATTTTGAAATAGTAAACATCAAAAGAATAGATCGTAGGTACTTGAAAGTATTCATATTAATTCAAAAAGAATTCACAAACTTTGAAATACCATCTTTTGATTTTTTTTACAACTCTTCAGAAAAAAAAGATTTCTGAGAACTGAGTTTATTGAGTTCATTTGTTCTTTTGGGACATGGAGAAGATGATTACCATTGAGTATCAGGCTGCTGCAGTAAACTCACAGTAGTCTGAAAAACTAATTACTTATTTTCTTTGCTTTAATGTATATCTAAAATTATAGTCTATTATAGAACCTGTGTAAATGACCCAGCCAGTTTCGTTAGTCCTGTGTACATTTTACCTATTTAAGAAGAAACAAATACCATTAATAATATTTTTATCAACTGTTCATGAATTTCAAATTTCATAAATTTTGAATGTCTTTTTAATCCTGATATTCTGCTCTTTATTAAAATTATATCATCAGTAAAGATAGTACTGATTCACTTACTGAGGAAATACTGTGTACGTGTTAATGTACCACAGACTGTAGTAGCCTGTGAGATGCTCTAGCACAAAGCGAAACTATTTAAGTGTCCACATGAAGCTTTCATTCTAGTGAAAAAATAAAAATAAATATAAAATATCAAGTAGTGATTATTACTGTAATTAAAAGAACACAGCAAGTGAGTAGAAGGTGTTATAAATTTAGAAATTTATTTACTATGTAAACTTTCCAAGGGACCCACCCTGAACCCACTATACTACCATTATAATACTTATTTGCTTTTCATATTATACTGTTTTACATTTATTTGGTTTGCTGTTTTTATCTATAAAGAGTAAGCTCTTTGAAAAGCAGGTCCATAGATTGTCACCTATGTGTCACCAATTTCTAACCCTAAGACCTTGAAATGAAACTGCATCTTTAAATACTTTTGTTATGTCAGTGAATTCGTAATATACTCACAAATTCTCTGGATCTCTGGTTCTGCTAGAATCCAGAGAACCTTTTTGAAACTACAACAATAAGAAAAGAATGAATAAAAATGCTGAAAAGGGATATGTATGTAGAGCTCTACCTTTTCTGTTATTTTATTTTATTGGCATTATAATATTCTTTTGCATAGTTTTCTAAAATGGAAATGTGAAGGAATGTTTGCTGAAAATTGATCTTCTATCCACAGGTACTACTGAGCGAGTGTGCTTGATCCAGGGAACAGTTGAAGCACTGAATGCAGTTCATGGATTCATTGCAGAAAAAATTCGGGAAATGCCCCAAAATGTGGCCAAGACAGAACCAGTCAGCATTCTACAACCCCAGACCACCGTTAATCCAGATCGCATCAAACAAGTGAGTGTTTAGTTGGGAAATCAAAGGAAAATTCCACAGCATAGTTCCTAACGTGTTCCTTACGAAAGAAGCCTTAAAGTAGTTTTTTAAACATATTAAAAACATACCAGATATTATTTAGTTATTTAAAGCCTATGAAGGTCTTTTCCTTAGATTGATAAATTTACATATTGATTAACTGAATTACTACCTTATTAGTGTTACACTGATGAGCACATTTGTGACTCTTGATTGCCCTTTTTAAACTTAACAGACACAAATTTTTTCACTTATAGGAACAATATTTTAAATCATATCACTTTTTAAATAAAGTATAAAAATTGAAATGAAACTATATCCTCAAAATTTCCAGTACCCAATTTTTAGTGATACATGTACTATAGTTATTTTGCATATAGACTCCTGCTCTGTTAATTGTCTTGTTCAACATTTTTATCAAAAATCTGTATAATTTTTGTAACTATTAGAAATAAGCTATTATGTTTTGTATATCTTGTATAGTATTTACATATATGTCATAAAGGACCAATGTTGATTTTTAATGTATGGGTTTTTTTGTAAAAAAAAATATTTACTTAATAAAATCCAATGTGAGTTTTTAAGAATAATGGTTAACATGATGTAGGGGGAAATGAAATTATTTAATGTTAAATAAGATGGATTCTCCCAGTATAAACAATTTTAAATCTACATATCTGTTTGATACTTTGTGCTCATAATTATTGTTTCTGCCTTTGCCATTTTATAATTAACCATTTAGTGTGTGATTTAGCTTTACTATCAATAGGCTATGCTTTCAAAAGAAATGTATTATTCTTAATTAGCTCACAGAATATTTGGTTTACAGAATATTTATGTTCATTGTAATAAATTTGAAATATAGTTCAAAGCCTTATTAATTTCATGTTTCTGAATTGAAAAAACTATATTAAACTGTTATTAATCTACTATAATTTTAACCAATATATAGATAAATATAATGCTAATTGTATATAAATATAAAATTAGTAATTAGGTAATATTTTCAAATTATAACTAATAATTAGTTTTCTGTTAATTCTTTTAAAAATTCTCCCATGTTTAAATCATCAGTAAGCAGTTCTTATTGTATATAAAATTTCCCATACAATATACTTTGTCAGTGTCAAATGGTTCAATTTATATAATTTTCATAACTTTTCAAAGAACTTTTTCAGTGGCAGCATATAAATATTTCAAAGCTGTAAACATCAGTGTTTAATTCTTCCCAGCCATTTAATAGTTTTGAAGTGTTTGTTTTAATCTATGCTAGGTAAATACAAAGACTAATTTAAAGGATGATGACTTGAAAGTGATTTTGGAGCTTTATCCAGATTTTTAAAACTAAATCTCTAGTTACTAAAAACCTCTGTGTTAAAATATCTGAGACTAAGAATTTACAGAATAAGCATTGAAGTACATGGTCTTCTGACTTTTTACCGTAATCCAGCCTATTACTTCCCTCTTTTGTAACTTCTGTGAGAACATTCACATATTCAGATAGAGGTGAACATCTTGATTTTTTAAAAATAAAACATAAAAGGTAGTTTGAGTAGTTTGGTATCACTGCAATGTATTCAGGTTATGATATGAATTTATTTTTTTATAAGAACAAATAGCTAGTACCACCAAATGATAGTCTGAATCACTGTCAAAATTACAATTTTATTTAGGGCAATATGAGACTTAGAGACTGCCATATATCTATTGCCAGTGTAGATTTATAAGGACTAGAATTTTAAAAGATTTGGTTTATTTTATTTGCCTTGTTTGGATAATCTTACATTCAAGAGAGGTGTTAAAATTAATATTGAATGATTGAAGTTTGTGTATTTGCATTCATTTTTAAACCTTGCTAGTATTATGGATTAAAATTATTGTTGATTATATTTTCCTGTACTCAATAACGTATATAAAGTAGCGTATCGTTCAACAGGACTTATCAAAAGACAACACTGAATCTAATGGGGCAGCATATTAAATGCTTACTTTCTTTGTAAGGTAAAAACTGAAAAATTTACTTGCTATATCTAGAAAAGAAGTAGAACATATCTAAGATATTATAGATTAACTGGTTTTTTATACTCTAAGTTTAGGATTCTCTAACTTTCTAGGTATCCAGGTCACCAATGCAGTACTTGTTACCAGAGCATTAAATAAATCAGATATATAAATACAGATGGTTATCATATGATTTCTAAAGAAATGCAGGTTATGCAGTATAAAATAATTATTTGTAAAATAAATCATTTTTCCACAGAACAGATGAAAACATATTTTGTACAATATTTATATATGTTTTAAATTTTAATTCAAAGCCATAATAAAAATTTTGTTAAATGATATTCTCTTAATAATCGACATGGAATTTGCATTTGCTTTGAGCTTCAGTCTTAAATGTAGTTTTTAAAAAAAATTGAACTGGAGGCCTGAAGGCATAGCACAGAGGTAGAACATTTAGCATGTGCCAGGCCCTGTGTTTGTTCCCTGCACACCCCCCACCTCCAAAATGAGTTGGGCATGATAAGTTCAAAGCTGGCCAGGACTACATGATGAGACCCTATCTCAAAAAACAAAACAAAACAAAACAAAAATAATAACAATAATAATTTCTAGGCCAGGGATGTAGCTTAGTGGTAGATCACTCGCTCGGCTTACGCAAGGCCCTAGGTTCCATTCCCAGCACCTCAGAAACAAAGAAAAATATTTTTTAAATATTTTATTTCTTGCCAGTTTTATTCAAGATAAGATTATTTAAAGGATAAAACTACTTTTAAAAACTGCTGGATCCATAAAAGTCGTAACTTCTCCATAGAAATAAATTCATGTGGAATATGAAATTATGGATTTTATTAATGTTTTAGTTATTACATTTGTCCATTGTTTATTAGAATTGAGAATTTTAAAGTTTTCTTGTTAAAATTATGCTTTACATGTAATATAGTCTTATACTTAGAAGTGAAGTTTAGTTCTAAACAAATAAGATTTTAAATGTTATGATTTAACAACATCTGTTATAAATTTTAATAAGCTATTATATTCTAATTGTGTTATCAAGATAGTTGGTAAATGAGTACATTTTATACGAACCATAATATTATATCCAAATAAAACCTACTCTTGGTTATTAAGTGGTTCCTCAAATAAATATAATTTCTTAGGAGTGTAGGCCGTACTCGTCTCACAGGTCTTTCATACAGTAGTATGATGGAAAGAACTTTTGACGTTTTTGTTTTTTGATTTTTTGTTTTTTTTGTTTCGTGAAACAGACTCTCATTATGTAGTACAGGCTGGCCTTGAACTCACTATGTAGCCCAGCGGGCCTTGAACTCAGGAGAGATCCTCCAGCCTCAGGCTCTTGAGTATTGGGGTTGCAGGAGTGCGCCACCACGCCCTGCTGTCATATAGTAGAATGATGAAATCTAGCAGGATAGCCTTAGATCCAGCTTCAGATATTAGATGTTGTAGAGTAATTCTTAATTCAGAATTTTTTGTTGTTGTTGTTGGTGGTACCGAGGGTCAACCTCATGACCTCACGCACTAGCAGGCACCCATGCCGCTGAGCTATATCACCGCTCTTAATCACCTAATTCAGAATTTTTTAAAGAAAATTTTCATTAGGCAAGAGGTGGCTAGAAGCATTTCAAGAATTGTCTTGGTTTTTCAGAAGTCAAATTAAGATACGAAAGGCACTGTCATTTAGCCGAAAGAATTTTACTTCCATCATGAACAATTAGCAAAAATTGCACTTGTTAACTTGTTTATTCGTTATTCATTCATTCAATCATGAAATAGTTAGGTATTACAAAATATATTAAATTATAGTCATTGTCTGTGAAAACTAGTTTGGGAGGTATCAGTGTTTAAAATAACTTATAAAAATGGAAAACTGTACATATATTTCAAAACTTCCATATAAATGATATAAGAAGCATGTGAAAGACAAGTAGGCTACAGTGGGAGTTAATAGTCTTATAAATAAGCAAAAAGACTTAAACTGGATTTTGAAAATTGTACAAGAATTACCCAGTTAAAGAAAAAAAATATTTATTTTAGGAAGATGAAACAAAATAAGGTTTGGGAGAAAGAATATCATGTATCTTGAATAGTAAGAAGTCTGTCTTAGTAGAATTATAGCATTTGTGTTGGAATTTAGAGAAAATTAATGTTAAATAGGGAAGATGGAGCCAGATAATGCAGATTCTTGAATGTCTGGCTGAGGGGTATCCTATAAACTACATATTGTTCCTAACATTTTTCAAAAGAGCTCTTAATTTCTCTTAAAGGTTATGAAGACAATGAAGGGACTTTTGCATTTTGGTGTTGTGTGCTATCCCAATAGACTCTACGAGTACATGTAGGAAAAGCTATTGATGGGGAAAGAGAATCTGAATGGACTAGTTTAAGTGTTGGAAGATAGTTCAGATATTGGAAGAAGGGGAGTATAGTTAAGAATGATCAACTGGGCCGGTGAGATGGCTCAGCGGCTTAAGCGCCTGCCCGGCAAGCGCGAGGGCCCGAGTTCGACTCCCGGAACCCACACACACAAAAAAAAGAATGATCAACTAAGGTGATAGTTGCATATTGTTTTATGCATTTTGTATGAAGCAATATACAGGTTTAACAGAACTCTAAAGAAGGATTGGAGGATATTATTACTTGAATATTGTTAGTTAATAGTAGATTATGAATTAAATTGAGATTTGTTCATTGTTACTGTCTTTATAGCTGTAAATATTAGAGATTCTTTACATTTACAACTGTAGACTTGCTTGAGGGTAAGCTGTATTTATTAATTATTTATTTATGGTAATATTCTCTGCTCTAACAAAATTGTCAAATCTTAATAAGACTTCATCTTATAATTTGCCGTAACTTTTTATTTATTCCAGAAGCCTAGTTACATCTACATTTAACTAAAGGCCTATTACTAAAACCTTCATTTAAACAAAAAAAAAATAAAAAGAAAAGTATTTCATAGTTCAAAGGATCTACTATTTTAGGATTATTAAGGTACTTCAGCTTTCCTTTGCAATAAGTAATTTGCTTTCAGTGTTCAAGGAATTCTTACGCAGCCACTCATTATATATATAAATAAATATCTTTCCAATTGGAGGGGGAAATGGTGTTAAAAAAATGATATATTCACTATTTGAAAATAAATGAATAATTTTTAGAGTACTGTGTGCTTTGTAAATGTTATTATAAATATATCAATGTATCGATGTCATGTGTATATTCCTTTAATTACATCCACATGATGTGTCACAGAAATTTTAGTAAATGGTATTAACTTGAAACTACTAAACTTTAATTCTGCAAAGTGAAAGGATATAAAAGTTTTGCTAATAAAATATTCAGAAAATAAATATTGTACATTTATATTGTACATTGAAACACTTCTTACTGACTTTCTCTTCCACGTTTATGTGTGGTTCAGAACATTTATCACAACTGTTCCATTCATTTAATTAATAGAAGCTTTGAAATTAAAGATATTACTTAAATATATTTTCATTTATCTGTTTATGAGAACAATTTTTCTTCCTAATATTTAAAAAAATCAATTGAATTGAAAACATTCTGGAATGTCTTTATCATTATAAATTAAATTTGTAAAAGGAGGAGACTTTTTATGCTTAGAAGTATCTATATGAATAATTAGAAAATGTGCCACATCTTTCATTAGTATTGTAGCAATTTAAGCCAAGCAAATATATTTAAAGACAATATTTTGGTAATATTTCAGCAATGCCATCCTTACAAGTCCAAATTTATATAATTTTAACTGTTTATTTAAAATATTAAAATGTAACTTCTTATCAGATTATACTTAATAATCAAACCTTTAATTATTTAAAACAGATTAATATTTTCTAGAAGTTTAAAAATATTGCTTTTTTCCTTACAGGAAAGAAAAGGCATTAGAATTTAATAATTCTGATGAATATAAATTGTATCAATTATTAATGTGTTCAATATTTCATGTATATAGCATTTTAAAAAAGAGAATGAAAAATCGATCATTTTATCTGTTACTGCAAATTCTAAGCCACTTGAAAATTCTACTTTTATATAGTTCTCTGAGATATTTAAAGATCTTGTTGAAAATTTATATTCAGGAAAAAGTGGTTGTCATAGTGAATATAGAGTACTTTAAGTTAATTTTACTCATGGAATCTTTGGCCTGTAGCAGATATTGAACTCATATTCTAATCTACATTGTGAGAAATGACCTCAATATTAATCTAAGATTAGTATAGAACACATTTTTAAATGGATGTTAACTTTTCCCAGAGTACTATATAATAATGGTGGGAAAATAAAAGCTTTACAGTTTAATGCATAGAGCATAAGAATAGCATATAGTAATTAGCATATACCGCAGCACAGTATTGCGTGGAAAAAAATATTTAGGGAAAATTTTCGTGACTGAAATAAAGTCTGTCTGGAGAAATGGCAATTTACTACAAAAAGCGAAAATAGAAAATAAAATACTTGAAACTTGGTTTTCAAATTCATAAAGTTTTACCTCTGACTTTAGATCCCATTCCCCTTGTTTGTATGATTTGGGGAAAATCTTGGTGTGACTCACTATTAAACATAGTTTTCCACAAATTATCTTTAGTGTTAAGAAGAATCAGAAATATTTTGAAGAGACTATCTGAAACATGATCTGATGCTAAAACCAGTCCTCCTTTTTAGCTGGAAGACAGTAAATTAGCCAAAAGCCTCTGAATTTCTTAACCTTTCTTTTAACTTTAATTGATTTATTTTACCCAAATTAAGATTGTTGAAATCTCAAATACAAAAATAATGACTTCCAACAATTTCATCTATTTTTCTTCACACTGCTGAACCTTTAAAGCTATGCTTTTGCTCATATATATCAAGGTAGAAAAAAATTCCCATATAGAATTGTGTCTCTACACTGAAAACCTACCCAATTTTGCCTGTTGAAAAGTATTATTTATTGAGGGTTCTACTTAAGCAATGTTATTTTGCTACATGAACGTATGATACATTTTGTACAAGAAAAAATCTTAGCATCTTATGTTTCAAGGTTACTCAGACATAAGTTTTTAGAATATATTAATGAATTATTCAACAAATACATATGGTGTTATACAATACTTTTTATATAGAATGTGTATGTGTATAGAAATGAACAATAAATATGCTTACTAATTTTTTATTTTCAATACAGGCTGATGCTGCTACAATATAATATACTCATCATCTATATTAAATTTATTGTTTTAGCATAAATGATACAGATATTTTAGTAATTTTTAGAATACTATTAGTTACTTGTTTATTAATTTGAGGTTAATGTTTACATTTTCAGACGGGCTCTAAATTTATTAAAAATTAATATTTTAGAAGATAATGTGATATTAAGAACTCAGAACTGCAAATTTAATTGCTTTTATGTATGGATCCCTAAATTCATGTGGAATCAACTTGTTGGTGATGTTCAACATATTAAGTAGGTGGATACTTTTATGCCAAAGTAAACTTCATTTCACCACTTCAAATCTCCGACTGTATTCATTGATAGGAAAATGACTCTTTAAGTTTTACTCATTGAACTTCTTGAATTTTTCTTTGTGACATCTCTTTTCCCCAAGAAAACAGAGGGAAAGACATGAGACTACTATTCATGAATATGGTCAGGATATCTCTAGTACTCATGTAAGTTTCTATCAGTCACCATCATGATTTCAAGTCATGGATTTATTTTTACATGCTTATGCATGCGTATTTACATGCATTAGTTACTTAATTGATCTTAAATTCCATTAAATTTAAATGAATAGGAGAAAACTTTGTTCATAGGATTTTGTTCTCGTTATATTACATTTTATTTTATTTTGTTTTATTTAATAATCAGTTTAAGGCTTATAAAGGTTGATTTGCTCCTGAACTGCTTTGTTCCCAGACATTGCCATCTTCCCCAACTACCACCAAGTCCTCTCCATCTGATCCCATGACCACCTCCAGAGCTAATCAGGTACGGTATCATCCTATCATCTACACCATACTTTTCACGGGTGATTGCCTGCAAACTGGAGAAAAAGATAATGGTGGGTTAAGGATTTATTCGTTCATTCACATATATGGACCATGATCAGATTACAAATGACCTAAGAGAGAAATAATCAGTTACTTCTAAATATGTATATACATTTTTTTACTTAACCAAAACAGAAAAACAAACAGATGGTAGGTTATGAGAACATTGCTACTATTAGGAATTTTTCCCTTAAAATTATGATAGTTGTATGGAACGCTGTGTATTATTTATTTAGTTGGTGTTTTAATCACCCTTAATATATCTTCCTAGGATTTTTGATATGTGAGTTATGGATATCATAGATGTAAAAATGTATAATTGAGCAAAGGTATATCTTTAAAAGTGAAGGCAATTTCATATGCTTTTTATTGGAGACATATCTTACTATGTAAATAATATTGGTGAGAGACATTTTACCAATCTAAACATAACTAAAATTGATACTGTGATATTTTAATATGGCTTAACAACTCAGGAGTTGGTTTTTTTAGTACTTAAGAAATTCTAGACATTTTTATTGCTAGAGTGGCAAACTTTACAATTGAAAATACATTTTGTTAGTTTGATTTGATTGTTGTTCTACTAAGAACTTGGAGGTCATTCTTCTATGTAAATGTTGAATAATATTTATTAAAATGATTAAGCATATTTTCCTTTTGTCTGAGTTGAGTTTCATTTAGGTAAGAAATGTTATTTTTTTCTTTTCCACTTTTTTTACTAACACAAGCCTTTGTGATATTATTTAAATATCAACAGAAGCTTATGTATTTAATATATTTTGATTAGTTGACTTAATTATCAACTTTGAACTATATTTGCTACATATATTAAATGTTGCTTTTGAGTCATATTATTTAATAGAAGACTGTCAGAGTTATTTTGCTCACTTGTTGATTCCAATACTTTTGTAACCTCAGAAAAAAATTATTAGAATAACTTGAAACAAAACCAGGATGTTATTCTACAGTAGGAGTTTGATTTTTGTTTCATAAAGTGATATCCCCTTATAGTCCCCTTAAAGTGCTTATAGTGCTCATATTTTGGCCTTAATAAATTGGTGAGTAGAACACACATCTCTAGTGATAAAATCCAGCATTTATCTTTTAAACAAATGGTACTACATAAATTGAGAACCACACTTGTATTATATATACATGAAGTTAAAAATTGTGTATATCTTATTCACTCTGCATAGCTTATTTTTACAAGTTTTAATTTTATGATACAAAAAATTGAGAAAACTGTTTTAAATGTTTCTCTTGTAATTCATTATTTTGTTTCTAAACAAAAACATGACAAATGAGCACAACAGCAATAAAAAAAAAACTAATAATTTTTCTTAGGGTAAAAAGTAAAAATCCCACATCTAGAAAAGAAAACCATCTTAATAATTTTGTCTCTGAAGTTAATTTATTTTTTCTTTCATTTATTTTATATGATCATGTGAATTTTTATAAAACAATATCTTAAAAGGCATATTATACATATCAAATGTATTCTTAATATATTTTACCCTCTAAATGTTATTACATTGACCTCTGCGAAATCTAATGTATGGTTGACTTGAAATAAGTCATTGTGATTTTATGTTCTGTTTATTGTGCTTACCTTGTTATTTATAGCTCTGTTTTCTTTTGTTCTTATACAAAGAAGCATACTATCTTTGGATAACATAAAGCAAGATTTAAAAGAAGAAAAGAACAAAATCTTTAATTCATTGAAAGACTTGTAGTTATCATCAACCATTATGTTGTTAGTAGTTTGTAATTATTCTGCACAGTATTTCCCAATAGATTCCATTCATGTGGTAGGACAGTAGGAAATCTATTTTTTTGTTATTCATTTAGACTTTATAGAGCTCACAGTGGTTTCTTGTGAATAGTCCTAATTAATTTAGCTTCACTATATTGCCTTAAATCTGTAAGTGTAAGAACAATAGAAAAATATGTTCTAATATAATAATGTTGAACTTTTTATAATTAAAATAGACTTTTTAGTTTTATCTGTTTTTTCACATTTCTATCGGTGTATATTAGTTTTTAAAGATTAATGCATTTCAATTTGTCAGGTTTATGCATGCACATAACTTGCTTTAATCATTTCCCCTTTCCCATACTCCCCTTTGGCAAATTAACTTTTTCAACATGTAAAAAAATCCATATTGAGGGAAGAAAAGTCTGTAGAGCTAATAGGTTTACAACTTCTCTTTTTATGTGTTTTATAAGATACAAGCTTTAAATTTTTATATAAGCAATTTTATATATGAAGAACATGTAAAGATCTAATAAATAGAATTGGATTATTTAAAAGAACATGTAAACTTTCAAAACAAATGTTTAAAACCATGATCAGTAACTTTCAATGAATTTTAAGTTATTAATACTGAAATACTCACTTCATTAAGATTCAGCAAAATGGTTTTATAATCAAATCAGTGCTGCCAAAAGTAAATTCCAGTGTTAACATTAGGTTTCTGGCTGTCAACTCTCATGGAATTTTTTTTCTCTAATTTTAGAGAAACAAAATTATTTCAGAATATGTGTTTTATACAAATTTCTTTACTGAAAAGTTTGAAATTATATAAAAGACTTATCAAAATGCATAAAACACTTTATATATAGTAACCTTGCTATGTTTGCAGAAAAGCGTGACTAAAACTCACTGGTAACACTTTAAATTCATGATCACAAATTTCAAATCATAAGCACATTTGGTTTCTTAATGACATTTTCATAAGTTCTTCTATTTTCAACCCCTACATTAGTTTTTGTTGCTATATCACCACAAATTTAAGGTATAAATATTATCTGTTTATTTTCTCACATTTTCATTTTATTTATTTATTTTTTGTGGGTACTGGGGGGTCGACCTCAGGACCTCGTGCGCCAACAGGCACCCGTGCCGCTGAGCGATATCACCGGCCCCTTTTTCGTATGTGGGTTCCGGGAGTCGAACTCGGGCCCTCGCGCTTGCAAGGCAGGCGCTTATGCCGCTGAGCCATCTCACCGGCCCCCTATTTTCTCACATTTTCTGTAGGTCAGGAGTTCAGGAACTACTTGAGCCACTCAGCCTAAGTTCTCTACTCCTGGTCTCACACTGCAGTCATTATGCTGGCTGCATCTCCTTGGGGTTTACCTAGGGACTAATCTGCTTCTCTGTTCCCCTAGATTATTGGCAGCATTCAGATCCTTGCAGCTGTTTGGCTAAGGCCCAGGAGTTCTTAGTGGCTATTGGCTGAAAGTGGCCTTTAGATGCTAGAGGCCATCTGTAGTCATAGCTTGGCAGTTTGCTGCTTACAAGATTGGAAGCTCTATTGTGTGCTAGCAAGATACAGTCCTTTTCATTGAAGCTCATCTTTCTCACCTTCTTTGCTAAACACAGTGATGACATATCATCATCTTTGCCATACTTTGTGAGTTATTAGCAAGTCATGGGTTCCACTTAAACTCAAGGGGACAGGATTAATTATAAAGTGTATAACAGAGGGAGGTGCTGATAATGGGTGCCATCTAAGAATTTTCCTTGCCACACCCCAATATCTCTTGTTCTTCCTTCTCTTCTATCTAATGACTTTCCTTTTTTACTTCATTGAAAAAACTGAAGCAATCAAGGGCACTTCCCCAAGCTGACAGCAAGCCATACTTAATGGACCAACATTTATACCCTGTATTCTCCCTTTTCGTCTGTTACCATAAGCAGTTTTTCTTCTCCAATCTAAAATCAGTCATTTCAGTTGTACATTAATTCTTATCTCTTTTCCTTTAATAAGGGATCCTTTCAGCAATTCTGCCTTCTCCCTTGTCTGTCAAGTTTTTACTTTCTGTAAGAACATTCCAGCCAGCATACAAATATGGTTTTCTCCCATCCTGAAAGACTAAATAATCTCCTTTAATCTCACTTACCCAACAAGCTAATGCCTTTTTTCTTTCAGTCCTTTTTAAGCAACTTTCACTTAACTGTTACCTATACTTTCTTTTTTCTGATTTCTCACTTCTGTTCTTAAGTCCACTTCAGTAGAGTCTTTGCTTCCACTGTTCCACCAAAACTGTTTCCCAAGGACATCAGTCATGACATCACTGCTCAGTTGTCTCTTCTCAGCCCAAATGTTGCTTCATCTAGTAACAATTTATTACTTCCTCCTCTTTGGTGTACTTTCTGTACTTGGCTTCGGGGATACTGCACACTCTTTGTTTTTGTCCTGTACCATGACGTGTTACTGCTTCTCAGAATCGTTTGCCAGCTCCTCCTCTTATCCCTATCTGCCTAATGCTGAAGTGCTCCACGTCTTGATGCTTGAGGCTTCTTCCTCTAGTCTATTCTTTCTTTTCATAGAACCCCTTGGCTTTTATATGCTGCCATCTGCAAAAGTTAGGTCTCTAGTAAGAAACTAGTTTACCATTGTCTTCATTGGTTCTGCTATAATGGAATACCTGAGATGCTAATGTATAAAAAGCAGAAAATTATTTCTCACAGATTCATAGGTTAGAAAGTCTAAGGCAAAATGCCAGGATCTAAAGAGTTCTTTCTTACTGCCTCACCAAATGGCAGAAGGTAGAAGGGCAAGAAAAAAGGACCAGCACTGTCCTCACATAACAGGAGAGAGAGAACCCACTCCAGCAGGGCCAGTTTACACCAATGTAAATTCATTCATGAAGACAAAGCTTTCATGACCTAAACACCTCTCAGGAGGTCCCATCTCCCAGCATGGATGCATTGGGATTAAGTTTCCAACACATGAGTTTTGGAAGGAACAAAAACATTCAAAGCATATCAACTATGAACTAATGAAACTTAACCTTTATGGTTCTTCACTTGCAGAAGCTTATTACCTAGCTTCAAGTTCATAATTTTAAATTCTGTTTTCCAAAAGTATTTCCTAATATTGTATAAGTGTGAGGTTCCATATAACCTGGGCTTATCTTTTCTCCAGTTTAGATTTCATAATGAAACTGCAGACTATATTGAGTTCCCCACTCAACATTTCCACTTGCATATTCAATAGATATCTCAAATACAAAAAGTTAAAAACAGCTTCAAATCTGCTCCTTTAAAAATGTCAGATTTTTTAATTCTTTTGTCTACACTTGATATTCAAAAAGGCTTCTGTTAATTTTTAAGTTCTGGCTCTTGCCACATTACCTTTTTTACTTTATTTCCTACCACTCACCTCACTCACTCTGGCCAGCCTCATTAACCTGTTTGTTATTCCTTGCAAACATTAGGCATATCCTTACCTCAGTATTCTGCCTTTCATTCTGTGTGAAATTTTCTTTTCTCGGAGACTTGATTGGCTAACACCTTCATAACCTCTTAGGTTCTATTCACAATTCACCTTTGCAGTAAGGCCTTCCTGTACCTTTTTAAAATATTACAACTTGGCCGCTTGTCTCCTTCCAGTACACCTGATTCCCTTTATCTTGCTGTATTTTTTAACTTGTTTTCTACTGCCTCATACATACTGTATACTTTCTTTATTTTCATGTTCTGTGTGTACTGTGTTTCTTATAATCCTAGAAAATTAAGTTGCATGAGGATAGGGATTTTGTCTGTTATATTGTCTATTGTATCTGAAACCCTAAGCTAGAACTGAGCAGGTTTTCAACATGTATTCTTTTAATTACTGGCAATAGTTAGAAGAATAAGCTTGCATAGTCTACAGTGATACCTTGGTTCAGGAATTTAATTCTTTCCACAGTTCCGGTCACAGAATCAATTCATTTTTTGACTATTATTCAAATGAAATTCTGCACAGAAATTCTCTCTAAAAATATCAAACAACTAGAGAAGAATACTTCTCAATAAATAAGATGAGCTAAAGGAACATAGACCTCTTTGTTATGCTTCTGTTCTATTCCTTAAAGTACATAGAGCACAGTTTGAAAGCTAATCAGACTCTTCTTTTAAATACAGATGTTATAAAAGTTCTCCAACAAACTATAAAATTTCATTTTCTTTAGTGTATGTGTGTGGAGAATATGTGTGTGTGTGATAAGATAGTATTTTTTAGAAGTATGTCTAAGAAAGTCATAGAAAAATGGTGAAATCAAAAATTAGATTTTATGTACTTTACTTATTATTGGGATAAGCCTTATAAAATTGCAAGTTTTTTAGTGTAGTTTTTGTGGATCACTCTAGTGTATATCACATACATATCAAAAAATTTCAAATTCCTAAGAATAAATTGAACCAAATAAGAGCATGAAGCTCATACTAAAAGAACACACAATTTGCATATAAAGGCATGAAGCTTTCCCTTTCTAAGTGGATGGACTTAACTGTAATTTTGCAAGAAAAGGTTTAATGTAGAAATATCAATTCTGTTAAGTCAAAGTGCAATTTACTGCAATTTTTATTATTTTCCCTGGTTTTGTGTGAAAAAAAAAACAAAAATAACTTTAATGCTCATATGAGAAAAATAAAGGTAATACCATGAGACAACTAATAAAAGAATTACCAAGAAACTAATACTCCTTATTTGTGAGCAGATGCTTCACCCAGGATTAAAATGTATATAAAGCACTCGTGATAAAAGCAATGTGATATTAACAAAAACAAATATAATGGTCAGAGAAATAGAATAGAGTCCAGAAACAGATTTAAGTAAGAATGTATGATAAAAGTAGCCTAAAATAGGGATCAAGAAAACCAGTGTCTCAAGCCATAATTGCTGGCTTCAAATAAAATCTTTGCTGCATCCTCATTTTTTAATTTGAGGTAACATCCTCACTATTGTCAGGTTCATGTTCTCATTGTAAAATGTAAATAATAACAGTGTCTACCTTGTAGAGTTGTCATGATGCTTTAGTGAACCTGTACAGGAGAAACGTTTAGAAAACTGCCTGGTCCAGAATAATACGTAAGTGTCATTTTAATTCATGTTAGAAAAGAATATTTTAGTAAATGATGCTGGTATACTTCATTATCCATCAGAAAAAAATTATAGCTCCATCTCATACAATACACAAATAAATTATAAGACATTCATAATTAAAACTACAAAATTGTTTTTTGATATTATATGTGAAGTCAAATTTAGGATGCCTTTTAAGCAAGAATGTAATCCAGATCATGAAATAATAGGTTAACTAGGTAAGTATATAAATGTCTGATATTTTGGTATTGCAGAAAACAATAAGCGATGACAATATTTCTAGAAAAATATGTTGAACGCATATGACAATTAATTAGTATCTCTACTATACAGTGAAATTCTAGATTACTGTGAAGAAACAATCCAGTAAAAAATGAGTAAAATTTATGGAAAACTACTTTTCAGAGAAGGGAATGTGAATGGCCAACAAACATGTAGAAACCCGCTTAACTTTGTCAGCATTTGAAAAGTAGGACTCCATAACCCAAGATCATGTATTTTTTTTCAGACAAATTTTTATGGGTATGGATATATAATACACATGTATTGGAAATGCAACAATTAATGTGGACATGGGTATGCACAGAAATTCAAACTCCTGGCAAGGATACAGAAAATATGCATTCTCATACAATGATGTTGTAGCACCTGATATAACATTTTTTAATTTTGAGACCTATCCTGTAAAACTTACTGCACCAACACTGGGAATGTAGATTTAAAGTGTGTATTGTAGCATATTTACATTGGTAGAAGATGGGAAACAGCTTGCCCTTTAACAAAAAAGTGGTTGAATAAATTATGGAATTTCAGAATATTGTGTGGTGAAGCTACTAAATGTAATAAATGAGATCCATGTAAGTTGACCTAGAATAGTGTTTGTACTATATTAATAAAGAAATTTAAAATACTAAGAAACCTATAAGCCTTTCTTTAATGGCCAAAAAAATCTAGTGTTCATGTTTTCATGTTTATTGGTGATGTTAAAGAATATAATAATTGCAAATTTTTTTCTTTTATCCATGTTTTTAAGTGTTAACTTAGAGAATGCAAGACAGAGTGGAAAAAGTAATGACTTCATTTGTGGTATATGCAATGTTTCAAGGAAGATAAAGTGAAAATTTCATTTGAACTATATGACTCTTTTATTTCTTAGTCTTGGGATGCTTTATTGAGGAATTTCAAGAAGGTTCACCAAAGAGGCATCATGCTTAGAGGAGGCACGAACTGGCAAAAAATGGCAGTTGTTTCATGTTTTAAAGTTATGCCAAATTAAATAATACAAAAAATATACAACTTCGGGCCGTTGACATAGCTCAGCGGCATAAGCGCCTACCTGGCAAGCGCAAGGTCCTGAGTTCAACTCCCAGTATCCACATACAAAGGAAAAAAGGGTCAGTGAGATCATTCAGCAGCATAAGCGCTCAAGCGCAAGGTCCTGAGTTCAACCCCCAGTATGCATTTAAAAAAAAAAAATATATATATATATATATATATATATATATATATATATACATAAAACATTTTATCATTTACACTTCATATATCAAAAGTTCTAAATCCTGGTTTCATAACAAAATTACCTATAGAGATTATTCTAATTTAATAGATCTAGGATGAAACTATATTGGAACAGTTAGATAATTTCTTGAAGCTTATTGAGATGTTTGGGAAACACTATTTACTACGTAAGTGTACATTAATTTATTACAGACTGATAATTGTGTACTGTGTAATTGTAGCTGTCTCCTTCTCAAACTAATTCATTGAGACTTTTTCATGAAACATCGTACTTTGTTATATGGAAGACTATTGCAGGAAAACTATCTGATTTATACAAAAGTTGGAGTAGGAATTAGTTTAGAATTTAGAGTAATAAGGGTTTGCATCTATGAGGGGTTATAATGTACAAGAATGTTTATCATTTCATGTAGCATTAGTAGGCTTTCAACTATTATCAAATATAGTTTATCTTGTCTTAAAGATCTTTATCTGAAAATTATATTAGTTGTTTTTAAGGGTTTTTTTTTTAGCAATATTCTTACTAAAAATTGTGGAAATCAGTAAAATAACTGCTTCCTACTCATATACATTCTATTGCTAACTGCTGAGTTTTGTCAGTATTCTCTGTTGGAGACAGTATATTCTTTTTTTTTTTTTTTTTTGTGGGTACCGGGGGTCGACCTCAGGACCTCGTGTGCCAGCAGGCGCCCGTGCTGCTGAGAGAGATCACCGGCCCTTTTTTTTTTTTTTTGTATGTGGGCTCCGGGAGTCGAACTCAGGCCCTCGCGCTTGCCAGGCAGGCGCTTATGCCGCTGAGCCATCTCACCGGCTGACAGTATATTCTTGATGCCCAATGATGGGAATCAGATTAAGAATTACTACTGAAAGCAGCGCACTAGTAATGTTTTCTGATTACTGTTATACCATTGAATAACAGGTTATGCAGCCTTACAAAAGTCTTTTCTAAAGGTATGCTTTCATACAAAGGCATTTTTGTATTATTAACAGCATAGGATTTTTCAAGGTTTAAGAAAGTAGTATACTTCAGAAGAGTCAGTGTAATAATAGATTTTTAACATTTCATATTTTACATTACATAGGGCTCAGGCATCGGCAAAAATGCGTGGACTACTTTGTATTAATATTAGCTTGTAAATAGGCAGATTTACAATAATCTGTCTTTCTGAACACCTACTAGGTAAAAGTGATTTCTGTTTCATCAAATTTCTCTCTGCAGTCATAGCAAAAACTCCCTGTAGTTCTTGCACACAGTATGTTCTCAAAACAGAATATTATATGGTCTCAAAACAGAATATTATATATTCCTATATATAACTGAAATACTTGTCTATTTATTCCAGAATATTGTTTTCTTTTTCTATGTATACACAGTTCAGTAGAATTTTTTTATTTTTAAAAAAGCTATGTAAGATGGAAAACACTTAAAATACAAAAATTGGATAGCTATCAAATTTATTTTCAAATTTTTATTTTCTTTTAAAACTTCTTGGAAATAGAAATGCCTTCATGTTGTCCTTCAATAAAAGTAGTTTTGTCAGTTTGATGCCTACTCACTATGAAGTAATTTTTTACTTCACAAATTTACTTACAAGTACAATTTGGCTTATCAGTTTTATTTTTATTGTATCTTTGAAATAGGAGTTTTCCAGATGACCTTTTTCATCCTTTTTTTTTTTTTTTTTTTGGCACCAGGAATCAAACTCGCGCTTGCCAGGTAGGCACTGTGCTGCTAAGCTATATCCCTGGCCCTTTTTTTCATCTTCTTAACTTAATATCTTTTAATTCATTTTGCTGGTGTTTACTGTAGCTATTTTTCCCTACAACAGGATGATATATTTCACTTACTCTTTGAAAAAAAAAATATATATATATTTTTTTTTTGGTGGGTACCGGGGGTCAACCTCAGGACCTCACGCACCAGCAGGTGTCCGTGCCGCTGCGCGATATCACCAGCCCTTTTTTCGTATGTGGGTTCCGGGAGTCGAACTCGGGCCCTCACGCTTGCCGGGCAGGCGCTTACGCCGCTGAGCCATCTCAACGGTCCTGAAAATATTTTTGGAAAATACAAGATTCTATTTTGTTATATAACTTCAACCTGCTGTTTTAGCCAAGTAATAGAAGTTATAACATCAATATATTTTTGTGATTCATTAAATATTAGCACTGAACTACTTTAATCCATATATAAAAAAGAATTTAGTTTTGTGACTAAATAGTACAATTTGTTAAAACGTAGACATTCTGCAAATTTATCCCATGTATTAATGAAATAGTTTGTGACATTTTCGTTTTCTTAATGAATCATTTGTGATAGTAAATTATTCACCTCCCTTTACTAGTCAGATACTGAAATACTATTCTATCTATATACATTTTCCATGTTTTGAATAATTTCCTAAAAGGGTTGCAAAACTTAGTTATGCTCATTTCATAACTTCATGAATACTACAGTGTGATTTTAAAAAGGCAGTATGTGCTGCCACACATTTTTAAAAGGAAAGTTATTAATAGTTTAATGCTTCCCTTATTTAGATGTGTTAGTTTTATCTTAATGATTAATTTTGCTGCTCTACTTTGAATATCTTTGTCAAAGTTAAATATTTTTTTTCTTAATTCTTTAATGTTCATTATGTAGTTCATTATTTGTTCACTTTTACTTCTCACTAGCTAACCTCATCAACTCCTCTGATTTAAAGTACTCTTTCTATGTTAATTCTCAGTTTCTTTCTGATCTCCAGACCAGTAGCCATTCATCTCTTGACATCTTCAATTGAAAATTGGATAACCATTTCAAACTCACAATGTCCAAAATGACATTTTCTGTCCTCATCTTTCACCCTACAGTCCACTTTATTGAACAGAGACCCTAGCTTTATGATGATACATACTATCCACTTTCTAAATTGAATATTAAAATCAATTTAGAGTACTAAATTTAGAAACATTTCTATATCAGAACTCTATATATTTCCACTACATTTTTCCCAAATTAGAATTAAGAACTCTGAACACATCTTATTTTATATACCTTGAAAAAGATGGGCTAAGAAGGAACTTATAATAATAGTAATAATAATGGTGATTTCAAATAACTTTCATAATTTGACACATGGTTGATAAGTAGATCTTCATAAATATAACCTCAATATCCCAAGTTACTTTTCATTTATTTTAATAAGAGACTGCCCTAGTGATAATTGATTATTTATGGCCTTCATGGCTTCTTCATAGTTGTTGGACTCTGTAGTGGTATCTTGGTACTTGTCTTTAATTGGTTCTGAGAGGTGCAATGAGAGTACCAAAAATGATGAGTTCCAAACTGTTTTGGCTGGAAAGAGTAGTTAGTCAGAAGACATTGACACCAACAAGTTCTGCCTGTCAAGTACCAATGGACAAAATTTTGAAATCAGAATGTGTCATCTAACAAATTACATGAGTATCAAAGCAATTATATACCAAGGTATGACTGTAGTAGCTTTCTTTTTTTGTTATAATTACCTCTATAGTGCTTACCTCAGCATAACAGGAATAGTTGGAAGTGCCTCTCTTCTTTTCTACATAGAAAACATAGATTTTTTTCATATTTTTCTCATTCCTAATATCCTTCTCTGAGATGTAAAGTGATGTATTTTAAAAATATGTAGCATTTACCAAAAGAAAAATGGAATAATGCTTCAGGGACTTTAAAATAATGTGTTAAGTGAAAAAATAAGTACATTAAACTTTTTTGCCTTTAGAAATATTGTGGAGATTAACATTCAGTTTCAGACTTCTTCCAAAGATGCACACATAAAAAAGACATTTTGTCTGTCAGTCTTTGTCATAACTTGGCACCAGAAGGGAAAATAAACTGTGGCTCTTCGAAAGAAGAAAAATGAGGTAGAATCTGTGCAAAACTTCTAAGACCTTAATTTTGTATGTCAGATATTTTGAATTTAAAATTCAATTGAAGTGGTGGGAGTTCATTGTATCAGTTAAGAGTTATGATTATGGGGTCTGGTGAGATGGCTCAGCGGCATAAGCGCCTGCCTGGCAAGCACGAGGTCCTGAGTTCGATTCCCGGTACCCACATACAAAAAAAGGGCCGGTGATATCACTCAGCAGCACAGGTGCCTGCTGGCGGGCGAGGTCCTGAGTTCGACCCCCGGTACCCACAAAAAAAAAAAAAAAGAGTTATGATTATGATTGATTCAGTCGTAGATATCATTTCATCTATCCTTTTTTTTTTTTTTTTTGTGGGTACCGGGGGGTCAACCTCAGGACCTCGCGCGCCAGCAGGCGCCCGTGCCGCTGAGCGATATCACCGGCCCTTTTTTCGTATGTGGGTTCTGGGAGTCGAACTCGGGCCCTCGCGCTTGCCGGGCAGGCACTTATGCCGCTGAGCCATCTCACCGGCCCTCACCCATCTTATTAATTGATGCATTTCACCATTTAATCAAGTAAACACTAACATTTATTTGTATTCTAGACTTTTAGAATTAATCCAAAAACATTTTTTTGGCTAAAGTAGCCTGGCCGCAACCTTAATGAGTAAGAACAATGAAACATGTATGAAAAATATAATACACCAATGAAACTTTACAGGAGGGCAGGTCATGCATATTTTATTATTCATTAGATTTTTAAATAGCCATTAGCCTCTTTTTTTATTGCAGCAGTTCTCTGATAAATTTAACGTATCAATGTACTTATCTTTTCAGTATGCTTGCAATGTAATTTTAGAATTCTATGGTTGTGAGATGATTAAGAAGTTCATTCATTTTTTTAAGAGACCAAAGTGAGACATTTTCTACACACACATACACACCCCTACCTGCGTGGCCATGATAGATTAGTTTGAAAACTTCATTGTTTATTTCTTATACAAATCCGTTTGTAAATTTTTTAACAGTTAATCCAGTTAGTAATTTCAACCAGGTGTGAATAGGAAAAGCTTTAGGAAGGTATAATTTTAAAAGGGATAAATATCTGTTGCACTAAAGTCAGCATAGGATAAGTAACATAAGGAGAAGTCTAAAAAATGCTTTGACACTTCCGGTTTTAGAGAATGAGGTTTGAGTTTTAAAAATATGTTGTAATTGAAATGCTTGCAAGACATACAAGATTTGGGGCCGGTGAGATGGCTCAGCAGCGTAAGCGCCTGCCTGGCAAGCGCAAGGGCCCGAGTTCGACTCCCGGATCCCACATATGAAAAAAGGGCCGGTGATATCGCTCAGCGGCACGGGCGCCTGCTGGCGCGCGAGGTCCTGAGGTCGACCCCCCAGTACCCACAAAAAAAAAAAAAAATACAAGATTTTAGCAGGGAAGGATGTGCACATTTTGAGGAAAAAAAATTGTAGGAACACAAATAATCTTTGATTAAATTGAAAGAAATGGAAGAATAGAGATATAAGAAAACAACTAATACAGACTATATTAAGAAATTAAGTAAAGTTTGGATTTAGCATAGGCTTCTTGTCATAGCTGATAACAATCAACTTGGAGACAGAATCCTGAGATTTCGAGTGTCTACATAGGAGTCCGGATAGTTCCGTGGAAAATTTAAGTAGGAGGAGTTACAGAAGAATTTTGAGTAAGATTTTCTCATAATGCTAAAATAAAATCTTATCTACATTAGCAAGTTTCATGATTTTGTAGAGGATGAAGCTGAAATGATTTGATGAAGGTCAAATAGCAAAGCCGGAGTGAGACATCTTATCTATTAGCCGTCAATTCTAGATTCTTTCTGTTGTACAACAGTATACTTTAGTTAGTATAAATAAGTAAACAAAAAAATCAGCATTATACAGTATAACAAGAAGTAGTGCTCTATAGAGTGACAAAAGTCGCAGTATTAAATCTAAGGTTCCTACCTTTGATTTGTTATCAAAGTAAGTAAATAGTTGAGAGAGCTGCTTTTTAAATCCTATCTGGATACTTGCATTCATTTATTCTGTTGTACATGTTTTATCAAATCAATACATTTCAGGAAGGCAGTTATTTACATATTTATTTTAAGTCTATACTAAAAATCAGGTATCTTTTTTTCAATTTGCTTTGGTCAGCAATTCAATATAACATTTAAATGGTACGTGCATCTTCACTTGCACTACCAAATGGGTCCTCAGTACCATATGTGGTAATACATAAGGAAAATGAAATGTACTCATCTTGTTACATTATATAAGGTGTTTCTTGTTAAAAGGTAAATTAATCTGGACTACGAAATGTGAAAAAATACAATAAAAAGTAAATATTTTTGATGAATGAATAATGGATTATGAACATAATATTTTCAAAGATACTGTTTGGCAAATAACAAATTAGATTTTAAAAGGAGTTAAAACACAGAATTTTACTATGTACTGGTTTTGTACATAGATTCAGGTGCCAAGATGTTAGCATAAATTTCTCTCTCCCTTTCTGGAGCCTCCTTTTCATCTAAATTACCTTTATTTCCAGTCAGGCCTGAAGAGTGATTTTCTCATATGATGGCAATATAGTCACTGGTAATGCTAGCCTGATATCCTACTAGATTAGAACACAAATAACTTCTACCCCAACAGCTTCATCAAATTCTCATACCAACTATTATTGGACTACCCTGTGTCATGCACTGAATTTCTAATCAGCAGTTTTCAAGGGTGTGGAAAACAGTGATAGATGAGAAACCTAGGTCATGTTTCCACTCCTGAAGGCATTGGAAGATTGTCAGCCTTACCTGAAGCACATACATTAAGAATGAGAGGGCCGGTGAGATGGCTCAGCGGCGTAAGCGCCTGTCTGGCAAGCGTGAGGGCCCAAGTTTGACTCCCGCAATGCCCATACGAAAAAAGGGCCGGCGATATCACTCAGGCGCATGGGCGCCTGCTGGCGCACGAGGTCCTGAGGTCAACCCCTGGTACCCACAAAAAAAAAAAAAAAAAAAAAGAGAAAGTGTGTTTCCCAAAGGAAAACCAAGACTGTTGCCAGAAGAGATTGCATGCTATCTGAATGAATGAGGTGCATGAGCGATTGTGTAAAATAGCAGGTATCTACTATTGACAGGAATTACTTTATAAATATTAGCTTATACGCATAAGTGGCAAATAATATGGTAGCTCAAAACAAAATTATCCTATTAATTGATTGATCTTAAACTACAGTGGAACTTACTTTCATCTATTTATAGTTTTATTTAATAGTTTAATAATTTTCCTGCTACCATGATGAAATATGCCTATAGACAGTCTCATCTCTTCATAGCTTAAGACCACAATGAATGGGGTTCCAATTTGGCAAAGGAGTAAGTTTGTCTTAATGTTTATTTTTAGTAAGAAACATGTCAGTACATTACTGTTTGATGGTTTTAATACCATAGAATTCCTCAAGAGGTTTTTTTAGGAATATAAATAGAGAAATAGTCACTGTCTGATTTTTTTCCCTGAGAAAGTTACTGCTACATGTTGAGCATCTTTAATCTGAAAATTAAAACTCTGAAACTGTTCAAACACCAACATATCACAAGGACAAAATTCCATACTTGACCTATTTTTTTTTTTTTTTTTTGTGGGTACCGGGGGGTCGACCTCAGGACCTCGCGCGCCAACAGGCACCCGTGCCGCTGAGCGATATCACCGGCCCCTTTTTCGTATGTGGGATCCGGGAGTCGAACTCGGGTCCTCGCGCTTGCAAGGCAGGCGCTTATGCTGCTGAGCCATCTCACCGGCCCTCCATACTTGATCTAATGTGATAGGTTGCAGTCAAATCGAAGTGCGCTAGAATTATTATATGAAGTCAACTTTGGGCTATAAATATAAATTGTACATGCAGTTTAAGTGAATTTCTTGTTTAAACTGAGGTCCTGCCCCCAAGATATTTCATTGTGCGTATGCAAATATTACAAATACAAAATATGGTAAATCTGAAATGCAAGCATTTTGGACAAGCCATAGTAGTGTAATTATATCCTTAATCTTATCTGATATTTATTTAAGTATAAATTTAGAATATAGAAAATTTACTTCTACTTTACTTTAAAATACTTTAATATTATTTAAGTAGATCATCTCTATTGAAATGGTTTTATATTGAAAAAAGGAAATCTCTGCTATAGAAGTAACAGTGGCCAAATTTATGGGAATATTTGGTAGTTGAAAAGTAGGGTACTGCTAGTGCAAAAATGTTTGAGACATTTGGGTAAATATGATCACAGCCCTTCTTCTAGTTAGGATTAGTGTCTTCTTTATATACTTCTGGACTAGACCTACTAAGATAAAATTGAAAAACTTGTACAAATGTGTTCTACAACTACTCTGTAAGCTCTTTAAGGACAGGAACATGTCATATATATCAAGTTTCGCCAGCTTCCAACACAGCGTCAGGGCCAGTCAGTAAGCACTTATAAATTGTTAGATGGATGGAAGCACGTATAGACCATAACTCTGAAGGGAAATCTGATTTATAACTGTCAAGAACATACCTTGGTTGTACATATGTTATGCCAATTACTTTGTATGTTATTTAAGATACAGTAGTTTTCACCCAATTCTTTTTTTTTAAAGAGAAAAAAAAATAGAACAAAATTTTACAACAGTTCTTTAGAAATAAAAATGTTTGAATATTTGTCAGTCAGTGAATCAATAGACTTCAGCAATAAAAATTCATCCACCTATACAATTAAAATTTGCAGTCGATCAGTTGTAATGAAAACATTGTCAGTGCACAGAATTGTTCTTTGTAAATGCTCTATGCCTATATTGAAGAAGAGAACTAATACATTCTTACATAATTCTTCATGCTCCTTTTCTTTTCTTTCTTTTTCCTCCCAATATTCATTTGCCCAGCATCTCTAATCTTCCATGTTGGCATCTTTTAACTCTGGGCTGACACATAAAATATAAATTTATCACTATTTTTTTCTATGATATCATAATACTAGTTTTTCTTTTTCGTTGCAACTTCTTTTTAGAGTGTCTGTTTCCAGTCTAGATAGGCATATTAGATTAATATTAAATGTTCAGATAGATATGGGTTTTTTTATTTCTTCAGGGAAAAGTATAAGTAAATCTAAGAGTATTTTCATGTTCTTATATCATGCATGAAATTTGTAGAACATATTCCTTGGCCAGGCTAACTGTACATTTACGAGATTTAGAATTGAATAACTTTATATTTCGTTCTTTTAATTTTCTAAGTTCAGTAACAGCCTATTATTATCTAAGACTAGAAATGTTACATGTTACAAATACTAAGGTATTTTATTCATAACAAGCACTAACAGCAGTTCTCAAATTGTAACACGCCTTTTGTGGGGACAAATCAGTCATAGCAACAAAAATAGGGGACGATGTCAATATTTGCTAAAATCGCAATTTTGGTTGATAGATTTTTTTTTTTACATACTATTGTTTCAGATGGTTAAAACTAAAACCCAGAGGACAGTACTAATTACATAAAGATAACTTTAATATAAAGATAGATGATAATATGCATGTAATTCTCCAATTTGCAAAGATAGGGAGTTTTTGAAGGTTGTTTAATGAAAAGTCAATATACTTTTATGAACAATATGTTATTTCAGAATTTCTGAATAGTTAAAAGTAGAAAAATTATTAAAGGGGAAATAATTTTTTAAAAGACAAGCTAATGCTCAATGATGTTCCATACTCAGATCTGCAAGTTCTGCTTCACACTAAACATAGAATTAAAAAAAAAATGGATATAGTAAATATAGTGTAAGATTGATGTGCAGCTTATAGGAGAAATTAATATAATCTCTAAATATTTCATAGAATCTTAGGGGAACTTTGTAGTGGGTGTTACAAAACTATATATTTCATTTCCTTTTATTAACAGCCTATCGGATAGTTCTATAATAAACCTTTCATGTGATTTTCTGTCACTGAGTTGTCACACATTACATTACATTACATTACATTACATTACATTACATTACATTGAACAAAACTACAGTGATACTAGAAGGTAATATAATATAAAATAAGCTCTTGGAAAGCCTTGGTTAATATATTTTCCTTCATAAAAATTATGTGAAAGCACAACAGTTTGCCAGATCATAAATATTTTCAACAGTATTTTATTGTAAAAAAGTTCGATTTTTGATATAAATGCTTATTTATGAAACATGATATTTAATAGTCAGATACTTAAATCCCTAAAAGTAAAATTATCAATATTTTGTGTGATGAAACACAATGATGCTAATTTATCCATATAATTTATGTAATATCTAATCATAGTTTAACTTTCTTAATTGTAACATGTTACCTTTTCAGAGAAGTAACTTTTCTACAACAAAGAAATCTGTGAGCAAAATTAGCAAAAGTTTAAAAAATTACATCTCAGTCTACTTCATGTGAATGAATACAAGGGATATGAGAGATATATTTGACATTCCTAAGAAATGTTTCTAGAAATATAGGTTATTTTTCATCAAAGAAAATAGTTGTATAACAAATTATAATGAACCAGAATTCTACCATGTCTATAAATTTTGAGTGTGGAAGGAAAAGAGGAATGTGTGTATACATACGTGTATGTAGGATACATAAATATATTTATGAGATGAACCTCTCTAGAATTTTCGTTTATACTTTCACTGCTTGCTGCCTTTAAGAACAAAACTGCCAAAAATACATCACTATATTTCTTTAAATTATTCTTATCTAAATCTGTGTTTTAAAGATAGCATTGGTGATACTTGCTAAAAATTGGCTAATGAAACATTTTGTATAATATTTCAACTAAACAACTACATTTCCTGTTTAAATTTTGACAAGTTATTTTAGCTGTCCATTTCACTCTCTGGAGCCAGCAAAGCATTCCCTTCAGTGTTTTATCAGTGACACAGTAATCACAGGTTTTGATCCACCCACTGAGCCATAAATCATCATCATTTATATCTTTGTGCTACCAAAATACATTTTTAAATGTTAATATCTATTTGAATTGTAGAGCTTATGGAAAATACCACACTTATTTTATATTTTCATAATAGTACTTGATTATGAGTAAATAAACAGAAATACTCTGATTTTTGTGGCTGGACATTTCAATATAAATTAACAAGCATGCCTATACTTCATATGGTCACATTAGATTGTTGTAAATATTCTGTAATACTGTAATTTTTCAGTATCCTTCAATAATATAGTAGTTAACCCTATTTTTTTTAAATGTAACTATGTCTGCCAAGAAAGAAAATTACCTGCCGTATCAGAACAGTCATTTTGCAAATGTAGATAGAAGATTCAGGTAATATAATTCTCAAATGGCCTTAACCTACCCAAAGCCATTAAAAAATTTAAAATTAATAATTATTTAGGAATTATTAATTATTTTCTGAAGTTAAATGTTGTGTATCAGTTTAGTTGAAAAACAACTGCTACTAAATTGTATTGACCTTCATTTCTGAAAACAGTCATGAAACAATTAAGGTACTTGTGAATAACTCAAAATTACTAGATAATAAGGAACATGAAATTAATGTTTTGAAAGGACCTAAACTAGAACTTTCCTACTGTTACCTTCATTAACTGCTTTATGATTTTGCACTTTTTATTTCTGTATTCTCTAGAGCAAAGGATTTCTTTAAAATTACAATAGGTGAAGAATGATCAAGAATATTGTGATTTTTGAAACTATATAAAAATGTTACCATTGATATGTCATTATGATTTCCTCCTTTTGAACATACCGGTTTCTTATAAAGTCTATTGCCAGAAGCAGACGCAAGGAAAAATTTTATTTAGTAATTTTGACTTGAAAATTTATTTTTTCTTTGGAAAT
>CM051823.1:36910000-37205000 GCA_028451465.1 Erethizon dorsatum
TGGGGGGAGAACTGCAATGAACTACGTCTGCCTAATAGATTAGATAACAAATAACATATATCATAACTTGTGTTGATATTTGAGATATAAGGAGCAAAGGTTATGGCTGAGATAGGAGAAGTTAGGAGGAGCCAGATCACTAAGGAAACTATGTGGTATTCTGAGGAGTCTGAAATTTAGGTGATGTAAAGTCACCAACAGGTTTATTTTAAAAGGCAGTTATATGTTTAGATTTCATTACAGTTTAGATATAAAACACCCTCCTCCCCAGTCTCATGTATTCAGAGGTGGTGCTTTTGGGAGGTTACTGGATCATAAGGGCTCTAACTCCATCAGTGGAGTAATCTATTGATGAGATTAAAACTTGGTAGCATTATTGGGAGGAGATGGAAATTCAGAAGATGGGGCCTAGTAGAAGGGAACTATGGGGACATGACCTTGGGGACTATATCTTGCCCTTGGCCCCTTCCTCTCTGCTCTTTCCCTGTCTCTCTGCTTCCTGGCTCCCATGAGGTGAGCAGTTTTGCTCCACCATGAGGTTTTTGCCTTGCCACAGGCATCAAAACAATGGAGACAGTTGACCACGCCTGAATCGTCTGATACTTTGAGCCAAAATAAATCTTTCCACTTTTAAATTATCTCAGGTATTTTGTCACAGTGACATAAAGCTAAGACAGATTTGTAATTTAAATAAGACTATGTGGTGGCTAAGAGAAAATAGATTTGAGCAAAAAAGAATCCTAAAAATGCTTCCTACTAAAAGCAATCTGAAGAATTTTAATAAGATATCAGATGTACCCCATCTAAATAACAGCCACAACAGCCCATCAGTTGGGGAGTTATGTTTTGGGCTGCACAGTTTGTGATTAAAGAAATATTACCTCTCACACTGGCCTAAGGTTCCTCAATGCCACACAGTTGTGATAAAGAATTCAATTAACTCTGTACTATTTCAAGTCCTAAATATAAAAATATCCTAAATATCAACAGATTAAAACTTTTTCTTTTTAGCTAAAATAATCTAAAACTAAAAGCATTTTTAGTTTAATTTAAATTAAATTTAAATTTAAATTTAATTTAATTTAATAAGTTTTCTTTAAAAGCATTTTTAAGGAGTATTCTGTGGATGGAAACTAGGGCTTTGCACATGCAGTACCACTGATCTGTACCCCTAGCCCTGCAGTTGTTCAAACTTTTAATTCAATTAGGATTGAAGAAGCTCTGGCCTACTAATGATCAGATTTTATTTCAACAGTATAAATGATAATTGTTTATGTATATATTGGCATAAACATGGTTCAAAGTCTTAAAAAAAATAGACGAAAGGTCAGAAAACTACTGACTATGGCTAGCTGTCTGTTTTTTAATGAAGTTTTACTGGAAAATGACCATACCCATGTGTTTATACACTGTCTGTGGCAGTTTCCATGCTACATCAGCAGAAGTCAGTCACTATGGCAGAGACTGCATGGCCAGCAAAGCCTATAATATTTATGGCCTGCTATTGTCTGAATGTTTATGTCCCCCAGAGTTCATATGTTAAAACCTAACCCCTGATACCACAGTATTAACATATAGGGCCTAGGAGGTGATTAGAATGAGATTGGGGCCTCATAAAAGAGGTTTGCGGGATCCTGTCGGCCCTTTCTGCCACATGAGAATACGGGAGGTTACCATCCTACATGTAAACAGCCCTCAACCATACACTGAATCTGCTGAAGCTTTGGTCTTGGACTTACCAGGATTCAGAACTGTGATCAATACATTTCTGTTGTTGATAAAGTACCTGGTCTAAGCTATTTTATTACAGCAGCATAAACAAACTAAAACAGCTAGTAAGAATATAAAATGGCCAAACTACTTGGATTAATAATCTAGCAGTTCCTCAAAATGCTAAACATTAGCCAGGCATGGTGGTACACTCCTGTAATCCCAGCTCTCTAGGAATCTGAGGCAGGAGGATTGCAATTTTGAGCCCAGTCTGGGCAATTTAGCAACTTAGTAAGACCCTGTCTCAAAATAAAAGAATTAAAAAGGCTGAGGCTGGGGATGTAGCTCAGTGGTACTGTTTGCCTAGCATTTATGAGGCCCTAGGTCTAATCTCTAGTACCATAAAAAATAAAATAAAATAAAATAAGTTAAAACACAAACTGGGCAGAGTCATGCATGCTTTCCCAGCCGTTGGGAAGGCTGAGGCTGGAGGATCACTTGAGCCAGGAAGTTCAAGACCACCCTGGGGAACGTAGACTTCATCTCAAAACAAAACAACAACGAAAAGGGGTTGGGAATGTAGCTTAGAAGTACAGTGCCTGTCTAAGCATGCATGAAGCCCTGGCTTCAATCTCCTGCATGGAAAAGAAAAAAAAAAGAAGTTAAACATAGAGATATCATTTGACCCAGTGATTCCACATCTACTATTCACCCAAGAGAAATGAAAATATATGCCCATACCAAAACTAGTATATTAGCCGGGTGTGTTGGTATACAACTATATTTCCAGCACCCAGGAGGCTGAGGCAAGAGGATCATGAGTTCAGAGCTAGCCTAGGCTACCTAGTAAGTTGAAGGCTAGCATGGACAACAAATGAGACCCCGTTTAAAAAAAAAAAAAAAAAAAGAGCTGGGCATACTGGAACATGCCTGTAATCCCAGCACCCAGGAGGCTGAGGCAGGAGAGCACTTGGAGTTTGAGGCCAGCCTGGACTACAAAGTGAGTTCAAGGCCAGCCTGAACTACATAGTGAAACCCTGTCTCAAAAAGACAAACCGGGGCCGGTGAGATAGCTCAGCGGCATAAGCGCCTGCCTGGCAAGCGCAAGGTCCTGAGTTCGACTCCTGGTACCCACATACGAAAAAAGGGCCGGTGATATCACTCAGTGGCACGGGTGCCTGCTGGCATGCAAGGTCCTGAGTTCGACCCCCGGTACCCACACACACACACAAAAAGACAAACAAAACAAACAACAACAACAAAAACCCCACAAACAAACAAATGTTCCAAAATTGGGTGTTAGTGATTGAAAAACTCTGTGAATTTATTAAAAAACCACTGAACTGCATACTTCAAAAGGGTGAATTCTATCGTATGTAAAGTTTATCTTTTTTTTGTGTGTGTGTGTACCAGGGGTCAACATCAGGACCTCGCGTGCCAGCAGGCACCCGTGCCACTGAGCGATTATCACCGGCCCTTTTTTCGTATGTGGGTACCGGAAGTCGAACTCAGGACCTTGCGCTTGCCAGGCAGGTGCTTATGCCGCTGAGCTATCTCACCGGCCCTGTAAAGTTTAACTTAATAAAACTGTTATTTAAAAAGTAGATGGGGGGGCGGTGAGATGGCTCAGCGGCTTAAGCGCCTGCCCGGCAAGCGCGAGGGCCCGAGTTCGACTCGCAGAACCCACATACGAAAAAGGGGCCGGTGATATTGCTCAGCGGCACGGGCGCCTGCTGGCGCGCGAGGTCCTGAGATCGACCCCCCGGTACCCACAAAAAATAAAAAACAAAAAAAATAATAAATGAAAAGTAGATGGGGCATTTTAGACTTCCCTTCGGAAACAATAAAAAATACAGATTTATTTTACTTGTAGGATCTCTAATTATTTTTTTGTGGGTTTGTGATCTTTCATAACCTTCTATGAATTTCCCACATAGTTTTTTAAACCAGTAAGGCACAGTTTTGAGAATGCTTTCATAAACATTACCTGATTGGATCTTTACAAGAAGTAGCATGAGTATTACATGTGAAGGGAGTATGACTGGTTTGGAAAATGAAGCTATACACCAGCAGGCAGATTTGGTCTTGAGATTCCTACTCTAATAATTTTCTCAGTATTACCACTTTATTATATTTCATATACATTAAAGGAATACTTCAACAGAGAAGACTATGCTACTTGTTCTTTCAAAAAGTATTTGTTAAATCCTTCCATGTTCCTTACAGTCTGTTAAAAGCTGATATATAGTATGAGTAAGGCTGATATTGCTCCTGTCGTCAAGGGTGGATGCAGACAAGTAAGGAGCAAATTACAGGACAGTATCATTTAAACATAGATAAATGCAGTGTATATATTTATCCATATATATATTGAGGTCAAGGATGTTCCAGATAGATAGACCATCATATACAAAGACCCAGAGGCAACAGAGAAAACCATTTATGCAAATAATTTAAAAACAGTATATTAGTCATTTTTCCATCACTAGGACAAAATACCTGAGACCCACAATTAAAAGGAGAAGAGGTTTATTTTGGCTCACAGTTTGAGAGATCAGAAGATCTATTAGGAAACTACTACAATAATCCAGATAGGAAACTATGATGGCCTGAACTGGGTTGGAGATAAAGCAGATTCAAGATATTTTAGAGAGATACGACTGACATGATTTAGTAAAGGACTGTGTATGTGAAAGGAATAAAAATAAAGAATGATTCCTGGGGTTGGGATATAGCTTGCTGGTAAAGTGCTTGCCTAACATGTGCAGGGCCCTGGGTTCAATCCCTAGCAAAGAAAGGGAAGGGAAAGGAAGGGGAGCGAGGGGAAGGGAAAGAAGAGGAGCAATAGATTGGTATAAGAGAATAAAGGGGATACTCATTTAAATATAGTAGTCAGAGAAGGCTCCTCTGAGGCCACATTTAAACTGAGATCTTGGTGAGTATGGTCCCAGTACTGAGGACACTGAGGCAGGAGGATCATCAAGAGTTCAAGGCCAGTCTAGACTACACAGCAAGACCCTGTCTCAAAAACAAAAACAAAGCAAAACAAAAAACCCCCAAAAAACCCAAGATCTTTACTGGAGATAATAGAGTTGGAAGTCATCCATATATCAACAATAAGTGAAGCCATGAGAGTGAATGAGATTATCCATGCAGGGTACAAAAAATAACAAAAGTATCTAGGATAGAACTCTGAGAAATACAACTATTTAAGAGATGATCAGGGCCGGTGAGATGGCTCAGCGGCGTAAGCGCCTGCCTTGCAAGCACGAGGGCCCGAGTTCGACTCCCGGATCCCACATACGAAAAAGGGGCTGGTGATATCGCTCAGCGGCACGGGCGCCTGTTGGCGCGCGAGGTCCTGAGGTCGACCCCCTGGTACCCACAAAAAAAAAAAAAAAAGAGATGATCAGAGGAAAAGGAACCCAAAAAGGAAATAAGTTGGTTATGGTAGCTGAAAAATGTTTCAAGGCAGGACAGCATACTTCAAATGCCACTGAGAGATCAAATATGAAATGAGGGGCCAGTGACACAGCTCAGCGGCATAAGTGCCTGCCTGGCAAGCGCGAGGTCCTGAGTTCGACTCCCGGTACCCACATAAAAAAAAAAATGAAGTGAACAAGAACAATCATCCACTGCATTTGATAATAAAGATGCTACTTATATCCTTAGCCTGACTCAAAATAAAAAATTTAAACAGGGCTGGGAAAATAGTTCAGTGACAAGGCCCTGGGTTCAATTTCCAGTACCATTAGAAAAAAAATTCAAAATGGGCAGCTTGATCAACTACAGGCAGAGAGTACATTAGAAAAATGCCCTTGTCAGGTCATTACAAAGATTGGGGATGGTTAAAATATAAATGGATATTTAGAGTGACAGTCCATTGCTTCATTTAATGACAATGTCTTAAAGTATCCAGTATATGTTAGGAAGTATTCAAAGAGACCAATAAACAAAACTGTATTGCAATATAGGATTCAGACAATAAACACATACATAATATAATATGAAGGGCTAAGAGCTATGATAAGAAATAAGGTACGGGAAGGAGTAAAGAATGTTGGGGCTACTTTTGAGATATCAGAGTTAGTAAACATTTGACTGAGAAAGAAAATTTGAGCTAAATGAAGCAACCTGGGTATTAGGCAGATCAGTTAGTTATTCAGCTTCACAGATTAGGAAAACACATTTTCAGACTTTGCTGACTTCACCAAACTGGCCCTTCACTAAAGTGATGATTAACTAAACATTTCTATTTATTTTATCTTGACTATTTGACCATGTGTAATTGGTCCCGTGATTAGGCAGGTTGAGATTCAGACTACATATAATTTCTCTACTGATCATTAACTAACCCTGTGTTTAGTTATTAACCAAAGACCTGCTCTTTCTCTTGTTCATGTGATCTTTTTAAATATTTCTCCTTGAGTCTCAGCTGGATTTTATCTCCTCAAAATGTTAAACATAGTATCTCAAATATGATGGCTCACTTAAGCAGCTAAAGATAGGATGTAGCCTAAGCTTTAATTCCCCTTACTCTAACTCCAGGGTTAGGACTAGAGGGGAAAACACCTAAATAAGTAGATAAATAAATAAATCTACTATCCTCAATCAGAAAATGATTAAGTATCACCTTTCTGTTTGGAAAAGGTATACTCTCATAAAAATAAGAGCTACTGGGATGTGGCTCAGTGGCAGAGGGCTTGTTTAGCACATTCAAAGCCCTGGGTTTGACCACAGCACTGAAAACAAAATGAATAAGAAAAGTAAAGAAAAAGAGAAGTAATAAAATCTCAAGACGTATGCCAAGTTAGGAATCTCATGAGGCTATAAAATAATCTCAGCAGAGAACTAGAGAGTGGAAGGAAAAAACAAAACAAAATAAAAGAAAACAAAACAAGAGTGTTTACAAGGTGGGAACGCTCTCACATGATTGTCCTGCCTTCTCTCTACCTTCTTTTACATTCCTACTGCTCCTGACCAAGTCAATGGTTTACCAATATATGAGGCATCAGGAAAATACAAATAGTGTCTAAAATTTAGGCAACCAGTTGTGAATTCTAAGAGTTAAACATTCCTAGAAAGTAAAACTTGAAAATAAAAACTGAAGAACAAATGCCAGGCGTGGTTGCATATGTCTACAATCCCAGCACTTGGGAGGCTGAGGCAGGAGGACTGCCGTGAGTTAGAGGCCAGCCTAGACTACATAAGTGAGTTCGAGGCCAGCCTGCACTACATAGTAAGACCCTGCCTTAAAAAAAAAAAAAAAAAGAAGAAGAACAAGACATACTTTAATGAACTTAGATCTGTAAGTAAAATGTTAAGAGTTAAAATACCACATCCTGTGTTTGCAGGGTCATGCCATCTGCAAGCAATATTTAGAGGGTGCCGAGAAAGATGATAAGGCTCCCTAGGACATCCTTTAGCTGTAGGAATCAGTGGAATTAGGAAGTACGAGACAAAATTTAACTACGTAGTTAACTGGTTGAGACTAGCATGATCAAGGAAGAAAGGAAACAGAGTAGTTTCTCTCAGTTGTGTACCAACACAGCCTAAAGAGAACCTTTGATAAAGGAACAAGATACAATTAGAATTTGCTTGGAAAATCATATTTTCTTAACTTTCGTTTCACATACCTGAGAGATATGACTAAAATACTGCAAAGCAGTCTCCACAGGGCTTTTGAAGAACATCTTTTCTTGAGGTTTCAACTACAAAGAGAATTAAGACACTCAGTGAGAACATCCACAGTGGAATGAAATAAAATACTGATACTGGAATTAAATAAAATAATTCTCTTTTTATAATCGCTACCTGCAAATTTGTTGTTCCTTTTTTTTACTATCATCATCATCATCATCATCATCATCATCATCTTACAGGTACTAAGGATTGAACCCAGGGCCTTCACACTGGGGTATATCCCCAGGCCTTTTAAAATTTATTTTATTTTATTTATTTTGAGACAGGGTTTCACTATACAGTTTGGGCTGGGCTTGAACTCATGTTGTAGCCCAGGCTGGCTTCAAACTTGCAGCGATCCTCCTGTCTCAGCCTCCTGAGTGCTGGGATTATAGGCATGCGCCACCACACCTGGCCTTGGATTCAAACTTTCTATCATCATACTTCAGCTTCCCAGAATGCTGGGATTACAGGCATATTCTACTATATCTTTTTTTAAAAATTCATCATATGTACTCTGTATTTTCCTACAGGCCAGGAATGAGATAAAATTGTTTGTGGCAAGGGGAAAACTTACATTGTCAGAAAGAGCCAGATGCTTGCAAGGAGTTCCACAAATGGCACATTTTTCTGGGAGAAAAGGGGAAAAATGTTTAGTTGTCTTCAGTATAAGGTAAGATTTTCCTAAAGTACATGGTAACAGTCAAGTAGACCAGGAAGAGAAGAAAAGGGTTCTTGCTAAAGTTAGAATATTATTGTTATAAAAGGACACCAACTTAAGCTCTGGTCTCTAAATCAATATTTCCAAACTAATAGGTTGAAGTATAAGTAAGGCTTTCGTACTTTACCTCAACTCTTCTCCCTGTCTTTTTAAAAAGAATTCCTGGCTTTCTTCTATGAGTCAGAAGGGATAATTCTAAACACCCAACAGGAGTACTGGAGTACATTTATAAGAGTATTGGTAAGAGTTACAAGAGTATCAATGATTTTTTTGGTGATCTTTACAATGCATAGTAATTACATTAATCATGGGGAATGGGTACGTATACCAATGTTCATGTTGCATCTTGATAATTTTTACTTCCTCTCCTCTCCTCCCCTTTCCTTTTCCCTTTCCTACATTCCCTTTTCATCTCCACAAAATCCACCTCCCTGTTTCCTGCCACCTCTCTTCTATTTTGCTCTTTAAATTATTTACATTCTGGGTTTCTCGCGTAAGAGAAACTATGCAGTATTTATCCTTCTGTGTCTGATTTCACTAAACGTTATGGTCTCAATATTCACCCATTTTCCTACAAATAATTCAAATTTATCCTTCTTTATAGCTAGGTAGTACTCCATTGTATATAAATACCACACTTTCTTTTCTTTTCTTTTTTTTTTTTTTTTGAAACAGGGTCTTGTTATGTAGTTCAGGCTAGCTTTGAACTCACTACATAGCCCAAACTGGCCTTGAACTCACGGTGATCCTCCTGCCTCAGCCTCCTGCCCAGCCAAGTGCTGGGATTATATGCGTGCACCACGATGCCTGGCTCCTTACACTTTCTTATTTTTATTTATTTATTTATTTATTGTCTTTTTGAGACAGGGTTTCACTAGGCAGTTCAGGCTGGACTTGAATTCACTTTGTAGCCGAGGCTGGCCTTGAACTCACAGCGATCGTCCTGCCTCAGCCTCCTGAGTGCTGGGATTACAGGAGTGCACCACTATGTCTGGCTCACACTTTCTTTTATCCATTCATCTGTTGATGGGCAAATAATTTAGCTAGTGTGAATTATGCTGCTGTAAACATGGATATGCACATGTCATTGTAATATGATGACTTTTAACTCTTTCAGAAAGATACTTAGAAGAGGAATACCTGGGTCAAGTGGAATTTCTATTTTTAGTTTTTTTTTTTTTGTTTTTTTTTTTTGTGGGTACCGGGGGGTCGACCTCAGGACCTCGCGCGCCAGCAGGCGCCCGTGCCGCTGAGCGATATCACCGGCCCCTTTTTCGTATGTGGGATCCGGGAGTCAAACTCGGGCCCTCGCGCTTGCCAGGCAGGCGCTTAAGCCGCTGAGCCATCTCACCGGCCCCTATTTTTAGTTTTTTGAAATACATTCCCACCAACAATGTAGAAAGCTTTTTTCCCCCACAACCTTGCCAGAATGTTGGTTTTTTTGTTTTTGTTTTTGCTTTTTTTTGAGTCCTTGATAATGTCATTCTTACTAGATTAAGATGGAATTTCAGTGTTGTTTTGATTTGCATTTCTGTAATGGCCAAAGATGCTGAACATTATTTCATGTACTTATTTGTCATTTGTACATCTTCTTTTGAGAAGTGTCTACTCATTTCAATTACTCATTGTTATGGTTTATATCTAGATGCTCCCCAAAGCCTCATGCACTCGTAAGTGGGGATTGGGGGAGGTGGTTGGATGATGGGAGTGTGACACTCATCAGTCGATTAGTTCAATGATGAGTTTATAGCTAAATGTGACTTGGGAGGTAAAGCCTGGTTAGAGGAAGTGGCTCACTGGGAGTGTGGTCTGGAAGGGTCTATCTCCTTCCCTCCTCCCTTGATCCTTCTCTCTGCTTCCTACCTGCCGTGCCATGAGCTGTTTGTCCTCTGCCATACTGCCCTACCTAGCAGCAAACTGACTATGGACTAAAGCCTCTAACAACTGTAAGCCAAAATAAATTTTTCCTCCTTTAAATTGTGGGTGTTGAGTATTGTGTCTCAACAACAAGAAAGTAATTATGATACCCATTTTTGATCAGGTCTTTTATTTGGAGGGTTCTAATTTTTTTTGAGTTCTTATATCCTAGATACCAGTCCTCTGTCTGAGGAGTAACTGGCAAATTTTTGTCCCATTCTGTAGGCTGTCTCTTCACCCTGTTCACTGTTTCCTTTGTTGTACAGAAGCTTTCTAATTTGATACAACCCCATTGGTTGATTCTTGGTGTTATTTCTTGTGCAGTTTGGGTTCGTTCAGAAAGTCCTTGTCTATGGCTATGTCTTCAAGAGTTTTACCTATTTTATCTTCCAACAGATTAAGCATTTCTGTTTTTATATCTAATTTGTGATCCATTTTGATTTCAGTACAAGGTGAGAGAAAGGGGTATAGATTCATTCTTCTGCATGTGGATAACCAGCACCATTTGTTAAAAAGGTTACATTTTCTCCAGCATAGGTTTTTGGCCCTTTGTCAAAGATGAGATGACTGAAAGTGCATGGGGTTGTTTCTGCATCCTCAATTCTATTCTATTGGTCAACATAGCACTTTATTACCATGCTGTTTTTATTCTTGTAGCTTTGTAATATAACCTCAAATATGGGATTATAATGCCTCCTGCTTTGCTTTTTTCTCAGGACCAATTTGGCTATTCTATGCCTCTTCCAGTTCCATGTAAATTTTAGGATTTCTTTCTTGTTCTGTGATCAATGCTGTTGGTATTTTTATTGGAATTGCATTAAATATATTTATCACTTTTGGTAATATGGCTGTTTTGAAATTTCGGTTCTGCCTTTCCAAGAACAGGGGATGTCTATTTTCTAATGTTCTCTTCAATTTTTTTTTTTCAGAGTACGACAGTTTTCATTATAGAGCTCTTTCACTGCCTTGGTTAGGTTAATTCCTAGGTAATTAATTTTTTTAAGCTATTGTGAATGAGACAGTTCAGATTTCTTTCTTGATTTCATTGTTGGTACACAGGAATCTTATCGATTTTTGTGTGTTGATTTTATGTCCTGCCATCTGAATTTATTAGGATTCCGTGTTTTGTTTGTTTTGTTGTGGGGTTTTGTTGTAGTAGTACTTGTCGTTGTTTTTGTTTTGGCAGTACTGGGGAATTCCCAGGGACTTTGCACTGAACTACATCACCAGCCTTTTAAATTTTTTTTTATTTTGAAACAAAGTCTCACTAAGTCTCTCACTTGTCCAGGTGGGGCTTGAACTTGCAATCCTCCTGCCTCAGCCTCCTAGAGTGCTGGGATTAGAGGAATGTACCAGCATGCCTGGCTATGTTTATTAGTTCTAAGGCATCTTCTAAGAGTTTTCTGATAGAGGTTTTTTGGGTCTTCTATGTAAAGGATCGTGTCATCTCCAAGTAAGGATAGTTTGACTTCTTCCTTTCCTACTTATATCCCTTTTATTTCTTTCTCTTGCCTGATTGCTCTGGCTAAAGTTTTGGGTGCTATCACTAAAGTCCTATCTCTTATCTCTTTTTCCTTTCCTTCTTTCTGAACTATTCAAGTTCTTCTTCCTTTCTCCTTCCCTCATCCTCTACATCACAATGATCTTAACTTTAAGTCATTCTTTTTTTTTTTTTTTAATCCCAGCTACTTGACAGCAAGCACACACTGGTATTATAAGAAATTTCCATTATTTCTTCCTCTTTTCACTTTGTTAATATTCCTAGATCTTGCCTCAACATTCTCCCTTAGTCTCCTTACTCCAATCTCAAAGGAGCAAACATAAAATTCCTCATCTTTCCTTGTAAATTGAAATTTTAGTAGTGGTGCTGGTTACTGATGAAGATACATGCTATGTAAGGGGAAAATATTACATAGCTTATGCTTCGCAGGGACACATCTCTTCAAAGTGAGCTGCCGTAACCATAGTGAAGTGCATTAGCAGATAACTTAAAAGGGTCATGAGATTCACACAGAGAAAAATGGTTCTCCAGAGGCCAGCTAACCTGAATGTTCTTTCCTTGGGGAATAAAGGTTTTTTCCAGTCACACTTCCATATTGCTCCCAGTGTGAGCTAGCAAGTACAATTCATTCTTTTCTTTAGGAAAAACAACAACAAACTCCCACAGCTCTTGATAACCTAAAGGATAAAGTTCAGGATCTTTAGCCTAGTATATAGACTTCCATCATCTGGCTACTGTCCACTTCTCTAGCCTCACCTTTTACTATTTCTTACTTTACTCTTTATATTTTAACAATCTCAACTATGTGTAGTTCTCTGCACTACAGTTTGGTTTTGTTTTGCAGTAGTAGGGACTAAACCTAGGGCTTAGCACTGAGCTACATCCCCAGCCCTTTTTTATTTTTTTATTTTGAGACAGGGTCTTGCTAAGTCAATAATTGCCCAGGCTGGGCTTGAACTTGGGATCCTTCTACCTCAGCCTCTCAAGAGTGCTGGGATTACAGGAGCATGGCACTGTGCCCATCTCTCCCATTTTCGTGATATCATGTTTTTATACATGCTGTTGTCTGAAACTGGAATCATCTTCCCTGCCTTATTTACTTCACAAACTCTAGTTTATTATCCAAAACAATACTCCAGCAGCACCTCTTCTGTGAACTTCCCTGACCAACGCACACCACCCTGAGTCTTCTGGGAATTTACATAACTACATACCTTGTGAGGTTTTGTTTCGTTTTGTTTTGTTTTGTTTTTGTTTTTTGAGGCAGGGTCTCACTATTCCAGGCCAGTCTTGAACTCACTAGGTAGCCTAGGCTGGCCTCAAACTCGTGGCCATAATCTTGCCTCAGCCTCCCATGTGCTGGGATAATAGGCATGCAACCATGCCCAGCTCCCTAGTAAGTTTTGTTTTGTTTTGTTTTGCTTTGTTTTTATTTCATTTTGCTTTTTTACACAGAGTCTCACTATATTGCCCAGCCTGGCCCTGAGATCCCGGGCTCAAATGACCATCCTGCTTGAGCCTCCTAAGTAGCTAGAGTACAGGTACACACCACCATATCTACTCCTCAGGTGCTTGTAAGTATTTCTGTTTTCTTCAAACTCACATCATAGTCCAGGCTGACCTCCAACTCAAGATCCTCCTGCCTCAGCCACCTGAGTGCTGGGATTACAGTCATGTACCACCATGCCTGGCATCCCAGCACTGCAAACGAAACAAAACCAATCTTAAATTCAAGTCTCCTTTCTAAGGCTTAATAGTTACAAGAGTTTGGTCACATTAGTCCCTCTTTGAGCTAGTTTCCTCATTTGTAAAATAGCTATACTAATTATCACATAGGCCTTGGTACAAGCGAAAATGTTTTTTTACAAATTTTTAAAATTCGTTTTGTTTTTTTTGAGACAGGGTCTCACTATGTAGTTCAGGCTGGCCTTGAACTCATGGCAATCCTATTGCCTCAGCCTCCTGAAGTGCTGGGATTACAGGCATGTGCCACCATACCCCGCTGTAAATGCTTTTTAAACTACAAGGTCATCATCGTCATTATTGCCACCATCATCATTTCTGACCCATTGTGTTTTTTTCCTACCACGGACTTCAAAATACTGATGAATACCTTTTGATACTCAAGTAACAGATTTGTTAAATCATTTAGCACCATTTTTTATTAATGGATTCTAATTTCCAAAGTTGATAGTTTCCCAACGTAGCCACACCACCACTGGCCTACCAAGTGATTTTGATCCTAAGTCAGAGAAATGGCTAATCACTGTATCTAGGTTAAAAACATTTTTGATTGAATCTGAAAACAAATTACCCACCCATAGTCACACATTTTTTACAGAAAATATGGCCACAGCTGGTGACAAAGAAATGGGTCCCATCTTTTCGGAAACACTGGTTGCAGTGAAACCAATCCATTCTGGAACAGATAAAGAGAAAGAGTAAGAATGAGGTGGACATAATATAATTATAGCTGTTCAAAAATCTATATAAAATTGTTTGCTTAGTTTCTGATAGTTTATTGGGATGTGGGCACATCATTGTGAACATCCCAATTAGTTGCAAGGAAGTACACATAAAATGAGAAAAAGCAGACTCCAGAGTATGCTATGCTAACATACATATATGCACATGTATATGGCTATATATATATATATATATATATATATATATATATACACACACATACCTCGGTTCATGAACTTAATTTATTCTACAATTTTGGAAAAGATGGCCACGTTTGTGTTTGTGTGGGAAAGATGGCTATAGTTGTGTTTTTTACCTGATGCAGTTTACAAACAAAAAGTTTTGCCAACTGTTGTTTGCAAACCAAATTATTTGCAAAAAAAAGCATTGGTGAACCGAGGTACCACTGTATATGGCATAGAATGCATATATAGAGAGAGAGAGAAAAAGAGAGACAATAGGAAGACAGTTGAAATTTTTTAAAGATTATGAGTATTTGTGTGTTGCTTTTAATTTTTTAATTTTCCAAATTTTCTGAATTCATGTACCGATTTGTTATTAGAAAAACACTCTTAGAAAAACAAACTCGTTCTTAACAATTTTCTGTGACACGTCAAGAGTGGAGGAAAGAGGAGTCAGTGGACCAGAAAGAGATCCCATATGTTACACATTTTATACAAAGAAAACAGGGCTTGGTGAATGATAATATGGTCTCAGCTTATATATTTTTTCATCTATTCTACAGAAACTCAAAATCATAGATCTGGGATGGGCCTTGAAAATCATTTACTTTGGTGGTGCTAAAGTATGTGTCTATGTTAAAGCTTTATAGATTATTTACTTTAGTTTTTTTCTCACAGTAGTAATGTGATTCAAGAAAGCAATTTTATAAATTGGCAAATTTACTTCTTGTTAAATGTAACCACAAGAAAGAAAAAAGTGATAGAATTACAAATGGCAGTGTGCTGTCACTTGCAGTACAAGTGCAAACAAGAACCATTTTTGTGCAAAGCACTTTACTGAAACAGGTATTTTGGTTTGATGATGGATTTGAAAATCATTTACTGTTTTGTCCAATACTATCATTTCTTCAAAATATGTACCTGAGTGCCACTGAAATTAAATAGCCTCAAAGTTCCATAACTAGTTAGTGACAATTCTGGGATTAGAATCCGAGAATCATGACTCCCAGTGTAAAGTTCTTCCTCTCACATTAAATAGCCTTTATATTAGACATGGCACACAGCCTATATTTTCTGCCAACACCAATTTCATACAATTTGTTAAGTACATAAGCAAGTAAATGTTACTGTGGGATTTTTTTTTTTTGTGTGGGTACCGGGGCTCAACCTCAGGACCTCACGCACCAACAGGCGCCCGTGCCGCTGAGCGATATCACCGGCCCCTTTTTCGTATGTGGGTTCCGGGAGTCAAACTCGGGCCCTCGCGCTTGCCAGGCGGGCGCATACGCCGCTGAGCCATCTCACTGACCCTACCGTGGGATTTTTTTTTTTTTTTTTTTTTTTTTTTGGTGGGTACCGGGGGGTCGACCTCAGGACCTCGCGCGCCAACAGGCGCCCGTGCCGCTGAGCGATATCACCGGCCCCTTTTTCGTATGTGGGATCCGGGAGTCGAACTCGGGCCCTCGCGCTTGCAAGGCAGGCGCTTATGCCGCTGAGCCATCTCACCGGCCCATACCGTGGGATTTTTAAACAAAGAAATTGATATAAAAAATACGGAAGGAGCTATAAGGTATGTTTAATGAATATGCTATCGAAGGATATAATATTCATTCATTTGATTTCCTTCAACGTTAATTAGAAAAATAATCAAAACAGAAGGTAATTTTTCCCTAAGTCTTTTCCTTTAAAAATCTTTTTTCCACATGCTAGGCAAGCATCCTAAGCCCCCAAGAAAACTGGTTTATGAAGAGTTTTGCTAAGCTAATGAAGGCTACTCTTCACCACACTTTAATAATTTTGTCACATAAGGCAAGATTGACCCTAAAAAGTTACTGAATAAACAGTTTAACGCAAAGACATCCCACAGGGCCATGAGCTTCTGCCTGGTATTTGCTGCTCAGGATGCACTAACTGCTCACCAGGACGTCAGGGAGTCTGGAGACCACTGGGTCGTCGAGGCCGTCTCGCTGAGGGCAGGAACGACAGTTTAATCACAGGCGGCTGAGGGCGCCGCATGCGACAGCGGGGGCAGAACTCGCCTCTGCTCTAGGAATGAAGAGTATTCAGCAGTTCAAATTTCCCAGTTCTTTTTCTAGCTACCTTCCCTACCAGGATGGCCACTGTGGTCCCAAAAGGCCTTAGATCTCACCTAAATATCCAGTTTTCCTCAAGAGACGGAATGGCGGGAAAATAAATACCCAGTCTGGGGCCCGGGGTGGGCAGAGGGCGTGCGCGAGGCGTGGGCGGGGCCGGGCTGTGCGCGAGGTGGGGCAGTGGGCGGGGCTCAGTCCTGCGCTAAGGGCGTGGGCGGAGCCTGCAGTGGGGTCCTGGGGTGTGGAACTCACCCTGAGAGGCCAGGCAGCCTAGCAGTCCAGGAAAGTTTGCTTTGTTTTAGGGGTTGAGGATAAATAATTATGATCTAATCTCATACATGTTACTATGGAAGCAGAAAGATGAAAATAAACCTAATGGTGTTCCAACAGAGGACCAGAACATGCTAGAAAACAGGGTTTCAAAGCAGATGAAAAGGTAAACCTTACACATATTTTAAAATGAAGGAAAAAAGGGATGCTTTCAAAGAACAGCGTAAGTCAGCAATAGTAAACCTCTGATATAGACGGAACAGTTGGATATTAAGAGAATTAACCTCAGGGAAAAGTTTTTAAACTTTTAAGGAATGAGGGCTGAAAGAAGAAGGATTTTTGTTTTTGTTTTTAAATTTTTATTAGTATATGTTTGTAGTAGGTAATGATTTCATTCATTGTGGGGAGTTGGTACATGTATATAACATATCTTAATTGCTTTTACTTCCTCTTCCCCTCTCCACCTTCCTTTTTTGAGACATGCACTTTCTTATGTAGCCCGGACTGGCCTCAAACTTCGACTCACTATCATCCTGCCTCAGCCTCCCAGAGACTTAAAAAAGAAATAATGAAAGATAAAAGCCTTCTGAAAAATATAGAGAGAATTTACATACACATTCATTACTCCACAGAAAACGATATCAAAGCATTGAAACAAATATTTAACAAATTATTTTAAGAAAATTTTGCTGAAATTAAAAAAAAAAAAAAAAGATTTGATGTGGAGGCCATTGCCTGTAATCACAGCTACTTGGGAGGATTAGGCCAGAGAATAGGGAGTTCCTGGCACATTTCATTATGTGATATTTGGGCAACAGAGCTAGACCTTCGGCTCAAAAAACGAAACTATGGCCGGTGAGATAGCTCAGCGGCATAAGCGCCTACCTGGCAAGCGCAAGGTCCTGAGTTTGACTCCCAGAACCCACATAAGGGAAAAAAAGGGCCGGTGATATCACTCAGCCGCGCAAGCTCTTGCTAGCAAGCGCCAGGTCCTGAGGTACCCACATTAAAAAAAAAAAAAAAAAAAGAAACCAAAAAATCTTGAGTCCTTTTGACTCATCATTGAAAGAACATACCATGGGTAAGGAAAGCAATGACCCAACACGGTCAAACCAAGGCATTTTCCAGGAAAATGGTTGGATTTTAAGGGTAAGGAAAAATTCTCTGAGCATCTAAACAAAAAGTACTAGTCTAGCCAGGTGTGGCGGTGCACGCCTGTAATCCCAGCACTTGGGAGGTTGAGGCAGGAGGATCGCCGTGAGTTCGAGGACAGCTTGGACTACATAGTGATTTCAAGGCCAACCTGCAGTATATAGCAAGACCCTGTCTCAAAAAAGAAAAACGAAACGAAACAAAAAGCACTAGTCATTTATAAGGAAGAGAGAATGAGCTTGGCATCAGATTTCTCCAAAGCTACATTTTATGTTAATGAGACAACGTTTTCAAGGAAGAAGCCCAGCATGGTGATGCCCATCTGTAATCCCATCCAGCACTCTGAGAGGCTGAGGCAGGAGGATTGCAAGCTCAAACCCAGCCTGGGCAATTTAGCCACTTAGCAAAATCACCCCAAAACACAAAATAAAATAAAATGTAATAGGGGCTGGGGATCTAGTTCAGTGCAAAGGGCCTAGGTTCAACTCCAAGTATTAAAAAACGATTGTCAAGAAAGAAAATATGATCCAAGAATTTTATATCTTTCATACTGTGTTCAAGTATAAAGGCTACTGACAAAAAAATGTAACCACAAACTTTTCCTGAGGAATCCATGAAGTAGTAGTTCTCAAAGTGTTATTCTCAGGAGTCCTTTTCATTTTAAAAATTGTTGAAGAACCTCCAAAGAGCTTTTGTTTTGTGGATTTTATTGGTTAGCATTTACAGTGTTGGCAATTAAAAGCAAGAAATTTAAAAATACTTATTAATTCATTTGAAAACAACAGTAATAAGCCCATTAAATGTTAATATATATAACCCATGGAAAATAAATTTTCTGCAACAAAAACAACTTAGTGAAAAGAATGGCTTTTGGCATATTTGTAATCTCTTCTGTAGCATGATAGAAAGCAGGTAGAGTCACCAAAAAACAAAACAACCCACAAGAAACAAAAACATACAGGTAGTGAAACACAACAGAAAGCCCAGAAATAGAACAAGGTATATTTGGAAATTTTAATTTATGATAAAGGTATGGAATTCAGTGGGAAAGGGGAGTTGATTTTTTGTTTGTTTGTTTTGTTTTGTTTGTTTTTTGAGACAGTCTCACTGTGTAGTTCAGACTGGTCTTGAACTGACTATGTAGTGTGTACTTAGCATGCATGAGGTCCTAAGTCTAGTCCCCAACACTTGCCCCCAAAATGTTTAAAACGTTTTGCATGGACACATATACACACACATAGAGAACTCACCATGGGTGAAGTTTGAAACTAAGTGACAAATTGGGAAATCATCAATTTAAATAAACAGGTAATAGGTTTTAAAATACAAGAGGCTTTGTTTTGTTTTTCGTTTGTTTTTGTGGTACTGAGGGTTGAACCCAGGACCTTTGCACTGAGCTACACTCTCAGCACTCTACTCTTATTATTTTTTTAAGTTGTAGCTTGGCATAGTGACACATACCTGTAATCCCAGCCATCGAAAAGCTGAGGCAGGAGAATCCCTGCCAGTTTGAAACCAGCCTGGACTACGTGGTGAGTTCAAGGCAAGCCTGAACTGTAGTGAGACTCTGTCTCCAAAAAAAAAAAAAGACAAGGTCTTCCTAAATTGCTAAATAGTCCTAGCTAAATTCAAACTTGTGATCCTTCTGCCTTAGCCTCCTGAAATGCTGGGATTACAGGTGTGTATTACTACATTTGTCTACAAGTAGCTTTTCAGAAAAGAAAGCCAACAACTTCATAGAAATTTGAACAAAAAAGTTATGAACAACTAGTTCATAAAAGAAAGTTTAAAATAGCCTGGGAAGGACTGGTGAGATAGCTCAGTGGAATAAGCACCTGCCTAGCAAGCACAAGGTCCTGAGTTTGACTCCTGGTACCCACATAAAGAAAAAAAAGTAGCCTGGGAATATATTTTATCTCGCTTATAATAAAAAAATATAGAAAAGAAAACTCCAGTGCTTGGCATGGTGGTGCATGCCTGTAATCCCAGCACTTGGAAGGCTGAAGCAGGAGGATCACTTGGAGTTTGAGGCCAGCCTGGGCTACATAGTGAGTTCAAGGTCAGCCTGAATTACATAGAGAGACCCTGTATTAAAAAAGAAGAAGAAGGAGGAGGAGGAGGAGGAGGAAGAGAAGAAGAAGAAAAGAAAGCAAAAGAAAACTCCATCAAAGAGTTTTCATCCATTAGGTTGACAGAAATCCAAATATTTCATAACATACTATGAAATGAGCCCTCACACTGAATGTGAAAATATCAAATGGTACAACTGCTCTGTAGTACAAATGGCAATATTTAGGAAAATTACATATGTATTTATCTTTAATCCTATTTCTAGAAATCTGTCCCAAAAATACATTTGCAAAAAATATGAAATAACTTATGAATAAAATTCATAGATACATATTTTTCTTCAGCCTGTGGCTTTTCAGTCTCTTCAAAGTGGTTTTTAAGGAGCAGATTTTCTTTTTTATGAAGTCCCACTTATCAATTTGTTCTTTAATGGAACATGCTCTTGGTGTCACATCTAAGAAATGTTTGCTTAGCCCAAGGTCACAAAGATTTTTTTCTCATATTTTCTTCTAGAAAGTTTCTTAAAAATTCTAGAAATGTACATTTGTAATTTTGAACTTACATTTAGGTATATATTTCATTTTGGGTTAATTTTTGTATATGGAGTGAGGTATGGATTAAAATTTATGTATGTGTGTATGTCTGTATGTTTTGCATATAGATATCCAATTGTTCCAGCACCATTTGTTGAAATTATTATCTTTTCTCAGCTAAATTGTCTTTGTCAAAAATAACTTACCTGTAGAAAACAAGTCCATTCTCCAGGGTTAGTGGCACATGCCTGTAATCCCAGCACTCAGGAATCTGAGGCTAACCTGGTCTATGTAAGGAGACCTACTCTCAAAAAGTGGGGGAAGGGGAGTGTGGTGGATTGACAACTGGTGGTCATCTTGTGACACCCAGCTGAACTGAATCAGCGTGGTGCTGGGTGTGGAGGGCCCACCTGAGGACTGTTGCCAACAGCATAAAAAGGAGAACTAGAGAGGAAGAGGTGGTGCTGTTAGTTATCGTGCTGGCTTTCCTGATAGGAACTTGGCTGTTCTCATTGTCAGAGGAGCTCGGGACCTCACTGTCGCTGAGGATGGCTGTGGTACTTTTCGGGGGAGCCCTGGTCCTTACTCTGGGCATCACTTCCTGGCTCCAGTGCAGATCCCTCAGCCTGCTGGCACAGATCCTTCATCCCGCTGGCATGGACTTTCTGGCTTCCACCACTGATCTTTGGGCCTTCCAGCGCAAATCCATGGAACAGACTTGCATGAGACATTGTCTTGGGCCCTAGGTCTTCAGCTGGACTCATATAGGACATTGCTGTGGAATCCAGGCCCTCAGCTGGATTCTTTGGGTCTTTAGTGTGTGGACAGATTTCCTGCACTCTTTTGTATATGACTCTTTGGGCGACTATTATAAAATAATCGTATAAATTATGTGTCCTGTATTGTATTGTTTCCCTTGCAAACCCTGACTACAACAGGGAAGAAAAGAAAAGGACAAAAGAAAGAAAGAACAATTATATATACAAGAGCATTAAAAAGAAGAAAATATTTAGGAACAATTTTAACCAAGAAGTGCAAAATGTCTTTTTTGGACAGTAGTAGAGATTGAACCCAGGAACTTGAGTATACTAAGCAAAGAAGTGCAAGGCTTCTCTACGTGGAAAACTATATAATATTGCTAATACTAACCAAAGCAATATACAGAATCAAGCAATCCCTATCAATATCCCAACTGTTTTTTTTTTTTTTTTTTTTTGCAGAAATTGAAAACCCCATCTTAAAATTCATATGCAATTTGAAGGGAACTAGAATAGCCAAAATAGTCTTTCAAAAGGAGAACAAAGTTAAGGACCCACATTTTCCAATTTCAAAACTTTACTAGAAAGCTACTGTAACCAAAATAATGTAGTATGAGTATTAAGAATAGACATATTGGGCCGGTGAGATGGCTCAGCGGTTTAAGCGCCTGCCTTGCAAGCGTGAGGGCCCGAGTTCGACTCCCGGAACCCACATACAAAAAAAGGGGCCGGTGATATCGCTCGGCGGCACGGGCGCCTGCTGGCGCGCGAGGTCCTGAGGTCGACCCCCCGGTACCCACAAAAAAAAAAAAAAAAGAATAGACATATTGCTGGGGATACAGCTCAGTGGCACAGTGCCTGCCTGGCAAGCGCAAGGTCCTGAGTTTGATTCCCAGTACCAAAAAAAAAAAAAAAAAAATAGACATATTGATCAATTGAATAGAATTGAAAATCCAGAAATAAATACTGTGCTTATGGTCAATGGATTTTCAACAAGGGTGCCAAGACTATTGAATGGGGGAAAGAATTAGCTCCTCAAGAAATAGTACTGGTGGCGGGTGAGATGGCTCAGCAGTGTAAGCGCCTGCCTGGCAAGCACGAGGGCCTGAGTTCGACTCCGAGAACTCACACAAGAAAAAAGGGCCGGTGATATCGCTCAGCAGCACGGGTGCCTGCTGGTGCGGGAGGTCCTGAGGTCAACCCCCGGTACCCACAAAAAAAAAAAGAAAGAAATAGTACCGAGAGCCGGGTAGTGGTGCACACCTGTAATCCCAGCACTGAAGAGGCTGAGGCAGGAAGATTGCTGTGAGTTCAAGGCCATCCTGGGCTACATAGTGAGTTCAAGGGCTGGCTGAACTACATAGTGAGACCTTGTCTCAAAAAAAAAAAAAAAGTGCCGGTGATATGACTTAGCGGCATAAGCGCCTGCCTGGCAAGCGCGAGGTCCTGCGTTCGACTGCCAGTACCCACATAAAAAAAAAAAAAAAAAAGAAAGAAACAGAAAAGAAAAAGAAAACAGAAAAGAAAAGAAATAATACCAGGAAAACTGAATGTTCACATGCAAAAGAATAAAGTTGACCCTTTACACCATATACAAAACGCAATTCAAAATAGATCAAAGATCTAAGTGTAAGAGCAAAAACTAAAACTTTTAAAAGAAAATATAAGGGAAGAATCTTTATGACCTTGATTTTGGCAATGGTTTCTTTCTTTCTTTCTTTCTTTTTTTTTTTGTGGGTACCGGGGGTTGACCTCAGAACCTCGCGCACCAGCAGGCGCCCGTGCCGCTGAGCAATATCACCGGCCCTATTTTCTGTATGTGGGTTACGGGAGTCGAACTCAGGACCTCACTCTTGCCAGGCAGGCGCTTATGCCACTGAGCCATCTCACCGGCCCTGGCAATGCTTTCTTAAATGTGATGAACATGTAGGCAATGCTATGGTTTGGATATGGTTCAAGTATCTCCCAAGGCATCATCGGGTGTTACAATTTCATCCCTTTTGTGAGGGATTAAGAGGATGAAAACTTAACCCTGCTGTGATATTTAGGGATGAGGCCTTTGAGAGGTCATAGGAATAGACAAGGTAATTAGTGTGAAGACCCCGTGACTGGATCTTGGTGACTATGTAAGAAAAGGGAGAGAGATGAGAACACACACACACACACAGCCCTGTCTCTTGCTTTGTGATGTCCTGCACTGTCTCAGGACTCTGCTGCCATGAAGGCCATCACTAGAAGTGGCCTCTCAACCAGAACCATGAGCCAAAATAAACCTTTCTTTTTATACAGTAACCTGCCTCAAGTATTTCATTATAATAATGAAAAACAGACAAGTACAGCAACACGAAAGTAGATAAATGTGATTTAATCAAAGTTAAAATTTTTTTGTGCTTCAAAGGGCACTATAAAGAGAGTAAAAATATTTTTGGTTACAAATTCAATTACTTTAAGAGATGTAGGAATACTCATATTGTCTCTTCATCTTGCATGAGTTTGGTGGTTTATGTATTTGAAGGAGTTTGCCCATTTTATCTACATTGGCCAATTCATTGGTATAAAATTATCCATAAAATTCTCTTATTCTTTTAAACCTTTTATTCTGGAATAATTTTAAATTTTCAGAAAAATTTTGAAGGTGATACAGCATTTCTGTATACCTTTCCTGGTTTCCCCTAATGTTGTGCTACATTTCTGTGGTGTAAGTGTTGTGGATGTGGATCAATGGCAGAGCACTTGACTGGGAGGTATGAGGTCCTGAGCTCATTCCCCAGGATCGCCAACCATTGCTATGGTGTAGTTATCAGAACTGGGAAGCCAGCACTGATGCATGGACTAACCTACACACTTTATTCTGATTCCACGGTTTCTCTGTAAATGTCCCCTTTCCATTTGGGGCTCTAATCTAGTCACATTGCATTCTGTTGTCATGTCTCATTAGTGTTCTCTGCTCAGTGACATTTTCTCTTCTTTCATTTTTTTTCAGGACCTTAACAGTTTTGAAGGAAATTGGTCAGGTATTTTGTAGACTGTTCCTCGAGTTGTGCTTGTATAATGTTTGTGTCTTGATTCAACTAAATCACAGGGTTTTAAAAAGAATACAACAGAGGTGCGGTATTCCTCTCATCATGATAGCCACATGACAACCTGGCAACATTCATCTTGATCACCGGGTTAAGAGAATGTTTGCCATGTTTCTCCACGGTAAGAGTAACTACTTTCCCTTTCTAGAACCTATTCTTCGGAAGCCAGACTCTAAATCCTAAAGTGGGAACGAGTGAGTAAGGAACCATGTCTACATACGTTATTTGGAATGTTTCTGTAAAGGTTTGTTCAGCTAAGCGCAAGGGCATATGCCTGTGATCCCAGCTACTCAGAAGGCTGAGACAGGAGCATCGTAAGTTGGAGGTTAACCCGAGCTACATAGTGAGGCCTTGTCTCAAAGTAAAATAAAAAGAGCGAGGCACTCAGTGGTAGAAAGCTTGCCTCGCATGCACAAGCCCTGGGTTCAATCTCTAGTAGCTTAAGAAAAAAAAAAGTTTCTAGTCCACCATTTTTTTTTTAAAGAGAAGAAAAAACAAAACAAATCAAAAGAAGAACAAATTTTCAAAACAACATAATAGGAGGGTAACAATGGTTAATACATTACATATTACTATCTTTAAGTTAGTTATTCAGGATACCAGACATTAGCATTCAATTGTCCAAACATTATTGGCACAAACCTTACTCTTCAATGAACTAAGTAAAATTGGTAGTGTATCTATCTTAACCATCTTATATATATATACAATTTTTTTTCCCTTTCCCTTCTTTCTTTTCCCTATTCCAGTCTCTCTTTCCTTTTGACCAGTTTCTTTTTGATTTACCATGTCTATTGTACATTTTGGATCTTATTTACTCTTTCAGTTTCTCATACTAGAGAGACAATACGATGCTTACACATGTGCTTCTGGTTTATTTCACTTATGAGTATTTTCTCGAGTTGCATCCATTTACCTATAAAAGTCTCCAGTTTATCCTTCTTTATGGCTGAATAGTACTCCATTGTATAAAAATACCACATCTTTCTTATCCATTCCTCAGTTGATGGACATTTGGGTTGTTTCCAAGATCTGGCTATTACAAATTGTGCTGCTATAAACATGGGTGCACATATATCGCTGTGGTACGATGTTTTTAATTCTTCTGGGAAGATGCCCAGAAGGGGAATAGCTGGGTCAAATGGGACCTCCAACCCTACTTTTTGGGGAATCTCCACACTGACTTCCACAGTGGCTGTACCAGTCAACACTCCCACCAACAATGAAGAAGGGTTCCTTTTTCCCCACAGCCCCTCCAGCATTTGTTATTAGTTGATTTCTTTATAGTAGCCATTCTTTCTGGGGTGAAATGGTATCTCAGTGTTGTTTTAATTTGCATCTCTCGAATGACTAGTGATGTTGCACATTTTTTGGTATATTTATTTGCCATTAGTATTTCTTCATCTGAGAAATGTGTATTCATCTCAGATGCCCATTTTTGGAGTGGGTCTTTAAATTTGGGAGGTCTGATTTTTTTGAGTTCTTTATATGTTCTCGATAGTAATCCTTTGTCTGAGGAACAGCTGGCAAACATTTTTTCCCACATTGTGGGTTGTCTCTTCACTCTGTTGGTGGTTTCTCTTGCTGTGCAAAAGCTTTTTAATAAGATGAGATCCCAGTTATTGATTCTTTGGGATAGTTCCCGTGCGGTTGAGTTTTTATTCATAAAGTCTTTGCCTACACCAATGTCTCCAAGGGTTTTACCTATCCTACCTTCCAGCAGATTTAATGTTTCTGTTTTAATATTTAGATCTCTGATCCATTTTGAATTTAGTTTAGTGCATGGTGAAAGATATGGGTCTAGTTTTAATCTTCGGCATGTGTAGAGCCAGTTTTTCCAGCACCACTTATTAAAGAGGCTATCTTTCTTCCACTGACCTTTGTCAAAGATAAGGTGGCTTAGTATGTCTGGGGTTGTTTCAGCATCTTCTAATCTGTTCCATTGATCTTCAGGTCTGTTTTTTTTGCCAGTACCACACTGTTTTTATCACAGTAGCTTTATAGTATAATTTCAAGTCAGGGATTGTGATACCCCCTGCCTTGCCTTTGTTGCCCAGAATTGCCTTTGCTATTCTAGGTCTCTTCTGATTCCAAATGAATTTTAGGATTGTTTTCTCTAATTCTGTGAGATATGCTGTTGGAATTTTGATTGGAATTGCATTAAATCTGTATAACAATTTTGGAAGTATGGCCATTTTCACTATATTGGTTCTTCCTATCCAGGAGCAAGGGATATCTTTCCATTTTCTGATATCCTCTTCAATCTCCTTTTTCAGAGTACTGTAGTTTTCAGTATAGAGGTCTTTTACATCCTTTGTGAGGTTGATTCCTAGGTATTTCATTTTTTTGGATGTTATTGTGAAAGGTATTGTTTCCCTAATTTCTCTTTCAGTAAGTTTGTTATTTGTGTACAGGAAGGCTATTGACTTTTGAGTGTTGACTTTGTATCCAGCTACACTACTGAATTTGGTTATTAAATCTAGCAGTTTTTTAGTGGAGTTTTTGGGGTCTTCTGTGTAGAGTGTCATGTCATCTGCAAATAATGATAATTTAACTTCTTCCTTTCCAATCATTATTCCTTTTATTTCTTTCTCTTGTCTAATTGCTCTGGCTAAAGTTACCAGAACTATGTTGAATAAGAGTGGGGACAGTGGACATCCTTGTCTTGTTCCTGATTTTAGAGGGAAGGCTTTCAGTTTTTGGCCATTTAGTATAATATTGGCTGTTGGTTTGTCATAGATAGCTTTTTTCAGATTGAGATAAAGACCCTCTATTCCAATTTTCTGTAGGGTTTTTATCATGAAAAGGTGCTGGACTTTGTCAAAAGCTTTTTCTGCATCTATTGAGATGATCATATGATTTTTGTCTTTGGTTCTGTTAATATGGTGTATTACATTTATTGATTTACGTATGTTGAACCATCCCTGCATCCCTGGGATGAATCCAACTTGGTCATGGTGTATAATCTTCTTGATGATTTGTTGGATTCTGTTTGCCAGTATCTTATTAAGGATTTTTGCATCTATGTTCATTAGGGAGATTGGCCTGTAGTTCTCTTTCTTAATTGGGTCCTTCTCTGGTTTTGGTATCAGGGTAATGCTTGCTTCCAGGAATGAATTTGGGAGTATTGCTTCCCTTTCAATTTCATTGAAAAGTTTGAGAAGTAGGGGCGTTAGGTCTTCTCTAAATTTCTTGTAGAATTCGGCAGTGAATCCATCAGGGCCTGGGCTTTTCTTTGTTGGGAGGTTTTTAATTACATCTTCAATTTCATTGGTTGATATTGGTTTATTTAGGATTTTTAAATCTTCTTGATTCAGCTTTGGTAATTCATACGAATCTAGGAATCTGTCCATTTCTTCTGCATTTTCCATCTTAGTAGAATATAAATTTTCAAAATAGGTATAGATGATCTTCTGGATTTCTGCAGGGTCCATCGTGATATCACCCTTTTCATTTTCAATTGCATGGATTTGAGTCTTTTCTTTTCTTTTTTTAATAAGGTTGGATAAGGGTTTGTCAATCTTATTTATTCTTTCAAAGAACCAACTTTTTGCTTCATTGATTCTTTGTATTGTTTTTTTAGTCTCCAATACGTTAATTTCTGCTCTGATCTTTATAATTTCCTCCCTTGTACGGGCTTTTGGCTTAACCTGCTCTTCTTTTTCTAGAAGCTCGAGGTTCACCCTTAAGTTGTTTATTTGCACTTGCTCTATTTTCCTGATATAAGTATTTAATGCTATAAATTTCCCTCGTAGGGCTGCTTTCATTGTATCCCATAAGTTCCGGTATGTTGTACTGTCATTATCATTCAGTTGTAGAAATTGTCTAATTTCTTCTTCAATTTCATCTGTGACCCATTGGTTGTTCAGGAGGGTGCTGTTTAATTTCCATGTGTTTAGGGAGTTTTTGTGAGATCTTTTGCCATTGATTTCCAATTTCATTGCACTATGGTCTGATAATATGCATGGGATAATTTCAATTCCTTTGCATTTACTTAAGAAGGTTTTATGAGCTAGTATGTGGTCTATTTTGGAGAACATCCCATGTGCAGCTGAGAAAAATGTGTATTCTGATGTTGTGGGATGGAACACTCTGTAGACATCTACTAAGTCCATTTGTTCAAAAGTTTGGTTCAGTTCTATTATTTCATTATTGATTTTCTGTCCAGTTGATCTGTCTTTTTGTGACAGTGGAGTATTGAGATCTCCCAATATAATTGTATTAGTGCTTATTTGATTTTTCATGTCCTTTAGTACTTGTTTTATATAGCTGGGTGCATTGGTATTTGACGCATATATATTTATGATCGTTATCTCTTCCTCTTGGATTGTTCCCTTTACAAGGATGTAACGACCGTCTTTATCTCTCTGAATCCTTCTTGGCTTGAAGTTCACTTTGTCTGCAAAAAGAATAGCTACCCCTGCTTTTTTCTGGGTTCCTGTGGCATGGAGTATTGTTTTCCATCCTTTGACTTTCAGTCTGTGAATTTCTTTCTGAATTAAATGTGTTTCTTGTATACAGCATATTGTTGGATCTTGCTTCTTGATCCATTTCGCCAGTCTGTGCCTTTTGATTGGTGAATTGAGACCGTTAACATTGATGGTTAAAACTGATATGTATTGACTTATACTTGTCATGATATTTTCCTGTTGTTGGTTCCCACTCTTTGTTTTTCCCCTTTCCTGCTATTTAATTATCTGCCCTGCCTGGTGGATTCCTTCTGTTGGGGTTCCTATCTCTTTCTAGAATGTCCTTCAGAACATTTTGGAGTGCTGGTTTGGTGGTCATAAATTTTCTCAGATATTCTTTGTCATGAAAGTATTTTATTTCTCCATCAATTTTGAAAGATAGTTTTGCAGGGTACATCAATCTGGGTTGAAAATTATTTTCCTTTAGAACTTAAAATACATCATTCCAAGCTCTTCTTTTTTTTTTTTTTTTTTTTTTTTTTTGTGGGTACCAGGGGGACGACCTCAGGACCTCGCGCGCCAACAGGCACCCGTGCCACTGAGCGATATCACCGGCCCCTTTTTCGTATGTGGGATCCGGGAGTCGAACTCGGGCCCTCGCGCTTGCAAGGCAGGCGCTTACGCCACTGAGCCATCTCACCGGCCCTCCAAGCTCTTCTTGAATTGAGGGTTTGTGCTGAAAAGTCAGCTGTGATTCTGATGGGTTTTCCTTTATAGGTGATTTGTCTCTTCTCCCTAACAACTTTTAAGATTCTGCCCTTCTGTTGAATTTCTGGGATCTTGACTATAATATGTCTGGCTGAAGTTTTTTTTTTGATCATGTCTAGCTGGTGTTCTAAAAGCTTCACTTATAGGGGCATCAAATTCCTTTTCTCTTCCAGGAAAGTTCTCCCTGATTATGTCTTTGAACAAGGTTTTAATGTCATTGATGCTATCTCCTGCTTTTTCATTTATTCCAGTTATTCTTAAGTTGTTTATCTTTGAGTCATCTAGCAGCTGCTGAATTGATTTTTCATGGTCCCTTGCTGTTTTTAAGAATTTTTCCTTTTCATGATCACTAATTGCAAGCCTGTCTTCTATATCTGAGATCCTGTCCTCGCATTGGCTTAATCTGCTACAAATACTTTCAATGGAATTTTTGTTCTCTTGGATATCTGCTTGAATCTGCCTTATGGATTCCATTTCTTTCCTATGCTGAGCATTCATGGTTTCTATAGTTTTCTTAAGCTCATCTATTTTTTTGTCTGTATCAGCTATAGTGTCCTTAAGCATGGTCTTCAATGTGGACATTATCTCTGCAGTTATCTGTGAGATTATTTCTGTTTTAATTTTTTCCAGAGCCTCATTCAGTTGCTTTGTTGTTACCACTTCAGATAGGCCAGGTGGGTGGCTTTCAGATTGTCCCACCTCGCCCCTAGGTTTGCCTTTGGTGAATTGGATGTGTGGGGTTGCATCTTGTTTAAGTGTCGTCTCATTTTTTCTTTCTTTAATTGCTGGGGTGATGTTTGCAAATTACCTATGGTAGGTTACTTTATTGCTAGTGTTTAAGATCTTTAGAAGATGACTACTTCTCTGCAGTATCTTCCAAGTGGAGCTTGCTTTTGGGTTTTGAGCTTTCTGCCAGATCCTACCTCTTCAATTCGTTGGGTATGCGAAGTTGCTACCTGTTTGGCCCAGTCCTTGATTCTTTGGTACTGTACCACTGTATTTTCTGTGTCCCTTAGTCAATCTCAATCATGAAATATCAGGAAGGAAAGATGTTTAGAACAATTATTTCACATTTGGCTATAATGTTAACTAAAGCATCAAACACAGCCTAGAAAATGACAGACTGAGCTAACCAGTTATTTACCACTTTTAGCTGTATAGAGTTGCGGTTATATAACAAAATCTAAAACACACCAGAAAAATTATATGCAGTATACAAGTCCTATGTATGTCAATTTTTCCCTGAGGAGTTTAAATTTAAAATGAGTTAAGGAGGAAATAGAGTGTTGGGAGAATAGGAAGGAATTAGATGTAAGGTTAGAGGACCAAGAGGGATCCCACTAAAATTGGGACACTGGTGCAGAGGACTGGTGGTAAAAAGAGAAGGAAGGGATAAAAGGAAGAACAGATCACAACCACAATCACAAAGAAGTTAGAGGCGCTGTTTACACTCATATAAAAAACCAGAGAGAATAATGAAGGAAAGAGCAAATACACATACAGAAACAAAAACAAAGATAAAAACAATAAAACAGACAAAACAAAAATAAAACCCCACCAAAAAAAAAAAAAAAAAAAAAAAAAAAACCTTCGCCAGAACAAAAAACAAATGAGTGAGAAAAAAATAAAAAAATAAAAAATAAAAAGAATCAGTTCCAGGTGTTGACTCTGCTGTAGGCAGGCACCATGTGGTGACAGAGTCCTGTTCCGTGCAGGTCGGTCCCAGTAAGCCAGGAGCGGCCCTCTGGCAGGTGGTGAGCAGAGGCCCGTCTAGCTCGCCTGCTGCTCTCAGTGCCCTTTCACTATCCCTGGGCCTGAGAGGCGCAGCGCACTGTCCGGAGCGCAGGTTCCCTGTACTGGTTTCCCGCCACTCTGCTTTTCACCACGCCCCCCACAATGGCGCCGGGCCAGTCGCTCTCTGGCGTGGTACAGGTGTGGCTGAGAGACCAGTCTCTTTCGCCTGCTGACCTCAGCACACTTTCGTGGGCCTGAGAGGCCCCGCGCTGCCCTGTCCGGAGCACGAGTGTCCAGCGCTGTTTTTCTTTCGCGCCGCTCTGAGTTTCGCCACACCCCCCACAATGGCGCCCGGCCGGTCGCTCTCTGGCGCGGGGCAGCTGTGGCTGAGAGACACTCACTGCGGGCCAGTGCAGTTCTCCGCCGCTCCCCCGCCTCGCCGCTGTCTCAAGATCCTCCATGGGGGCTCCCTGGGCGCCAGCTGTCACCGTGTGTCCGTAGAATTGAGCTTCTGTCGCGCTGCGATTCCTGGGATGGTAGAAGGTGCGCACGCGCAGTCTGCTCCTTCTTCTTTGTTGGAAATCACCCTTCACTGGTGCCGGGTGTCCCAGATTGCGCTTCAGAACTTTTCTGGGTTCCGGGGAGGCATCTCCCCCCCTCCTGCGCTTTCCCGGTCGCTATATTCCCGTGTTCCAACGGTAACTTTTAGAGAGAGTTTCGCTGCCTGCTTCTTACTCATCCGCCATCTTTTTCCTCTCTCTAGTCCACCATTTGGATGATTTCTTCAATCATTTATTTATATCAGTGTAGATACCTGTATTTATTTTATACTTTGGATTTTAGTCTAATAATACACTATTATTTTGTTATTCAAATTATTCTAGCTTTGGCCATTGGGGAACACTTTGCCTATCAAAAAGACTACGTATGACCTGAGCTTGGCGTGGTGCCACATGCCTGTAATCCCAGCGCTTGGAAGACTGAGGCAGGGGGATTGCCAGGATTTGAGGCCAGCCTGGGCTAATTCAAGGCAAGCCTGGACTACGTAGCAAGACCCTATCTCAAAAAAAAAAAAAAAAAAAGGCTGTGACCTAATGGTTAATCCAAATGAATATGCAATTATACACATTACAAAACAGAATATATGATAACTTCAGAAATATTAATACATTCAGTCAATAAATATTATTGAAGCCAGGTGTGGTGGTGCACACGTATAACCCCAGCACTCAGGAAGTTCACCACGAGTTTAAAGCTAGCCTGGGCTATATAGTGAGACCTTATCTCAAAAAAACAAACAAACAAACACAACAAAGCAAAACAAAAAATCAAAATAAATATTATTGAGCTTCCATGTTGTGTGCCAAGCATACTTGATACAGTTATGGCTCTTGCCTTCAAGGTACTTTTAGTACAATGAGAGAAAGTTTTATTTTTAAATCTTACAGATATATAACCATTAAGTATTGTCACAAAAGACACAACCCAAGGAACTGTAAGAATGCATGATCTGGGAAGGCTTCCCTGAGGACTTATAGGGTGGCAGCGGGAGCAGATAGCAGAGAGCGAGCTGGCTTTGGGCAGATGTGCAGGAGGAGCAGGAGTCTGCATGAGCCTGAAATGGTGAGTTTCATCCTAGGGTCATGGGCAGAGGCCTTCCACAGCCAGGCAGGATTACTAGAGGAAGTGTGGGGTGGTCCAGGGTGGCTGAAAGGAAGCAAGGATGGGACATGGAGAGGGTAGGGAAGAAGATGCTGCTGGACAAAGCCCAAGGGATGGGCGGAAGCCTTTGCGCAGGAGTTTAGACTTTATTTCTAAGCTAGTAGTTCCCTCAGGCAGCGGGCATGTCCGTTGAGTTTCAGTGGGAATTTTGTGGGTTAAAATGAAGACTGGTGATTGCAGGAAGTTGCCACCAGAGGGTACCATAGGAGAAGGTCTACCTCTAGTTTTGTGCTAGTTTTAAAATTAAATTTGTGAGGTATATGCGATGTTCTGATACATGTAAACATTCTGTGATGTTTAAATCAGGATAAATATATCTCTTCAAAAATTTATCGTTTCTTTAGCTTTATCTCTTTAAATTTCTTTTCTTGCCGGGTGTGGTGGTGAATGCCTGTAATCCCAGCACACAGGAGGCTGAGGCAGGAGGATTGCCATGATTTCAAGGCCAGTCTGGACTACATAAAACAAAAAAAAAAAATTTTTTTTCTCTTTTTCTTTTTAGACAGTCTTGCTAAGTTTCCCAGGCTGATCTTGAACTTGAAATTCTCCTTCTTCAGCCTCCCTAGTGTTGGGATTATAGGCATTCACCACCACTCTTGGCTTTGCCATTTCTTTATGCTCAAAACTTTTTAAATTCTTTCATTCAGAGAAATTGCTACCTAGCCCATCCCTGGTCCTAGATCATGTTAAAGAGAAAATGATGAAATCAAACATTTCAGGTTTTTGAAATATACAGTATATAATTGTTATCTATTTTTACCCTGTGTACAATAACACTTCAGAATGATCTTTTCTCTTTCTTTCTTTCTTTCTTTCTTTATTTATTTATTTTTTTCTTTTTTTCTTTTTTTCTTTCTTTCTTTCTTTCTTTCTCTTTCTTTCTTTCTTTCCTTGCTGTGCTGGGGATCAAACCCAGGGCCTGGTGTACACCAGGAAAGCACTGAGCTACATCCCCAGCCCTTGCCAGAATGTCTTACTTCTAACTATAACTTAGGGTCATAGACCAAGTTTCAGGTCCAGTTTTTATGTCTTGTTTTTAATTTATTTTTAATTTTTAAAATTTTATTTTAGGGGGGCATATTTATTTATTTATTTTTGAGACAGAGATTTGCTGTGTAATTCAAGCTGTCCTTGAACATGTGGCAGTCCTCCTGCCTCAGCCTCCCAAGTTCTAGGATTACACCACCATGCCTGGCAGAAGTCTAATTTTAAGTCCTTCAGGTAATTGTAATGCTACCTAGCCAGGCTTAGGGTTCACTGCTTTTTTCAAAGGGGAGCCATCAAAAGCTTTTGAGCAGGACAGAAACATGATGAGCCACATCTTGGTAAAATATAACTATGCAGGCCAAATGAAGGGATTTGAGGTCACAGACAGTAAGATTATCTGACATCGTATGCAGTGGGGCAGGGGAGAGATGAGTAGTTCTGGAATAGGGAAGCATCTATGGGAGGGGAAGAAAAAGGCAGCTGGAAGCAATTTTCAGAGGTGCAACAAATGGGACTGGGTAACCAGCTGGACACTGGACACAAAGCAAGAGGAAGGGGGAGATAGATACAGTTCCCAGCATGGATGATCGGGAGCACAGGAGGAAGAGGAACTGAGAGTTTGGCCTAAACCCAACGAGTGGTGCTGGATTTGGGTCTTGAGTGCCCCCGAAGGTCAACATATTGGTCCCTGGCCAACGTCACTGTCGGAAGTGGTGAAACTGTAGGTGAGGCTGTTAGGTGGAAGCCAGGTTATACTGGGTTTGCTGTTGAAAGTGGCATTGGGACCCCAGTCCTCTCTCTCTTTGGTTTCCAGGAGCCACGAGGTGAGTAGCTTACTGGTACCTGGCTACAATGCTCTACCTTGCCAAAGGCCAAGGACAACAGCACCAAGTGACCAGGGACTAAACTCTCTGAAACCATGAGCAAAAATAAACATTTCCTCCTTTTAAGCTGATCATCTCAAGTATTTTGCCACAGTACCAGATAGCTGACTTATGCAGCTGGTCCATCCAGGGCCTTGGGTTGGGCCCCATATTCTCACTCTAAGCACTCTCTCTGGGTGATAATATCAGCAGCTTCTTGTGTGCTAATAACTATTAAATCTGAATTTTTTAAATTTCCAGTACTGGGGATTGAACCCAGGGCCTTTGCACTGAGCCACATCCCCAGCCCTTTTAAAACTCTTTTTATTTTGAGAGAGGACATTGCTAATTCACTAAGTTATCTAGGCTGAACTCAAATTTAAGATCCTCCTGCCTCAATCTCCCAACTGCTGGGATTATAGGTGTGTGCTACCATGCCTGCCTTCCAAACCACATCTTGAAGTTAATATTTGCCTCATGTTTTTATTCGCTTGGTTTTCTGTGTTACTGCCACTGGTTCTTCTTAGCCTTGTTTAATAAAAACATAAACCCAGGCCTTACATAACATGTTTCCGGCTGTCAAACCCCAGGTGACCTTCAGCTGCATTTTGTTTTCTGGCTGACATCCTCTGGAATCCTCCGTCCTGCTCTCCCTCTGGAGGGTGGCTGCTAGGCCGCCTGCCCACCTGCGCTCATCCTGGGATTCTCCTTGAAGGTCTGGTTTGGGAGACCTTGTTCCTGACCCCAGGCTCTTTCCCTTTATTTATTCCCTTGATTGGATGATACTCGCTCTCCAGTAGCTTTCCAAGAAAACACATAAAAGAAGGTAAATTTGACATCTTGTGTTTTGAAAGGGATTTTATTCTATATCCACACTTCACTGATATTTCAGGTATTGTGTTTGTTACTTTTCTTGTTGCTGGGACCAAATACCCGACACCCAAAGTTAAAGGAGGAAAGTTTTATTTAGCTCACAGTTTGTAGAAGTTTCAGTCCATAATCGGCTTGCTCTAAGGCAGGGTGGCTTGGCAGACAAGCATCACAGAGGAGAAACAGTTCATAGCAGGCAAAAGGTAGCAAAGCAAGCAAGGGACAAGACAAACCTCTTTCTGTCCCTTATATTGTATCCAGGCTACTGGGATTAGGGTGGTGCCAAACCAATCAGTGTGCTGATTTAGTAATCACACACCTTTAATCCTAGCATTGCACCATGAGTCAAGCCCAGTGTCACACACACTAGATTCAGCCACCTCTGAAAAAGCCCCACCTATGACTGCATGAGGCTTTAGGGGGACACTAGACCCAAGGCATAACAGGTATGTATAATTTTCTAATTTGAAAAACATTTTCCTTTAGAATTTTGAAGACACAGATAAGGGCAGACTATTATAACCTAGTATTTACCACAAAAAAGAAAAGAAAAACAGACAAAATAAAAAACCCTGCAGCTGTCCATAGATTAGGGGGAGAACAGGGAAAAGAAACATTTGTTTCAGGAACAATTACTATGCTGGCTGCAGTGGCACATGCCTGTAATCCCAACACCCAGCCTGGTCAATTTAGTGACTTAGTGAGACGCTCTCTCAAAAAGAACATAAGGTTTGGGGACGTAGCTCAGTGCAAAAGTCCTGAGTTTAATCCCCAGAATTGCAAATAAAGAAATAAATTAGACACAATAAGAGATTAACAATAACTAGTAAGAAAACACAAGGATTATAGCAATATACTATGAAATGAATATGAATGTGGTCTCTCGACGTGTCTCATTGTACACACCCTTGCTCACTGCAGGTGACTGAAACAGTGGGAAATAAAACCACACAGTTCAGGGCCCACTTCTATAACCTTCTCATTCCCTGGGGGTTCTCAGGGTTTTCATTTTGGCTCTTGGTGTTATGAACTTTCCTGATGACGTGTCTTGTGGTGGGACTTTCTTTTCTATCTTCAGTTGTGCTAGGCATTCCGTGTGCTATTTGAGCTCAGACACTCACCCTCAGTTCCAGGAAAATTTCTTGCATTACTTGCATTATTTCTTTGATTATTGTATTCTCTCTTCTCTCTTCTGCTCTCTCCTCCTCCTCCTCCTTCTCCTCCTCCTCTCTTTCCCCAGCCTCTTTTTAAATTTTTTGATTTTTTCAAACAGGTCTTATTAAATCACTGTTTTCCAGGCTGGGTTTGAACTGCAATTCTCCTGCCTCAGCCTCCCAGAGTCCTAGGATTACTGGCACTCACCACCATACCTGGTTTGTATTTTGTCTATTTTTATTTGCTTATTTATTTTACAGTGCTGGGGATTGAACCCAGGTTTCGAGCATGCTAGATAGGTGCTCTACCACAAAACTACATCCCCAGCCAAATCGCTTTACTTTTTTAAACTTACCTTTCAGATTTCTCAGCTTTATTTTCTAACTGAATAGTCTAACTTCTGTTTTCATATTTTCATGTCTAAGAGTTTCCTATTGTTTTCTGAACATTGCCATTTGTGTTTCATGTAAGCAATGTCTTCTCTACACACATGTCACTTGGAACTCAGGGATGTCTTCTGCTCCCTGCATTGTCCACTACATTGTTATCTCTGGCTTTCATGCCGTGGCCCTTCTCAAAAGCCCAGTGACCTTTTGTTGGTTAGTCCAGGTAACTAAGATATACTTGGACTCCACCAGGAAAGAGAAAGTCATCGTAAAGTATTTGTTTCTAAGGTTCTTGAGGTCCTTGGATGCAGGCGGTCTTTGTCCATCATTTTAGTCCCAATTCTAGCACAGTAAGCAGTGACCGGGATGGCCTGAATGTGTCAGGACATTAATTCCGCACACCCCATGTTCTGGCTTGGGTGCAAAGGGTCCCCCAGAAGGATCACTGTGTGGAAGGCTGGGTTGCTGACAGGCTTTGGGGAAGTGATTGCATCATGAAGGCTCCAACTTTATCAGTGGCTTAATCTACTGTGAGAACATAATTTAATGGGGTTATTGAGAGGTGATAGAAAGAGGAAGCGGGGCCTAACTGAAGGTAGAGGATCATGGAGATGTGACCTTGGGGACTCTCTGGCCTCCCACCCCTTCCTCTCAGGCTCTCTCACACACTTTCTGCTTCCTGTCAGCTATGAGTTGAGCAGATTTCCTCTGCCATGATGTTCTGCTTTACGATATGCCCAGAAACATTGCAGCCAGCAGGACATGGGCTAAAACTTCTGAAACTGTGAGCCAGAATAAACCTTTCCAGCCCGGCATGGTAGTACACACCAGTAATCCCAGCACCTGGGAGGCTGAGTCAGGAGGATCGCTGTGAGTTTGAGGCCAGTGTGAGTTCAAGGCCGGCCTGGAATGCATAGTGAGACTTCATCTCAAAAAAAAAAAAAAAAAAAAAAGCCTGTGAAAAAGAATTTGTTTCTCTATTAGTCTGATAAATTGTGTAGTACTAGAAATCTCCTAAAAGACCACAGTCTCTTGTCATGGACTTTTTTTTTGTCTTTTGCTGGCATTACAGGCGTGTGCCACCATGTCCAGTTTACCATGGATTTTACAGTCTACATTACTGATCTCCCAACTATAGTCTTTCAAAAGTTTCAAGTAACTGGGTCCATAAATTTCCACCCAACTGAACTTTTGTGTTTTCTTCCCAACTTTGTAGCCAGGCATGGTGGCACACACCTGTCATCCCAGCACTCAGGAAGCTGAGGCAGGAGGATCACCAGGTGTTCAACACCAGCCTAGGCTATATAGTGAGTTCAAGGCCAGACTAAACTACATAGTGAGGCCCTGTCTCAAAAAACAAAAACAAAAAAATAATTTTATTACACATTTCTGGGATAAGATATGATAATTAATTATTATTTGGTGATAGTCAAAGAGAAAGTGGTAAGATGAAATAAAGCTGTGTTTTTAGAAACTGCTCTTAAGAACAATTAAAGGCATTGCCATCAGCAAATTAGCCACTTTAGTTTTTGACATTCCCATACTTGGTATATATTTAGATGCATAGCCTGGAAGGATGGACTGTAAAGTCTACCTCTGAAGACTAGAATTTAGATTTCTAATTATTGAACATAAATGAGCTGGGTGTGGTGGCACATGCCTGTAATCCCAGGAAGGGAGGCTGACACAGGAGGCTCACCATGAGTTTGAGGCCAGCCTGGGCTACAGATGCAAATTCAAGGCCAGCCTGAACTACACAGCGAGACTTTGTCTCAAAAAAAAAAGGAAATTATTAAAATTTATCTTGAGCCAGGCATGGTAGCACATGCCTATAATCCCAGCACTTGGGAGGCTGAGGCAGGAGGTTCACTGTGAGTTCGAGGTCAGCCTGGGCTACAAAGTGAGTTTAAGGCCAGCCTGAACTGCATAGTAAAACCCTGTCTCAAAAAGACAAATAAATAAATAAATAAATAAATAAATACAATTTATCTTGAAAGTATACGTCTACTCTCTTGAGTCAATATATAATGAATTTTATCTTTGTTTGTTTGTAGTAGTGGGGATCAAACCTAGGGAGTCACACATGCTAGTTAAGCACTCTACCACTGAGTCACTCCCCCTAAAGATTACTGAATATATATGTTACCGGGCTTTGTGGTGCTTGCATCTCCTTCTGGAATTGGATTCCAGGTTCTTCTTATCTCAAACAAAGAATTGAATGAAACAAGCAAAAGACAGTGACAAAGTTTATTTGAAAAAGTAAAAGTCTGCCTAGCATAGTGGCACACTCCTGTAATCCCAGCACTCAGGAAGCTGAGGCAGGAGGATTGCTGGGAGTTCGAGGTCAGCCTGGGCTACACAGAGAGACTCTGTCTTAAAACAAAACAAAACAAGTAAAAGTGAAGAAGGAGGGAGAAACTAGCTCTACAGAATGAGCTTGGGCCAAGTAAAAGAGGGGAAAAAAAGCAATAAAAGTACACACTGGGACACAGAGTGGGCTATTGTGAGGAAAGCCATAATAGCAAGCTCTTCATGGTGTCTGTGTCCTTTTACGTTGTCCACATCCCCAGGAAACCCTCGAGAACTTCTACATACGGGTCCTGAGATGCGGTGCTGGGATCCCACACCTCAGGCTGACTTCAGGTCTAGACCATCCTATTGAACACCTGCTGAGTTCTCACAAGGCCATATGCAGAGGTTTGTGAACTGTTGTGTTCATATGTTCTCCATGATTATTTCCCCAGCCAGCTTTGCCATACCCTAGTCTCCTGTCTCACTTCCGTATGCCAGGCACTGTTCTAGGGATTATGGAGAAGATAGTATGCAACATGAAGAAGTTTTGTTGCTATTATGGAAAAATTTAAACACATACAAAAGTAGAAAGGATAAGCATGGTGGCACACACATGTGATCCTAGCATTTGAGAGGCTGAGGCAGGAGAATCTAGGGTTCAAGACCAGCCTGAGCTACATAGTAAAACACTCTTTCAAAAAACGAAAAACCAAAAAACAGAAAACAAAAAAAATAAGGTAGAAAAGATAGTATAATGGACTTCTAGTACTCATTACCCAGCTTAAATGATACAAACTCAGTCAAACTTTCTTGTAATAAATCTAAGATGTCAAATGATTTTATCCATAAACATATTAATATATATATGAGATATATTTTCTTTAACAATAACCACAATATCCCATTCCACCTAAAAATAAGATAACAATCTTAATAATGTGGGGGTTACCTTCTGTTAAATAAAAATTACAGGAAGCCATTGTTTTGGACTGAACTCTTGCATTGTGTCCCAGCAGACCAGGCTAAAAATCTAAATGAAGTCACTCATGCTAAAGTTCCATGTTACCAAAGTGAAATTAAACTATTTATCTGAACTTTTGAGAAATCAGGATTAGAGAGATTTAATGACCAAAATTTTCAAACATGCCAGATTCAATTAGTGTGATAATGAAGTTCCCTCTGCTTTAATCCTTACACAAAGAAGTCACCTGAAACCTGATGATAACTAGTGAGTTGTTTTCCTATCATTCTATTTCCTGTTCCTGTTTTACGAGGAAAGTGACTTTGATTTTGGGTTTTGTTTTGTTTTGTTTTGTTTTGTTTTGAGACAAGGTCTCACTTTATACTTCGGGCTGGCCTTGAACTCACTCCTATTTCAGCTTCCCAAGTGCTGAGATTACAGGCATGTGCCACCATGCCAGGCAAGAAAAGCAACTTTGAAATGACCAATTTTGTTTTTGTTTTTGTTTTCTTCAACCTTTTCTTGTCTCTACAATGAACCTCCTCAAGCTGAAAGTTATCGCTCAGCAATAGAGTGCTTGCCTAGCATGTGCAAGGCCATGGATTTGATCTTTGGCACTACAGAAAGAAAAAAAGAAGTAGTTTGAAAGCTGATGGTGAGGTGGTGATGAAATGGGGTTGTAGTAATGGAGATGGTAAGAAGTGATGAGCTTCCAGACATGATTTGAAGCTACAGCTAATGAGATTGACTAGCCAGATATATGGTATGTGAGAGAAAAATGTCAGAATTGATGTCAAGATATTTGGCCTGATCACCTAGTGCCCATTACTTTCTTTGTTTTGTTTTGGTTTTGAGAGGTCTCACTATATACTTTAGGCTAGTCTCAAACTTGCTATGTAGTTTAGGCTGGCCTCCAGCTCTTGATCCTCCTGCCTCAGCCTGTGGCGTGCTGGGATTATAGGTGTGCACCACCACATCCAGCAACTAGGGCCAATCACTAAAATGAGGAGAGAAAACCAAGGAAGGATCAAGTTTGGAAGGGGAAGCACACACTTTTTTAGGGGCATATGAAGTTTGAGGAGCCTATTAAACATCCAGAGACATCAATTAGGCAGTTAAATAGCTGACTCTAGGATTTATGCGAGAGATGAGAATAGTTCTATAAATCTGGGAAATATCACTGCATAGAAAGTCATAGGACTGGATGAGATCACCCAGCCAGTAAAGGAAGATAGAGAAGAAGAGGTCAGAAAGAGGAGAGGAGTCAGCCATAGGCCTGAGAGACCAATGCGATTGAGGAAAGCCAGAGAATGGGTGCCCTGGAGCTAATTAAATGGCCACATGCTGCTGTGAGGTCAATAAGAGGAGGCATAGGAGTGATCTCCAGATTAGACCATATCAGGGCCCGTGGCCCTCGGTGACCTTGCCAAGCATGGCTTCTGCAGGGTGGTGGGGAAAAAAGCTCTCATATAGTAGATGCACGCATGAGTGGAGGTGAGGAAGGGGAGCAGAGAAGTTGGGTGGTAGGTGGAAAGAAATGCAGCGTCAAGGGAAATCTTATTTGCTTTGCTTGTTTTGGTACTGGGGATTAAACCCAGGGCCTTTGTGCAGAGCTACATCCCCAGCCCATTTTTTATTTTTTCATTTTAAGACAGGGCTACCCAGGCCGGGCTCACACTTATGATCCTCCTGCCTCAGCCTTCCAGAGTGCTGGAATTACAGGCATGTGGCACCACACCTAGAATAAACTTGGCTCATTATGATACCGAACGGAACATGCCTGGAAGTGTTCCTGTCTAGCATCCTTTTCAAACATGTCATCTATGACCTTAACTGAGCCTGCCCAGGAATGTGTCTATCGTATTTCTTTTTGCTGTTGTTACTGTTTCTTGGCATCAGTGGGGATGAACCCAGGGCATCACACATGACCAGATAAACACTCCATCACTGAGCCAGATCCTCAGCCCCATCTTTCCTTTTGAACATGTGATCTTTGAAACGTGCCCACCCCTCCATGTGCTTTCCTATATAGGCATGTGTTAACCCTCCCGGAAAATCCTCACACCATGTTGGTTCCAGAAGAGCATCGCTTGCAAAGGATCCTGGGGTTCTCCTTACTTGCTGCAAAAAATAAAACTTTCTTCACTTTTTTATTTCCTGCTTGTGCTTTTTGGCTTTGCATTCACCAAGATGTGAACCCGTTGTATTCGGTTGCAGAAGTGAAGATATGGGAAAAGAGGTCTATTTTTTTTTTTTTTTTTGTGGGTACCGGGGGTCGAACTCAGGACCTCGCACACCAGTGGCGCCAGCCGCTGAGCGATATCACCGGCCCTTTTTTTCGTATGTGGGTACTGGGAGTCGAACTCAGGACCTCACGCTTGCCAGGCAGGCGCTTATGCCACTGAGCTATCTCACTGGCCCTGAGATCTGTTGTTTTTAAGAGAGAAGACAGTAAATGGAAGTATGAGTTGACTACAAGATTGTGGCAGGAAAAAATTAAAATTAAAAAAAAAAGATTGTGGTGGGATTGCTGGGCTCTGTTGAGGGCCTACTTGAGATCTATACGCCACTTGAAATAGTCTTCTAAGTCAAAATGTTGACCATATTTTCTCCTCTTTCTATAACCCAGCCTCTGTCCAGGCACTGGGGGCTACATCTTACTATAGTTTGTTGGCACATCAACAGTCGGTTATAATTATTATTTTTGTTTATTTTGCATTAATGTATATCACCATTTATTCATTCTTATTTATTGAGTATCAGACACGGTTTTAGGTACCAGGGTTGCAATAGTGGAGAAAGCAGGTCTCTGCCCTTGAGGAATCTTCTGTATTTTCTGTGAGCCGTCATCTCGGGGAAATTTAATAAAAACCAATTAAGAGGGCTGGTGAGATAGCTCAGCGGCATAAGCGCCTGCCTGGCAAGCGTGAGGTCCTGAGTTCGACTCCCGGTACCCACATACGAAAAAAAGGGCCAGTGATATCATTCAGCGGCTGGCGCCACTGGTGTGCGAGGTCCTGAGTTCGACCCCCGGTACCCACAAAAAAAAAAAAAAAAAAAGCAATTAAGAGTGGAAGTTTTCATATTTAAATACTCAGAACTGGATCACCTAAATCCTTAGAAGAACATGAAGACCCCACAAGAGACCAGGCCCAGAGGAGGAGGCAAGGGGGTGAGGGCTGATGTGAGGACTGCATCTTTTTTTCTTTCCCACTAGTGTTGGGCTGACTTTGTGGAATCCAGCCAAGTGCAGCAGACAGGGATAATCTGCTGACCTTTTCGTCTGTAGTGTCAGAGCAGGGATCCATCATTATCTCCAGAAGAGCATGAATTAATTAACCATCATAACAAAATGAGGTCTGCTCCATCCAAATTCTTAGGACTGCATAAACCCTAGAAGATAAAACTACCTTTGAACTTATGAATGTGTCCAGAAGGCAAACAGAGGCAAATTGAAAAGGATTTACTGACTGAGTCTCCTTGTTTCATCTCCTTTCTTTCTGACCTGTTTTAGCCTTTCCTTTTGTTCGCTTTCCTCTTTCCTCACTAATTTTCTTCTGCCTCCCTTTCAAAGGCTCCTAGATCCACTGGCTCAGGAAGCTGCCATCTGATGGAAGCCTATAGCCTTCCATGTAAAGGAGGGTTTCCTTTCACTTCAGTTGAGCACATAGAGAACAGCAGAGGGAGGATGAGCTGGAGATGACTCCAGGGAAAGGTTCGGGTCCTCACAACTCTGTTACAGAAAGCAAGAATAAAGTCCTGTCCGCTGGCTCCAGGGGGAAAACTGCAATGCAGTGGACAACTTTGTGCTCTGTTCTTTTGCATTAACACACATTACGTGTTGTTTGAAAAGGGGAATATAGAACACGACTGTTTTTACTTGTTACAAGCAGCACTTTCCCATGCCATCTCCTTTTTTGTTCAGTAGGTGTCAGCCACACACAGCCTTTCTCTGTCTAGGTCCACACAGTGCCTGTAGGAAAACAACCCACCCACCCTTTTCCTGGTTAAAAGGATCGATTTCTCCCCATGTTAAGCATACAAAACCACGGGAATAGTCTCTCAGAAGCTGGAAACAGAGTTATGCTAAGCAGTTGGGATATGGCCAAGCCACAGACTATGTGAAGAGGGTGCAAATGTTGGGGGACCCAGTTTAAGTCCTGTGGGTCTCACTGAGCAGATATAAAGTGCTGGCATCAAGCAGGACTCTAAAAAGTTCGGTTATGATACCAACTCAAGAACACATAGAGGGAGGGCTTGATCAAAATTCTTCTCTTGCCAGGTGTGGTGGTGCACATCTGTAGTCCCAGCATTCGGGAGGCAGAGGCAAGAGGATCGCCATGAGTTCAAGGCCAGCCTGGGCTACATAGTGAGTTCAAGGCCAGCCTGAACTGCATAATGAGACCCTGTCTCAAAAAAAAAAAAAAAAAAAAAAAAAATACAAGCAAACAGACAAGTCTTCTCTTTCAGGTGAAAAGTTGAACCATCAACATGTACCTATGATAGCCTGGAAAAAGCACTGTGTAAACCACTAATGTCTTATTTGCCCAGTAGATTAAATATCTGGTCTTTGACCTCAGGTAACACACTCCCTTGAAGCTTAGCACTGTAATTTTTAAAATCTTTAATATAAGGGATGGGGTTAGGATCAGTGATAGAACTCTTGTGTAGAATGTGGAACGCTCTGGATTTGATGCCAAGCACCACAAAAAAAAAAGAAAAAAAAAATTCTTAGAATAACTGCTTTGTCTATTCAAGATATTTGATGAGGGAGGAAAATTAATATATTGTCAGAAAAGTTGTAAACTGTAAAGTGCAAGTTGATTCTTAAATATTTATTTATTTATTTATTTATTTATTTATTTATTTTTCAGACAGGATCTTGCTGAGTAGTTCATGCTGGCCTTGAGTTCACTATACAGCCCAGCCTGGCCTTGAACTCCCAGTGATCCTCCTGCCTCAGCCTCCCAAGTGCAGGGATTACAGGCCTGGACCACCACACCAGGCTCCAAGCGCAATTTGAATGTACAGAAAAAGAAGAAAAAATATTTAAATATAGAGTAAAATAAAAAAAAAAAACATACAGGCAAATGTAGAATAAAGGTATGGATAAAGAACAGTTCATACTGCAGGACATGACAATGCGTGCCTGTAACCCCAGCACTCTGGGAGGCGGAGGCAGAAGCCCAATCTGGTCAATTTAGCAAGAGCCTGTCTCAAAATAAAAAAGAATTCAGTATTCAAAATTTAATAAGCTTTGGTTAATCATTTTTCTCAACATATTTACTCTAATACTTTTTTCTGCTCTGTGTTCAATGTTAATCACATGACACATTTAGAGTTTATGTTACAAAAGATCCCAACTTACAGAGAATAAATAGTCCCTCTGGAGGAAGGGAGGGATTCCTTTCCTAGCTTTTACATTGCACCATTAACAGACTGCCACAAGCCACTTGTGAATGCCAAGTGCTAAACAAATATAAATATTAATCTTCAACAACCCTCCCTTTCCAATTTGGTGCACACTCTATCCCAAGAATATATTTGATCCCATAACTGCCCTTAGCATCCTAATTCATAAACTGAGAGGGCTAAAGCTTACTGGATTGTCAATTTGCACTGATTTTGGCAAGAGACCTCAATTTCATCAGTCACATTTTATCCCACAGTAAAAACATTTAAACCATTTAAATTAACTAAACCATTTCAATTAGCACTACAAAACATTATGAAAGAACTCACATTTGAGAAGAAAGATGATTTGTTTTAACCCCTGATATTGATATCTGAGCAGAAATCTTCATAATAGATTGGTTAAATGAATCCATCAAATTTTCCCTCTGTTTTCCAAGGCTGTCAGTAAAAACCAAAGGAAATTCAATTTTTTTTTCATTTTCCATGACTCATTCCCTCCTATGGAGTTTTGTGCTATATACTCTCTGCCATGTCTGTTCTTCTTGTTGAAAATCCCTTGCACACTACCCTCTACTTTTTTTTCTTTTCCTTTTTTTTTTTTTTTTTTTTGCTGAGGTTTTCAATTTACTATACCTTGAACCAGCAGAAGGAGAAGGGATTGAAATCTCAACCTTTGAAACCTCTTAATCCTTGCTGAGTAATCAAGGAGCAAACTGAAAAGAAGACTGCTGATTGGACTTTACCCCATTTGAAAATGCTTTTGCATTTGGCTCAGCCAATACCATTAAAAATTAAGTATTCATTTGCCTTAAAACCCCAAATCTTTTGGAACATTTTCCATAAAGTGAGGCCAAATCTCGGCAGTTTATGATAAGGTTTGGAAAACCTTATTTTTCAGATCCACTTTAAAATAAATAAAAATTGCATAATATATTTAATAATATTTAAGGGAGTAGAGGGGACAGGGAAGTAAAGAGGATGAAGACACGATATATATATGTACTAATTTCCCACAGTGAATGTATTTATTATGTATCACAAACATATACTAATAAGTAAATAATTTTTTAAAGATTCAAAATTACTTTAAACTTGTGGGGTTGTTTCTGCTATATTGCGTCAGTCTTTTTCTTTGTTTCAAAGTACTTTACAATTAGAAATAGCGCTGCTCTTGTAGAAAAGCAACAGTTTCTGAGTGAAATTCTTCAGGGAAGGGAGATACAATACCAATAGAGTAATGTGTTAGTCGTCTTTTTTTCCTGGTTGGTTACTAGGAATGGGATCCAGGGCCTCCCACATGTGAGGCAACATCTCCAGCCCGCAAGCCATCTCTTAATACCAGTAAATCTGCTTTATGAGTATGGCAATGCTGATCATTTCTCCCATCTACTTTTCAAATAACATAGACGCAAAAATATGGATACAAAGTTGTGTACCAGGGTCAGAGGTTTTTTTTTTTCCCAAGTCAACTCTAAATAAAGTCAGTGAACAGTAAAGCTACTGCCTCTTCTCAGTAATTTTGTTTCCTTTGCATTCTTCACAGCTCACTGTGCCACTAAATGAAACTCTTTGCCATTGTTATTAATTCTTTCCATCCTCCGGCCCCTGCCCCGTGGCTTCCCCCTATTTTCAAGAAACGATTTAAGATGATGTCCCTACACCCTTCTGTCCTGTATCCTCAAATGATCCATGCTTAAGTAAAACAGCTCCCAGTTTCATTCCGATGACATTAAAAAGTAAATGCACAACTGTTCCCGTCTTTATAAAGCTCACAAATGCCGCACGACCTGTAATGCAATACTAGCTAAAGAGCTCTCCGGGAGAGGTTGATGCGAAAGGATTTTTACTTCCACTTCGGTACAAGGAAAAAGCGATTATCACAAAGAGAAAGGTCTTAATCCATTTTCTCGGCGATCTCTGGGGGGCTCTGTGCTAATATTTAAATTGCAGAGGAGGAGGAGGAGAAGGGACTCAGGATGGAGGAGGTGGGGGCGGAGCCTGATCAGCAAATAAAACCCCTGGCTAAAAGGGAAGCGCATTAGCGTGCGGAGGAGCCGCTCTCCTGCAGCCCGGAGCGATGGAGCCGCCCGTGCTGTGAGCCGGGAGATCGAGCCGAGGGCAAGGGCGAGAAGACGGCGAGGAGGAAGAGCAGCTCTGGAGAAGCGGAAGCCGAGCCGGGAAGGGGGCAGCAAACCTCAGCAGGTGGAAACCAGACCTAGAGCCAACCGGCCAGGTCCACAGCTTTGTTTTTCTGGAAGAGAAGAAAGTACCTGAGGATTGCCCTCTCCCCCATCTCAGGGAAAACTACTTTTGTCCTCCTCATAACGAAAGGACCAAGGGGCGGCAAAGGCAATCCCTGAGAGCCGCAGGGAAATCCAGGCTGTCTTTTTGCACGGACCAGAGCCATCCTGGTTTCGAAGAACCCCTCGGTTCCGGAGAATTCCAGCTGGACTAGCGAGACCGCTCTATTTTTACACTTAAATATATATGTCCTCAAGCGACACGATCCTTGTTGGTAAGCACAGGTGACAAGGAAGTGTCAGTACAAAGTAGGAATATTTTTCGGTTTTCCCTTTTCTCTGCTCGTCTGGTTAGAGGTCGGGAGTAGTCCCGATTTCGGGAAAGGGCGTTTAAATTTGAAAAGTCTCTCCCTGCACCCATATATTTACACGCCTACGTGCTCTTAGAGAGAGGCAGGTTGCTTTTGGAGGCCGGAACCCGATTGAGAAAGATGGAAAAAGGAGCGAGGCACAGAAGCAACGCCGAGAAGAATCACCCAGCCGGGGGCGAGCCCGAGCCCGAGGCCGGGCCTGGGGCCGGCTCCGGAGGGGGCGGGGTGGCCCTGAAGAAAGAGATCGGATTGGTCAGCGCCTGCGGGATCATCGTCGGTGAGTCCGCGCCTCCCCGCCGCCCCCTCGGACCCTCTCTGAGGGTGCACCGGGGCTTTAACCCCTCCGAAGCTCCAGTTTTGCTTCCTGTCTCTTATAACCCACCGCCACTGGTCAAGTTTGAAAAGTGTGGGAATTGGTCTGTGTCTCCCTTGGGTTCCTCCAAACCAGGCTGCACAGCTCTATGCATAGAATGGAACAAATAGGGGTCACACGGACCTGGCGGACCGCGCATCCCCGCAGGGCCCCGGAGCTTGTTAAAAATCTAGGTCTCCTGGCCCTTCACTGGGAGCTTCCCATTGAATGGAGTCTGATCCAGGCTCGGGGACCTGGTTTTTAAACTAGCTTTTATGCAGCCATCCTCAGCAGGCTGTGGCTGTTAAAACACGTTTAGTAGATGTTCTGTTGTTTGATGTTATTGGAAGCTATGGGATGTGTCATAAAAATAGCGTCAACGTCCACAGCTATAACGCCTTGGGTTTTTATCGCCTTTTCCATCCGATGCAGCACTTTCAGTGTGTGGAGGTGACAAGGCTGTTATTCCCATTTCACAGGTGAGAAAAGTGTGGAAGAAAGAGAGGGCAGATTGTGCTCTTCTGTAATGAAGAGTTTGCAGTTTCTCTAGTTGCCTAGTAAAACCCACGTGACTCTTAGCACCCCGGGAAGACCCTGTGAGGGTCTCAGAGACAATCAGGAGTAACCAGAATGGGGCAAGGAAAAGGAGCTGACAGGTAAATGTGTGCCCACCTTGGAGGCTCTGAAGGTGAGGTGCCAGGGTGGCCCCAAAGTGCCAGTGCAGGCCGTGCTGATGCCCCCTCCCTGTCTACACTCTACGGGGCTGGGGTCCCATCCCACATACAAGTCTGCCTCAGACAACAGCGTATCCTCCTCTTTCCTGGAGATGCGTGTTGGGCAATGGCTCGTTCCTGCTCTCACTTCCGAGAGTGAGTTCTGTGTGGACCTTCCTTCTTCCCTGCAAAAGGGATACGGGACGGTCAGGCCCAGATGTGCTTCTGTGTCATTATTCTTGGAGTTCCTCTGTGAAGGCTTCCTGTGTCCTCATGCCCCGTGAACCAGTTTCTCTGGACCGTACTGTGTTCCATGCATAGCTCTTAGATGTTTTGGCATCTGAGCAATGGTGATACCGGAGAACACCCTTGAAGTCAAATAAAATCAGTACAGCATTCAGATAATCCTCTTCACCTCCACACCCAGACTTCAGTGATTCATGTTATCTCAGTCCCTTTTCAAAACAGAATCCCACTTGATCTAATTCTCTATGAGAAATTTTCCAGGCACCTACAGTTATAAAAAATGTAATGTTACTTTTAAAAACTGTAGTCATGATCTGAACCTTTCATTCTTTTCTCATTATACTTTTTTTTTTTTTTTTTTGGTATCTCCTTTACTTAATCTCAAATTCTCTGAAAAATGAGATCAGCCAGGTACTCATTATGTATAGCACATGGCAATTTAAGGTCTATAAATAGCCTGGAGCTTGTTACCTTCCATCAATTCAACCGATAGGATTAGGCCGTTCCCTGCCTTTGGGAAGGTTCTCCTTCAGGGACAGATGTGCAGGCCCACATGCACATATACTTGCTCACCCCTCCCCCATACACGCAGGTATTTACAGGTAGAGAGAATTTTTCTATATATGTACTGAGGTTTCTATTTCTTTCTTTAACACTTTTCTAATACTGTGAGTAAATGGGAGTGTTCAGGTGTAAGTTCAGTTTCAGTGGTATGGGTGTCACTCCTGAGACGTCTGTGACTTCACAAACCATACTTCAATGTGAGAATAGTCCCAAAGCTTCCATGGTGACATTGCAGAAACGAAAATAACAGCTGTGGTATTCTATGGGAAAAAGAAATTCTAAGAACAGTATGTGATTTCAGAGAGATTAGGATATTTTTCTAGGGTGGGGATCCTTGTAGAATTAATAGGCACTATACCTCCCCCCATTCAAGCTAGGATGAGAAACAGATCTCCCCTTTAGGATAATAAGAAGGCAAAAATCCTTTTTTGCTCTCCTGCAAGGCTGTTGAGTTGCAGATGTGCCAAGGAGCTGCCCTGTCCTCTTCCAAAGGAGTTTCCAAGTTGATTCAAGTTCTTTCAAGATCGAATGCAGGGGCCGGTGAGATGGCTCAGCGGCATAAGCGCCTGCCTGGCAAGCGTGAGGGCCTGAGTTCGACTCCCGGAACCCACATACGAAAAAAGGGCCGGTGATATCGCTCAGCGGCACGGGTGCCTGCTGGCACGCAAGGTCCTGAGGTCGACCCCCGGTAACCACACACACACACACAAAAGACCAAATACAAAAATAGAACTTGTATTTTCCATGCAGAATTCAGTGATCTGGTGTCCAATGTCAACACTATGGAAAAAGAAAATTAAAAGGCAAAAAGGAAATTTCTTAAGTGAATCAAATGGTAGGGTATGGGAAAGTACCCTTTGCTAGAAATCTGCCTGAGACCCAACTGACATAGAGGATAAGTAAAATTCTGTATTTCATACAGGCTTACAATTTTCATTCACAATCATCATGAATAATGAAAAGGAGGAAAAACAAAATGGCTGTTATTATGGAAATAGAAAATGAACTAAAAGCTAGGTGTGGTGGTGCACACCTGTAATCCGAGCACTCAGTAAGCTGAGGCAGGAAGATTGCCATGAGTTCAAGGCCAGTCTGGGATGAGTTGAAGCCCAGACTGAAATACATAGTAAGACCCATTCCCAAAAAACAAAAAACAAAAACAAAAACAAAAAGAACTAATAGAACGTTCGTGCCCTAAAATTACTTATAATCTGATTGGGAGATGAAATTCATGGGCATTAAGTAGAGAACAATTGAGAATTAGCAGTAAAATTTAGCTATGTTGAGATCTAGGGAGAGCCAGGTTAGGTGAATGTCTGTCAGGAAACACAAGGACAGAGTCTCACCAGCAACCAGATTAATAAGCCTCTTAAAGGATGTGGGGGGAAATGGGGTAGTGAAGATAATTCTGGGAGATTTTGTAAGTGGTTCTTTGGGCAAAAATTGTTTTCTTTGGGCCAGGGGTGTAGCTCAATGATAAAGTGCATGCTTAGCATGTACAAGGCCCTGGGTTCAATCCCTAGCAGCAGAAAAAGAGAAAGTCATGTCTTACACACCTCAGAATCTTTAGTGCTTAACAGAGAGCCTAATAAGAAACAATTATTCAAATGATTGTTGAATTCAATCAACTCTTGGGCAAGAATCTGAAGATAATAGTAATAAGAAGCATTTACCAAAAAAGGCTGTTGGGAGCCTAAATTTTTTTTTTAATTTTTGGGTGTTTTGTTTTGTTTTGTTTTGAGATAGAGTGTCACTACATAGTCCAGGCTGGCCTTGAATTCACTGTGTAGCCCAGGCTGGCCTTGCACTCTTGGCAATCCTCCTGCCTCAGCCTCTCGAGTGCTGGGATTACAGGCATGCGTCACCACGCCCAGCCAGCCTGCCTTGAAAATCTTTAAGCTAGGAATAATTTTATCAACCTGAACAATTATGTAGGTATGTCTTTTTGTTTGTTTATAGTGCTAGGGACCCAAGTCAGGGCTTCGTGCATACTAAGCAAGCATTCTACCACTAAGCTACAACATTAATTTTTTAACGTCACCTTTGTCCTAACCTTACCAGACTGTTGTTCTCCAGGTATCAGACTAAGGAAACTTTTGGTAGCAAATGAACTTAGATTTCACTGTGAAAGTGGAGTCTCCCCCAGATCTAAAGTGGGGGTGAAGGACAGCAAAATTCATTTATGGATGATACGAAAATTACTGGTGTATGTGTGTGGGTGTGGGTGTGTGTTACTGGGGATTGAACACAGGGCCTTTACACTGAGCCACATCCCATTCCCACCTTTTTTTTTTTTTTTTTTTTGAGACAGGTCTTGCCAAGTTGCTACATGGCCTAAGCTGGGCTTGAACTTTTGATCCTCCTGCCTCAGCCTCACAGAGTGCTGGGATTATATGTGTGTGACACAGCAGCACCCCCAAAACTATTGTTAATAGCTGTCATTATTAAATATATATTATATGCCAGGCACTCCTCCAGTTACCTAACATACATTGTATGTTTGTCCCTCACAGTAACCTCTAGGTGTTAGGCACTTACTACCTCTTTCTACAGATAAGGAAATACAGGCTCAGGGATAAACAACCAGCTGAAGGTCACGCAACTGAAGTCTTGGAATCAGGATTCAAACACTGCCGAAATCCTAACTCTCTTCTATTTCTGTTTCTATGTCCTAAATATATGTTATCCTTCAGAGCCTGGGCAGAATTTTGTTTCATTTTGTTTTGTTTGTTTTTGAGACAAATTCTCACTATGTAGCCCAAGATGGCTTCAAACTGATGATCCTCCCATGTCAGCCTCCCAAGCTCTGGGATTGTGAGCATTTGCCACTGTGCCGGGACTAACTCATTTTTATAGGTGAAGCGGTTAACGTTGTATCGCTTCCCGGGGAGGAAGGTTGCTGTGCAGTCAGCTCAGGGTGAAGGAAGACAGGGCTGTGAGAGAAGTCCCAGGAAGACTCAAGGCACTCTAGGGTGCATTTGGCGTTCCCACAAAATCCCCAACATGCTGACCTCTCCTATGTGGGTCCTCCTCCTTCCCCGCCATGTGAGAGGTTCCTGACTGTTTAGGTAGCTTTGTACCAGTCATGTATGTGCCCAGAAAAGAGGTCTGAGGCAAACAAGTCAACTACAGAGCCTAAAAATTTTGTTTGTAATTTATCAGATCATTCTGTTTTCAGCATGCTGTGTGCTAATGAAGGAACTTGGTATATTTGCTGCAGGGAAATAGTGGATGCAGGTCTATCTACTAGGCCACTGTCTCCCAACTAACACACTTCCTTTTTTTTTTAATCAGATTTTATTGGTACAATTTAGATATACATAATGATCACATTCATCATAGAGAATTTGTACCTGTACCTGATATAACTTGTTTTTTCCCATTCCCCTCCCCTCCCTTCAACCCCTCCTCCCCTCCCCATTTACAAAAGCACAGTTTCTTAAAAATAGTACCTATTGGGCCGGTGAGATGGCTCAGCGGCATAAGCGCCTGCCTGGCAAGCACAAGGTCCTGAGTTTGACTCCCGGTACCCACATACAAAAAAAGGGCTGGCGATATTGCTCAGCGGCACAGGCACCTGCTGGCACGCGAGGTCCTGAGTTCGACCCCCGGTACCCACAAAAAAAAAAAAGTACCTATTGCCCTCTTACCAAATGCCACTTCCTGTGCTATATAATCTCTTTACACATATTATCTTATTTAATCATGACAACAATCCTATGAAAATAGATACCATAGTTTTCTTATTTTAAAGTCCATGTTTTTCTTTCTTTCTTTGTTTTTTTGTTTAGGTGGTGGTGGTAATAGAGATTGAACCCAGGGTTTTTGTTGTTGTTGTTGTTTTTTTGTGGGTACTGGGGGTCGACCTCAGGCAGGCGCCTGTGCCGCTGAGTGATATCACTGGCTCTTTTTTCATATGTGGGTTCCGGGAGTCGAACTCGGGCCCTCGCTCTTGCCAGGCAGGCACCTACGCTGCTGAGCCATCTCACCGACCCTGAACCCAGGGTTCTGCACATGCTAGACAAGCCCCCTACCACTGTACTGCCTCCGCAGCTTGTTATCTTATTTTAAATATGGGAAAGTTGGGCTGGTGATATAGCTCAATGGCATAAGTGCCTGCCTGGCAAGCACAAGGTCCTAAGTTTGACTCCCGGTACTTGCATATAAAAAAAAAAAAAATGGGAAAGTTAAGTCATAATGCTAGTAAGTAATTTGCTGAGGTTCACACAAAGGATAACTGGACCTCCCAACTCCAGAACCGAAATATTTCTCCATTTCCCATGTCTAATTGGTAGCTAAGAGAAAAAAGAGGAAGGCTGGTGTGTTTTCATTGTGGCAAAGAGGGCCAAGGAGGAAAATAGCACTGTTAGTGAAATCTGGAAGACCATAGATTTCTGATACTAAAAACTTAGAAGAAAAACACTTTGTAAACCATGTGGTCTGTACCACTTTAGAAGATTTTACATTTTAGCCTCCAACATAATGTATTAGCTTCTAATCCCCAATACATTTGTTGGATGTTGACCAGAGGAAAGAAGTATGAAAATTGGTTCTTGGGGGATTTTTTGGGTTTTTTTTGGTACTGGGAATCGAACTCACAACCTGGCGCTTGCCAGGCAGGCAGGGCTGTGCCGCTGAGCTATATCCCTGGCCCTGAAAATTGGTTCTTAAGTTTATACTTCCATTAAGGGGGGTATTAGAATTTGGTTCATTCAGGATGAAAATATGATTAAAACTTTCATTGTTCTCAAAGAAAACTCTGGGACAGAAGCCAGCTTAGAGACATTTCAAAACAAACACATTGCAGTGAGTAGGGAAAGGCTACCTACAACCAGCGGTGTGACACCTTAATAAGTAGCTAGCTTTTACTGAGCACTTACTGTGCCCCAAGTACATAGTACCTGATGAGCACTTTATGAATAATCTCATACAGTAAGTACTATTTTGGAAATGAAAGTTTCAAATAGATAAGTAAGTAGGCAATGCCAGAGCTGTATTCCCATCCAAGTCGTTGGACAATGAAGCCATTGGATTTAACAAAATGCTCCACAGCTAATACCAGGGACCTTGTTGCAGGCTTCCTGCTTCCAGGAACTGGTTGGCTCCTGGAGCAGTTTAGTTGAAGCTGCTACTGTCAGGGCTACAACATGTTCCCTCCAAGAGTAGAGGTATACAGTATGAGTGACTATTAGGAGACTCTTAAGAGTCTGGAGAATACAGGAACCTAGCGGGTTAAAAGAAAGTGTCCAATTCTGGGAAAATGAGGCAGAAGGATTGATTGCAAGTTCAAGCCCAGCCTAGGCATTTTAGCAAGACCATGTCTCAGCCGCGCATGGTGGTGCACGCCTGTAATCCCAGCACTCAGGAGGCTGAGGCAAGAGGATCGCTGTGAGTTCAAGGCCAGCCTGAGCTACAGAGTGAGCTCAAGGCCAGCTTGAACTGCATAGCAAAACCCTGTCTAAAAAAGACAAAAAAAAAAAAAAAAAAAAAAAAAAAAGAAGAAAGAAAGAAAGAAAAAGACCGTGTCTCAAAATAAAATAAGAATGGTTGGGAATGTAGCTTAGTGTGAAAGCCTGGATTCAGAACTAAACAGCTCATTTGACTTTAAAAAACAAAACAAACAAACAAAAAAAACAGTAAAAATGCCTTGTACTGCCAGGCATGGTCCCAGCAGAGGCAGAAGGATCACCGCAAGTTCAAGGCCAGCCTGGGCTACATTAAAAAAAAAAAGCCTTGGGCCGGTGAGACGGCTCAGCGGCTTAAGCGCCTGCCTTGCAAGCGCGAAGGCCCGAGTTCGACTCCCGGATCCCACATACGAAAAAGGGGCCGGTGATATCGCTCAGCGGCACGGGTGCCTGTTGGCGCGCGAGGTCCTGAGGTCGTCCCCCCGGTACCCACAAAAAAAAAAAAAAAAAAAAAAAGCCTTGTACTGAAATCAAATGACCTCAGAGAGGCTGGCACCATCTATACAACTTTTCTGAATTAAATTGCCTTGTAAAGTGGCGTGAGGGTGCGGGACTTGGTGGTTGGGATTTCTCAGAGTAGCCAGGCTACCAAGGTTTTGTTACCTTTGAGGGTTAATTCAACAGCTAGGCAGCCCACAAAAAAATAAGGTATGAGGCTGGAAGTGTAGCTCAGAGCTAGAGCACATGCCTCTCATGCGTGACACCCTGCGTTCAATTTCCAGCACTGAAAAGAAAAGCAAAAAAGGCCTCAGGAATTCTGTTGCTGCTCTTCTTGTTTTCTTGTTGTTACTGTGGGGAAGGGGGTGGATTTACAAAAAATAGCCAGGAGCAAGTTATTCCAGGAGTAGATTCTGATCTACAGAAAATAAGAACTGAACTCAGGGGGCTGGAAAGTATCCTTTTTTTTTTTTTTTTTTTTAACAGGGTGTTGTTTTATAGTCCAGGCTGGCCTGGATTTGAACTCATGATCTTCCTGTCTCAGTCTCCTGAGTGCTGGGATTACAGGCATGTGCCATCATGCCGTGCCCCTCCTCCCCCTGCTGAGCCAAGAGGAGCCATACCTTGTTCCCCTACAGGACTTGCCTACAGCGAGCTGCCCCAACCCAAGAATGTCGATCTGCGGGCTGCAATCTGGGATAGAGGTGGTCATAAGATTGGAGATTGTTCCATGTTTTCATGTTCATTGAACATATTATAGGCTAGGCCTCGTGCTGAGCACTGGTGAATTTTATTTCTAAGAAGCAAAATAATCCCTCAAGTCTATTTTAAGCTATTTTATTTATAGAATGAGTGATGTTTCAGCTGAAAAGCTTTATCGATCACATCTTATCTCTCATCCTTTGTCACAGTCCCAATTTTCCCATTGGTTTGCTCCCGGCTTTAAATATCCTCAGCATCAGCAGTGACGTCACTTCTGGGGAGAGGGTTTCATGGGACACCCGAAGACATTCCAGGCAGCCTCACACTGATCTGCACAGATTGCACACAGATTGCCCAGAGAGTACTGTGAGTGAAGAATTATTAATGTACTTTTCTCATCTCTATGTGTATTTTTTTTTTTTTTTTTTTTTTTTTTTTTGTGGGTACCGGGGGGTCGACCTCAGGACCTCGCACGCCAACAGGCACCCGAGCCGCTGAGCGATATCACCGGCCCCTTTTTCGTATGTGGGATCCGGGAGTCGAACTCGGGCCCTCGCGCTTGCCAGGCAGGCGCTTATGCCGCTGAGCCATCTCACCGGCCCTCTATGTGTATTTTAAAGGTGCCTGTTTATACATGTTTGAAATGCACAGACACTTCAGCTCGTCCTCTAAGGAATAATTCTGTGTAGGGTAGTTGGTATGCAGATGATGTAGGCAGGTCAGGCTGCCTTAGGCAGCATTTGGGCCCTGGTGCTGGAAATAGAAAGCTTAAAATGAAGCTGGATGTGGTGGTGCATGCCTGTAATCTCAGTACTTGGGAGGCTGAAGCAGGAGGATTGAGAGTTTGAGGCCAGCCTGGGCTACTTAGTGAGTTTAAGGCCAGCCTTTACTACCTAGGGAGACCCTGCCTTTAACCCCTCCCCCCAAAAAAAAGAATGGAAAAACAGCTTAAAATTAATTTTTCTGTGATTTGCATCAGTATGTTGTAGACAGGGAGGACTCATCCTGATACAACAGATGAGGGCAGTGTTTAGAGGGTAGTATTGGGTTTGCAAATTGTTTCCCTGTGTAAAATCTGTATAAATTTGAGCAAATTCTTGATCAGTTTACTTAGCTGTAGAATGAAAGTTTTTGTGGCTTATTAAGACAAAGCCCCTCCTCTGTGGCATATGTTCAATAAATATCAGTTTCTTTCTCTCCTTGGGGTCATCCTTCACCACTCTCACTTTCCCGCTCACTCTCAACCCACACACTCGCTAATTCTGGTTCAGAAGTTTAGGTTGGACTGATCTGGTAATGAGAACTGACCAGTTTAGTTCAAGTCTGACCTGCTTAGCAACCAGCCAACTGCCTTTTCATTTTTCCAGTTGATTTCAGTCTACTTACTTTTCAGCCCTACATCTCCTCTTCCAGGAGCCTTTCTCTGAACAGTCCCCATCCAGTGGCCTTTTTCATTCCTCTATCTTGGCACATTTTTTTTTTTTAATGTGGGTACCGGGAGTTGAACTCAGGACCTCGCGCTTGCCAGCAGGCGCTTGTGCCACTGAGCGATATCACTGGCCCTATTTTTCCTTTATGTGGGTACTGGGAGTCGAACTCAGGACCTTGCGCTTGCCAGGCAGGCGCTTATGCCGCTGAGTCATATCACCGGCCCTCTTGGCACATATTGCAATCGCACTGGTGCAATTTCTGTTCCATCCAGGGTCGTCAGCTCTGTGTCTGGGCGCTTATGTCTTCACACAACTCCTTGAGAGCAGGAACTGAGTCTCCCCCACTTTCACATCCCCACGGGGTTAGCCTAGCATATGGGAAATGCTTAGAAAGTATTTGTTGAATAACAGCAGTCATAGCAAATCAACCGTTAGAGATGGTTTTACAACAATGTGAATATATTTGGTACTACTGAACCGTGGACTTTAGAATGGTTGAGATGTATGGGTTGAGGTTGTAGCTTGGTGGTAGAGCATTTTCCTAGGCTCAAGGCCCAAGGTTCAATCCCCAGTAATGAAAACAATGCTATGGTGGGCATGGCATTGTAGCACTTGGGAGGCTGAGGCAGGAAGAGTGCTGTGAGTTTGAGGCTAGCCTGGGCTACATAGTGAGTTCAAGGCCAGCCTAAGCTACATAGTGAGACCCTGCTTCAAAAAAACAAAAAACCAAACAAACTACAGCAACAACAAAAAGGCTAAGGTGATGAATTTAGTTTTGTGTTTTTAACACAATAAAATTTTTAGCTAGGCATGGTGGTACATGCCTACAATCTGATCAGCTCAGGAAGCTGAGACAGGAGGACTGCAAATTTGAATGTAATCTGGGCAATTTAGCAAGACCCAGTCTCAAAAGTAAAAATAAAAAGAAGCCAAGCATGGTGGTGCATGCCTGTAATTCCATCTGTAATAAGTCTGGGAAACTGAAACAGGAGGATGGCAAATTCACACCCAGCCTGGGCAGTTTAGCAACTTAGGGAAACCCTGTTTCAAAATAAAAAAGATCTGGAGATGTAGCTCAGTGTGAAGGTCCTGGATTCAATCCCCAGTGCTACAGAATAAACAAATGGAGAAAGAAAGAAAGAAAGAAAGAAAGAAAGAAAGAAAGAAAGAAAGAAAGAAAGAAAGAAAGAAAGAAAGAAAGAAAGAAAGAAGGAAGGAAGGAAGGAAGGAAGGAAGGAAGGAAGGAAGGAAGGAAGGAAAGAAAGAAAGAAAGAAAGAAAGAAAGAAAGAAAGAAAGAAAGAAAGAAAGAAAGAAAGGGAGAGAGAAAGAAGCCAAGTGTGAGCTGGAGATGTAGCTGAGTGTGGAGGGCCTGGGTTCAATCTGCAGTATCACACACAAAAGTTTGAGTTTAGCGGGCTGGAAATATAGCTCAGTGGTAGAACATTTGCCTAGCATGCATGAGGCCCTGGCTTTGATCCCCAGCACTGAAAAAATATATATATTTTTGTTTTAAAAATGAGTTATTGGGCCAGTGAGATGGCTCAGCAGCTTAAGCACCTGCCCGGCAAGCGCGAGGGCCCGAGTTCAACTCCCGGAACCCACATACGAAAAAGGGGCCGGTGATATCGCTCAGCGGCACGGGCGCCTGCTGGCACGCGAGGTCCTGAGGTCGACCCCCCGGTACCCACAAAAAAAAAAAAAAAATAGTTATTAAGCTAAGTGTGGTGGCACATGCCTTTAATCCCCAGAACTCAGGAGTCTGAGGCAGGACGATCCTGGTTCAAGGCCAGCCTGGGCTACAAAGCATGACCCCATCTCAGAATAACAAATAAAAAGGGCTGGGAATGTAGCTCAGTGGTAAAGCACCCCTAGGACTGAGAAGGAAAATGAAAGCTACTCACATAAACAACACATATTTTACTTAGCTTTGAAAAGAAATTGGGTTCAAATTTGAAAGTGACTTTCAATATTAACCAGATGATGACACTATAGCTTGAAGGTAAAGCAGAGTCCTCAGCCTTGGCACTGTTACTTTTGGGACCAGATAGTTTTTTGCCGTGGGAAGCTGTGCTGTTCACTGTAGGATAGTTAGCAGCTTCCCTGGCTTCCACACGCTAGGGCCAGCAGCATTCCCACCCCAATGTGAAAACTCAGTGTCCCCAGACATCGCGAGCTGTCCCTCGGATGGAGGTGCACAACTGTCCCTCGTTGAAAGCCATGAAGAAGGCAAGCCTTCTTAAAGAGTTGCCTGCTTCTCCAATCTGGCAGGAAAATAATATAAGCAAAATGTGAGTACTGAATGGGCACACGTGAGGGCTTGGTACTCGTAGCCCTTGGGCTGTTTGGTGTCTGTCTTTCAGTGGCTGGTGGGTGGTGGTTGGCTCCTTCTACTTTGCTAAAAGACCATGTGTGAACAAGTGCTTCCCAATTACCTTCCACAGCAAGCATGTACAGAGTGGGTGCTCAATAAATACTTTTTGAGATGCAATTACCTGCTGCCCGCCCACCTGCGGCATCTAAAAATTATACCTAGACAAGCAGACAAATGACTCAGAGAATGCTTCATGGTCCTGGCTCACAGTGCTGTTTTGGAGCCAAGCCTTCAAAGCAAGCCTGTCAGATTCTTCCCTGGCTGATCTCTGCTCCTACTGCTACAAATCCTAGTAAGCCCTTATATTTGTTAGCATTTTACAGGTTAGAAGAGCCTAGATTGGGATTGAGAGGAGCTCTGTGGTAGCGCAGTTGCCTAGCACGCATGAGGCCCTGGGTTCAAGCCCCAGCAATGCCAAGAAGTACCTAGAGCACAAGGCTGTGACCTCCTTTGATCCCCACGACAACACTGTGTGGCGGGCAAGGCAGAAACATTCATTCCCATTATGCACATGAAGGGAGTGAGTCTCAGAACAACTCAGGTCACAGGACTGTGAGTGGCAAAGCAAGGATTCAGTGGCTCTTCCAGCTCTTTTTAATAAGGGGTCCGCAAGAGAGTCCTGCCGCGCCTTCTGCATCTCTGACCTGCAGGACATGTATCCCGCAGGGCATGTGTCAGCCTTGACTGCCCCATTTCTGAGTATCTGTTCATCGGTTCCGATGGAGAGTGCATGCAGGGTTAGACATACAGAGAGCTCACAGGCCTGCTGTGAGGATCGAAGTCTGACCCCGGGGTGCCAGTCCCTGCTTCTGCACGGTTCTCTCAGTCCTGTAAAGCTCAGAGATTCTCCCAGCCACTCTGTGGAAGAAGCGTAAAGCTGATTCACTTGAGCTTTCTCTGGACGCCATAGAAATAGCCCGAATCTCCAAGCCACAGCAGGAAGTTGTGGCTAGACTTCAAAACTAGCATGAGTAAGGCAGGAAAACCAGAGCCCTTTAGATCTGAGGGTCTGTCAGATATACGAAATCAGTAATTCTATGCCTCAGGAGAGAAATTCTTTGATGGCCACAGCATTCCAGTGTGGACAGGCCTGGATGTGAATAATGGCTTAATGGAAGTCACATGGGTATTGGCATACAGGTGGGAAGTTAGCGATTATTCATGGCCAGTGTGGATTTTCTCAATTCCTGCGATTTTTCTAGTGAAGACTTGTCCACTCATACAACTTGGCTCCTTTTTAATGGAATGGTTTATTTGGATTTCCTTTGACAGAACAAGCCAAGCTGGGCCTCATTGTCCGGGCATCTTAGAATCCATTTTTCACTAAAGAAGATCTGTGTGATAAGATGATTACTCTGTTAATTAGGATGAATGGAAGCAGGACTAAAACCCTGACCTCTGGTACCTCAGCATTACCAGACAGTGTGCATCACATTCTTATAGATAATGAGTCTGAGAGTAAAACAATGGAGAGAAGAAATTCCCACAGTAGTCAACCTTCTTCCTACATCTCATCAAGAAAGGCTTCCAGGGCCGGTGAGATGGCTCAGCGGCTTAAGTGCCTGCCCGGCAAGCGCGAGGGCCCGAGTTCGACTCCTGAAACCCACATACGAAAAAGGGGCCGGTGATATCACTCAGCGGCACGGGCGCCTGCTGGCGCGCGAGGTCCTGAGGTCGACCCCCCTGTACCCACAAAAAAAGAAAAAGAAAGGCTTCCAGTCCAGTAGAAAAGCCCTTTCCCAGCAACCCCTCTTTAAAGTCTCTCCACGAAAGTCTCCTTTAGATGGTGCCCTCTCTAGAGGAGCGGCAGCATGGCGGAGACGCTGGGCCGGCCTGCGAGGACTTGGCCTTGCTGCTTAGGCAGTGTGCGGCTTTGAACAAGTCTCATCCCCTCTCTGAGCCTCAGTTTCCACAAAGATAAATGGAATGCTGGTGCCTGTCCTGCACACCTAAGAAAACAGTTATGAGAACCAAGAAAAGCCATGGACATGAATGTTTTATAAATTACCTTTGAAGGTGGCACTGCAATAGGAGGAAGGAATTGGCTGTGTTCCAGGTCTCTAACAAGTGGCTTCCCATTCCCACTGTCTACAGACTGGAGCATGGAAAGCTGGCCTGAGTATATGTGGGAAGGTTTTCTATTTTCAGGGAAAAGCTCAAAGCTATGGCAGAATGTTTAGATTCTGATCCAATTATTACTAACTCACTCTGTGATTTAGGTAAATAACTACCTTTCTGGATCTTGCTTTCTTCATCCATAAAATATGGATAATAACAACTCTCTCATATTCCCTGTTTGGAAATTGGGAATATAATAGTTGCCTTGCTTTCTTCCCCCACAAATTGGAGACGGTAATAATGACCAGTCTGCTTTCCTCAGCAGCGAAATGAGCGGGTCACTTTATTCATTTGCCTATAATACATGCTCAACAGTGTCACAGTATATGTGCTGCCCAGCGAGCACGCAACAGTGTTACAGGATTTGGAAGTTTCAAAGAAAAGTGCAAGAAATGATGTCCACCATTATGTGTTCAGTAAATCTTTATGGAGTGTCCTGTACAAGGGAATCCCTCACAGAGGAGGAAAGCAACACAGTTCCTGCTCCTGGAGTTTACAGTCTAGTGGGGAGATAAATATTAATCAAACAGTCACACTAAAGATTGTATCTAGTAAGAATTGTTTTTTGAGTAAATGCAGTGTAAATTTCCTTCCAGCTCCAGAGAATACTTCTGCTGTAACACTCCCCACTCTGCACAAGTTCCAGAGGCTGCTAAGGTAGAGGAAATGTTTTCAGATTCTGGTTTTCTAGGTAGTGGCTTTTTAGAATCAGGGAGAGGGAGCTGAGTGTGGTGGTGCATGTCTATAATCCCAGCACTCTGGGAAGCTGAGGCAGGATGATCACAAGTTTAAACCCCGCCGGGGAAATTTAGCAACTTAGTGAGACTCTCATCTCAAAATAAAAAATAAGGGCTGGTGAGATGGCTCAGCGGCTTAAGCGCCTGCCCGGCAAGCACAAGGGCCCGAGTTCGACTCCCGGAACCCACATACGAAAAAGGGGCCGGTGATATCGCTCAGCGGCACGGGCGCCTGCTGGCGCGCGAGGTCCTGAGGTCGACCCCCCGGTACCCACATAAAAATATATATATAATAAAATAAAAAGGGCTGGGAGTGGGGCTCAGTGCAGAAGTCTTAGGTTCAGTCTTCATTACCCAGAGAGGGAGAGAGAGAGGGAGAGACAGAAAGAGAGACAGAAACAGAAAGAGAGAGAGGGAGACAGAGAGTTTGTTTAGCCTTTCTCTGTGATTTTAATTTAGCTAAAATTAAGATTTTTTTGATGGAAGGAGAACCAAACTTCTATAAAATGAGGGCTCCTATCCCAAAGCTAACCCACTATGACCCTCCCAATCACTCTACCAGCTCTCCCTGCAAATTCATGGAGCCTCCAAGAGTAAGAGGAGGCGGGAAGTGGGTCAGACCCCTCAAAGGGCACCTGGTGTTGCTCATCCCATCTTCCAGGGGCTCCTGCCATCTATAAGAAGGGAACAAGCACACGCACTCTGGAAATGTCCTATGGCAGGAGAGAGCTGCTCACTGAACTGATTTGCTGATCCCCATGGCCATGTTTGTTTGCCAGGAGCCTTTAGTGGAACATTGACTCTTCATTCCTGAGAAGGTCAGATCTTCCGAGTAACACACATATCTGTTTTGCATCTTGAGACAATCATTCCTGTCTCTAAGAAATCCCTAGCTGCTCCCTGCCCCATCCCCTTTTCAGCACCTTAAAGACCAAAGTTAAATCTTGTTTTCTTCTTAGTATTGATTGTTTTTTTAACCCCCTGAGCTAGTTATATAAACCTAGTTCTATGGCTTTCTTCTTGGCTGGCTTTGAAACGACCTATGGATGATTCTTTTTATAACTTCCTACTAGGCAAGGAATTTACTATCTTCTTCCAGTGATATTAGCAACCCTGTCTCTAGTTCTCTTATTTCTCAGTGCTTGGTGTCTTCAGGGAACAGCAACATACTTAATTTTGGCAGGTGAAGCATCATTGGACTGGCTAAACATGTCCTGTGTCCGGGGCTACTGTGAGCAGGTCTTTTAGTCTTGGCTATGTAAACATTTCATGCAGACCACAGATGAGGACTGGTGGAGGAGAAAGGAGGCTGAAAGACATCTCGTGCCTATCTTAGGACTGTACATAAATATACAGGAAAAGGAAAAGCCTTCAAAAAACTTGTGCCACTAAGGATCTCCTTTGTCTCTACTCTTTATGTGATACTTATTTCTATCACAAATATGATGATCGTTTCTTCTTTTTAGTTTCTTTTCTATAAGCAACTCTGTTCTGTTGGGATAGACTGCTCACACCAAAAGAAGAAAGACATGTTCTAAACAGAAATGTGCTCTTCATCTGTTTCTAGCTTTGGCTACATGCCGTCTTGATTCTATATCTCAGCCTCAGTGGTCGTTGATGTTTTTATGCCCTCTGGACCTGTTCCCTGTGCTCATTACTCATCTGGTACTACAACTTTGTAGTTTGGAAAGGGGCAGCATATTCTGTGTTCCTTTTAAAATGTGAATAGTCTCTTCTCTTTCCCTTTAATTCCAGTAGCTGGATGCCTGACCACCACTGAATTTTGGTTTAGGAGTCAAAGTTTCAGGACTGAATCGAAATCGAGTTATGGTTGAGATCTGAAAGTCAGTGTTTGAAAGTTGACCATACTCATATCATTGGTTCCAAACCACTAAAGAGAGATGCTGAGATTTAAGATGTTCCCAGAACACTTCAAATCCAACTGGCCTCATAATACTCCAGCTCCGCATCTCCACTTGGATCCATTCAACCTCTGCTTCCCCCTCAGGTGTTTAGTGGCGCAGCTGGGCAGGGAAAGAGAGAGCTTTCAAACCACCTATCCAGGGGCTGTCGATTACCTGTTATTGTTGGGATCTAAAATGTACCCCCAAAAGCCTCACTGTGTTGAAGGCTTGGTTGTTGATGGGCTTTGGGGGAAGCTATTGGATAATGAGGGCTCCAACTACATACGTGGATCAATCCATTCATGAAATCATAATTTCATGGTAATATGGGAAGGTGATAGAAACAAGAAGTGAGCCCTATTTGAAGGAAATGGGTCATGGTGCATAACCTTAGGGATTATATCTGGTTCCCAGCCCCTTCCTCAGCTTTACTCCCTCTCTGCTTCGTGGCTGCTATGAGATGAGCAGTTTTCCTCCACCATGATATTTCTGCCTTGCCACAGACCTAAAAGCAATGGAACTCACTGACTATGGACTGCAACTTTTGAAACTGTAAGCCAAAATAAATCTATCCTTCTCTAAGTTGGTTCTTCTCAAGTATTTGGTCGTAGAGGCAAAAAGCTAAAACCCCACATTTAATCATAAGAAGGAGACAAAGTAAGACAGCAGGACTGAAAGTTCAAGGCCATCTTATACAGTAAGACCCTGTCTAAGGTAAAAAATAAAAAGGTCTGAGGATGGAGCTCAGTAGTAGAGTGCCCCTGGTTTCAATCTCCAGTACCAGGAAAAAAAAAGAAATTAAGAAAGGCACTACTGCCGGGCGTGGTGGCTCACACCTATAATCCCAGCACTCAGGAGGCTGAGGCAGGAGGATTGCCGCTAGCTCGAGGCCAGCCTGGGCTACATAGTGAGTTCAGGGGCAGCCTGAACTATACAGCGAGACTCTGTCTTGAAAAACCAAAAAAAAAGAAAGATACTACTAATTTCTCTTAGTTCATTGAAAAAAAGGTTTGTGCTAACATTGTTCGGACAATTGAATGCTGATATCTTGTACTCTGAGTAACTAATGTAAAGATAACAATATGCAATGTATTAACCATTGTTACCCTCCTATTAACTTGTTTTGAAATTTTGTTCTATTTTTTTCTCTTTAAAATAAAAAATAAATAATTAATTTAAAAAAAAAAGATACAAAAGAAAACTTGGGAAGACACATGCCAGGAACTGCTCCCACACTCCTACTCCTTCCCTGCCCACAGCACACGACCCAGGAGCCACCCATTCAGTACTTGCTGCAGACCTCACCTCCAAGGAAAAACTAGCCCCATGCACACAGCAGTAGAAGTGGGTTAGTGAAAAGAACACTGGATTAAGCATCAGGAGACTCCCATGAGTAGCTATGGAATTTGGAGAAAGCCATTTAACCCTCTGCATTTTAGTCCCTTGGTTTGTAAATTGAGAAATACTTGCCCTTCCTCTTCTTCCTGAATTGTGAAAAGTTGTTGTGAGGGTCACATGAGACACTGGAGGGGAATGACCTTTAGAGGAGTATAGTGCTGAGGCTCTGAGGCTCTGCACGTATTATATTTCTACAAACCACTTCCAGACTACTGGGATTATTTTTATAAGATTATTTCATGCACTTCATTTAGGGTGGGACTGTTGTGTCTGGAGTGGAAGGCAGCCTGTAGGAGTGCTATCTATGCTCACAGGTCTTGAAAACCCCCAATCACAGGTGTGGCCACAATCTGTCCAAAAGATTCTGCTCTTTGACTCATTTTTGAAGCTGTCCAGCTGGTCCGAGGTATCTGAGACCAACCCACTTTTCCACTGCTGTTATTTTCAGTCAATCTTGAGACCTTTATCACTTTGGATGAACCATTGTGTAGCCCACTGAGAGTATCCTGAGAGTAAGTATTTGCTCCATCACTTACTACTAAGCAACTCAGTATCTCTGAGACTGTTTTCTCCTCTGTAAAATGTGAAAAATGTTTTTTTTTGTTTTTTGGTGTTTTTTTTGTTGTTGTTGTTTTTTGAGACAGGGTGGCCTTGAACTCACTATGTAGTCCAGGCTGGCCTTGAACTCACAGCAATCCTCCTGCCTCAGCCTCCCAAGTGCTGGGATTACAGGCGTGCACCACTATGCACAGCTCAGAAATGTTATCCTGACTCCACAGAATCAAATGACATGTATTAAGAACTTGACCAAATTCCTGATCAATACAAATTGTTCTCAGCTCCTCTTTAACTACTTTAGGGAGGATTTTTACTAGACACAACTGCCTGAAGGTCATTTACACATCTCAGAGGCATTTTAGAATCATATCAGATGTGACCAACCTAAAAATGCCAGTCCTGCCAACTTTCTGATCTCACCAACTTCCCTTCTTACTCTTGGTGCCTTGTGCAGGGAACATCATTGGCTCTGGAATCTTTGTCTCACCAAAGGGTGTGCTGGAGAACGCTGGCTCTGTGGGCCTTGCTCTCATCGTCTGGATTGTGACAGGTGTCATCACAGCTGTGGGAGCCCTCTGCTATGCTGAGCTGGGGGTCACCATCCCCAAATCCGGTGGTGACTACTCCTATGTCAAGGACATCTTCGGAGGACTAGCTGGGTAAGCAGATCTGTGGAGGCCTGAGTGGTTAGGGGAAAAGGAGAAAGATGGTACAGAAAGAGATTGGATTGCTCTTTTGCTTTCATATTAATTCTGTGTCTGCTTGATGCGCCTGAGAGAGACAGAGCAACCAGGTTAAACTTTTAATCTCTATGTTGGCCTTGGTGGTTGAGAGTCTATGAGCAAGAACAAATAAAACAGTGACAACACTGACCACAGACTGCCAGGGAAAGCAATCACAAGGACCTTTTATCTTAGCAAATGAGAGTGACTGCCTAAGATATAGTGCAGCGTCTTCTTGTATTGCCAAAGATAATGGCCTCCCTCTAGAGTCCAGCCCTGATCTTCTGTTTTCTCAGCTTCTGCAACCCTGCTAAAGAACTCAACCCTCACCCATGGGCCAAAGGGTGTGGAAGGTGCTCCCCCTTTCCCGGAGCAGTGGCATTAAATAGCCACACCCTTAACATGTCCTGGCTGTCAGAACTCTGAGGTTGCAAATTTATTTTTTCCACCACTGGGTGCTGGGGGCAGAGTGGAAGAGAAGAGGTGATGAAAAGAAAGGGGAGAGAAAGAATGCCAAGACTTGTGCTAGTGCCAGCTGAAACTTAGCTCTTCATTGTGAAACCATTTTATTGCCATTGCAGAGAGCTAGATTTCTTATTTGGGGTGGGAGTGGGACCTGGGAGAGGGAGACTTCAGCATCCCTGAAAACAAAAAAGGAAACACACCCCCTTAATGCCCTGCTTCTGCTCATGTTTGCCCACCAGCTCGGGCAAACTTTCCTCTGATGATTTCTGAATCCCTGCCGTGCCCGGGCCCATTGGCATGGTGCCCTGTTCCTCCTTCAGGTTCCTGAGGCTGTGGATTGCTGTGCTGGTGATCTACCCCACCAACCAAGCTGTCATCGCCCTCACCTTCTCCAACTATGTGTTGCAGCCGCTCTTCCCCACCTGCTTCCCCCCAGAGACTGGACTTCGACTCCTGGCTGCCATCTGCTTATGTAAGTGTCCTCTGTGCCTTGCTTGCAAGACAGCCTCTTGCCGGGTGTGATGGCACACGCCTGTAATCCCAGCACTCAGAAGGCTAAGGCAGGAGGATTATCATGAGTTTAAGGCCAGCCTGGGCTTCATAGTGAGTTCAAGGCCAGTCTGAACCGCATAGGGAGATCCTGTCTCAAAAAACAAACAAACAGGGCCGGTGAGATGGCTCAGCGGCATAAGCGCCTGCCTTGCAAGCGCAAGGGCCCGAGTTCGACTCCTGGATCCCACATACGAAAAAGGGGCCGGTGATATCGCTCAGCGGCATGGGTGCCTGTTGGCGCGCGAGGTCCTGAGGTCGACCCCCCGGTACCCACAAAAAAAAAAAAAACAAGACAGCCTCTTTCAGCCTTCTAGTGGCCTATGTGTCTCTAGTGCTCCTTCCTTTCCTCCTTTCCTTTTTTTTTTTTTTTTTTTTGTTGTTGTTGTTTTCCATTACTTTTCTTTATATTTCTTACAAATGTGTTTTGGATGAGTGGATTTTGCATACAATTATCTGGCGTTAAAAAGAAGAAACTTAATTAGCTCCTTAGAAGCATGGTAATAGTCACTAACAGGGTTCTTTATAGGAACAAAGCATTTTCCCCTACATTATCTGATTTGAGTCTCGTGACAAATCCATGAAGTGAGCTGGGCCGATATTATCATCTCCCTAGAACAGATAAGGAAACTGCCCAGCAGGTCCTGAGTGGGGTCTAGGGCTCCTGACTCCCCCTTTCCTGCACTCTGCATCCCGCCAGCTTCTCCCGCAGCTCCCAGCAGGACTATTCTGGCCTTTGGCAGAAGTCTGGTCTGCTTCCCCGTCACCTTGCCAACTCACACTTCTTAAACTCCCTTGGAAGAGTTTATCTCTGGGCCCTATCCTGGACGAGGGTATTCTACCCTCAGCGTGTAATCAAACGCTGACTTCTCAAGCAATTACTCAGATAACGTTTCAGAGGCTGCACTTCTACAGTTGGCTTGGTCCCTGCCTTCCCACACCTAATACATATGCTCTCGGCTAAGCGTAGGGACCGTACTGGCTGTACCGTTCCCACGTGTGAGCATCGTCCTTTCATCCTGCTGGTTTGTAGGGGGAAGGAGGAACACTCATTACTCCCAGTACCTCTCACAGGACAGGCAGCTGTGGGTTCTCTTGGCAACTGTGCCCTCTTTGCAGGTGGAGGTCAGCACTGGGATAGAACCCCCCATACTGCCTAGGCAAGTTGTAATGTGGGGCTGAGACCCTTGTTTAGGGACTTTATTCCTTGTGCTGGGTCAGGTCTTCCCACAGGTTTGGAGGCAGAAGGATGCAGGCCCCAGAACCAGGCTGCCAGCCCTGCATCTCTGCTCCACCTGTTCTGACTGCAGTGTCTCGAGTGCTTACAGGGTTACCTGCACTGCCCCACTGTGAGAGGAGATTGTAAGCCTGTGTCTTGGGAGCACATGGACTGTGTGAGAGAAGGGATGGGTGCTTCCACACAGCACTGGGTGCCCAAGGCCCCAGTCATGTCAGTCACTGAGGATGAGCTGGGGTGTCCGGCAGATGGGGCTACTTTATCTTTTTTCTTAGCTGGATCCAGAGCTGGCGCACACCTGTAATCCCAGCATTCGGGAGGCTGAGGCAGGAGGATCACCAGAAGTTTGAGGCCAGCCCGGGCCACTTAGTGAGTTCAAGACCAGCCTGAACTGCATAGTGAGACCCTGTCTCAGAAAAAAAAAAACAAAAAACAAACCCAGAGCTGTGGGGAGGGAAGAAAGGAGGGCGTGGGAAAGCAGGAAGAGTTGCTGTTTCTACCATCAGACAAGCTGACAGAGGGAGGAAGGGGACCCACATGAGTGCTGGCCACTGCTGTTTCTGTGTCTTGTGCACATTTCCTTTTTCCTGCTGATGCTGCTGAAGTGTCTCAAACAAGAGGCCCCTTACCCTCCTACTGGGAACCAACAGCTCCGAGGATGTTCAGGCCCTCCTGGGCTGGTGTGGAGCGCCTTTGTAGTCCCCAAACCCACCCTGGGCTTGACCCCTTGCACAAAGACCCTCTGGAGTAGTGGGAGCTCCCATGGCCCCCTCACACCAGGCCTGGCCCAACCCTCAGGAGACAAGAGTGGCTTCTGCCTGTAGCCAGCTCCAGAAAAAGAGCTTGCTCACAGTCCCCTCCACAACCTGCCCCTCCCCTCCACTGCCAGCCCCAAGCCAACAAGAAACTTAGAATCTGTACAGATGACAAAATGGTGAGCTCTCCCCTCTCTCTTTCTTGCCGTGGAAGAGTCCATAAAGCACACCTGGCCTCTCCTCTGCCTCCTCAGTAGAACTGCAAAGCAGTTGCCTCCAGCTTAACAGTAGTCAGTGTTGTCCTCCAAAGACAGGCATTTTTCAGTGTCCTCGAGATACGTGTTTAAGTATTTTTCTACCTTCACAAGCAAAAAAAATCCTCAACTCACCCTTTTTCCTCCTGTTTCCATAGAGGAAATGGAGAACTGCTCCACACTTCGTGCCCTTCGGTGTCCTTTTCATCCAGCTACGAAGGCAACTTGGAGCTGCAGCAGAGCAAGGTGCACACGTCTGCATATGTACCCCTACACACTCACACACACAACACACTCACACAGGAAGGAACTGGGGTATGGCTCAAGTGTGCTTACACAGGAAATCTTTTTTTTTCTGCTGTCTCATTTTGGCTTATTGATGATGATGCATTTCATCCCCTGAGCAATGAAAGGCACTGGGGAGAGGCCACCCTCTGTGGAGAGGCCACCATGTATTCCAAAGAGCCCCAAGGACAGGGCACTGAGCCCCACAGGGAGAGAGGGTGTGGCAAAGCCCCAGGACAAGGCTGTGAGGGAGGAGATGAGATCAAGTCTAGCTCCATGCTGGGGCCCGTTTAGGAGAGACCGGATGAGAAATGAAGTTGGGATGAGCCAGAGGGTGGGAGTGGAAAGGCGGAAAGAACCTGCTATAACTGGCTTTCCTGGCGGGAGCCTGGAGCGAGTAAGCGAGAGGAGTGAGGAAGACAGGGAAAGAACTGCAGATTTGGATCATGCTTAGGCAATTGCAGCCACCACTTTGAGTTATTCTATTATTTAGGTCAAAGCTGATTATTCAGTGCTGAGTCAGCAGAATATCCCTGGCCACCTGGCAGTTTAAAAAAATTTTTTTTTACATTTTAATTAAATGAAAAGCCTTTCTCTCTTCTCCATAGCAAGCATATTAGTGGGAGGAAGGACTTAGGACAGGGAACTGGGAGATGTTAAAATTTGGCTTTGGTGCTTTCTTTTGGAATTCGCTTAGTCTTTCTTTCTTCCTATTGTCTTTTAAGAAAATGGCTATATTGTCTATGTAAAAGATTCAAGTAATGGGCCGGTGAGATGGCTCAGTGGCTTAAGCGCCTGCCCGGCAAGCGCGAGGGCCTGAGTTCGACTCCCGGAACCCACATACGAAAAAGGGGCCGGTGATATCGCTCAGCGGCAAGGGGGGCCTGCTGGCGTGCGAGGTCCTGAGGTCGACCCCCCGGTACCCACAAAAAAAAAAAAAAAAAAAAATTCAAGTAAGATATAAAAAGATTCAACAAGTTGGGCCGGTGAGATGGCTCAGCGGCTTAAGCGCCTGCGCGGCAAGCGCGAGGGCCGGAGTTCGACTCCCGGAACCCACATATGAAAAAGGGGCCGGTGATATCGCTCAGCGGCACGGGCGCGCAGGCACCCGAGGTCCTGAGGTCGACCCCCTGGTACCCACAAAAAAAAAAAAAAAAAAGATTCAACAAGGAAAACCCCCTCACATCTTGCCTCTCACCCCTCCCCTGACCAGTGACCTTGGTAATAGTAGATAAATATCTTTACAGTTTTAAATAAAATGCATCTGTTGATGTACATGTCTGAGTAGGCAGACATTCACATGGACGGGTTATTTCCGCAGCTTGCCCTTTTATCATTCTGTTTCTAGTGTCAAAGGACAAAATTGCCACAATTTAGTTTAAAGATATTAATTGGCTTTTTTGTGTGTGTGTGCGCTAGCTCCTCACACATGCTGGACAAGCGCTCTACGGCAGAGCCCCCAGCCTGTGGCTTCGTCGTTCATTGTAGAATTGAGCAACACTTCATTCTGGAAAATAGAATAAGTGTTCCAATGCAAAGGAGTTGTCTTTATAGACAGAGAAGGGCTTGAAGAAAACGAAAACAAGAAAAGGAAAGGCTGATGGAGTGATTGGTTGGTCATTTCGTAGTTACTCTCCTTGTAAGGTGGGGCAGGGTGACAGAATAACAAGAAAATAACTAACAGATCAATGAATCTCATTATTTCTGGTTACTCCTTTGTATAAAGATTAAAGCAGGGGGAATTTCATTAGCATAACATTAAATTCAGCAGGTTTGGAAAATTTGTGATTCTTAGCAGGTCAGATAACACCATTTTGATTTTTACCCTGATGTGTTAGGGAGCAGTGCAGGAGCTTAGTTCAAAACAATGGCCTCTGTAATTTTTTCTTTTGTTTCATGCGCACCTGCATGGGTGGGTGCATGCGTGCCTGTGTGTTGCTAGATATCAAACCCAGGGCCTGGTAGATGCTAGGCAAAAGCTTTACCACAGAGCTGCGCCCTCAGTCCTCATGTGTGCGACAATAACAGTATTGTACCAGTTATTGTACCTAACTGTATGTAGGTTTTCCTTTAGGACCTGCCCCCTCCCCTATTTCTCCAGGGGACTAGGCCACCTTTCATTTGAGCAGCTCCTGGCCCCCTGCCTCTCTTTTGGGCCTAGGGTTACATCCTGTATCTGAAGTAGGATCTTTTCATTCAAATTCCCTTCTTTTCCCTGGATGTCTTGCCTTTTAAAGAAATGTCTTCTACTTCTTCACCCTGAGAAAAAAAGGAGTACCCTACATGGATTTCACCAGGAAAAAAATTCTTCTAATCTTGTTTTCTATCTTTCTGCTGAGATTCCTAAGACACTACTATTCCAGGACTGCAGATTTCTCCCACTTCTTCCTTGATCTATTTGGAAAGAAAAGAACTTCGTGCATTTCTTCTAACCCTGAGTCACCCTGTAATTCCTCTACTGAAGGCTCCAACTGCCCAAAGCGGGATGTTGTCAGTTGTTTTGCAAGCATCCTGCAAATTAATCCCTTGACATGAGAAGGTTCAGCAGTCTTTCCTGGCATCTAAATCCCTTAATCTCAGTTCATCATCCCTTGAGCCCTTATATTCTCTAGTCTCAAACTTCTCATCCCCAAACATTAAACTTATTGCCTCAGATACCTGGGTGGCACTGCTTTCTTTTTTTTTTTTTTTTTTGGTTGGGGGTCGAAATCAGGACCTTGCGCACCAGCAGGTGCCCGTGCAGCTGAGCAATATCACCGGCCCTTTTTTCGTATGTGGGTACTGGGAGTCGAACTCAGGACCTCGCGCTTGCCAGGCAGGCACTTATGCCGCTGAGCTATCTCACCGGCCCTGGCACTGCTTTCTTGCCCTTTCCTAGTCCTGAAAAATTCTCTGAGTGTCAAATCAACTTTATATTTAGGAATTCAGACTGGTCTAAATTTGATTCCCATATATCTGAGACCCCTTTTGTCTCTAAACTATGTGGACAGCATTGAAAATCAAATTATGTGGAAAATCTCTTGAGTTTTACTCAATGGTCAATTTGACTAATATCTCATTTTTTGTTTACATGATATGTTAATAAGTTGAAAATTATTCTGGGAGCGGACTTTCTTGTAGAAAAGAAACAAACTAGAAAATTTATTCAGCATATTGAGCTCCTACTTGTAGTGGAGGTAAGGCATAATTTATAGTCTTAGGGAGGGTTAAAGTCTAGTTAAGAGATAGGTGTTCCAGCAAATAATAACAATACATTGTGATGTAAAAAGTGTGGGCAGCTTCACAGCAGGAGAGGAATGCTAGGGAAGACTCCCAGATAGAGCTAAAGCTTGAAAGGTAAGTAGGAAGACTCTAGATGGGCAAAAAGAAGAGGACAGCTCAGGCAAGACTTGAAATCTAAAGAGAAATAGTCCATTTGAGAAAAGAACTTTTGTGTGAGCAGAGCTTAGGAAAGTGACAGGAAATGAGGCTCAACTGGTGGGCAGGAGCCAGATCTTGAAAGATTCTGTATATCGTGCAGAAAAGAGCAGATTTTATCCAAGAGGCAGGGAACCACTGAAGGGTTTCGAGTGGAGGAGTAACACATGATTAGGTTCACATTTGGATGAAGGAAGACCTTGAAACTTGAAGCAAGGAGATAAACAAGCTAAGTATTTGTCCAGTTTGGAGAGGTGGTAGCCTGAACTAAAAATGCAGTGACAAGTAATAGGAAGATGTAGGACTAGAATCAGCTTGGTCTTTTGATTACTTGACCACTAAAGAGGAAGAAACTAGTTTTCCTGTCAATCCAGATGAAATATATTTCCATGCAATCGGGTCCAGTGCACAAGATGAGCAATTAGAATGTATTCTCTCTATCCCTGCCCTCCAGGTCATCTCAGGGCCCTGAGGGTTGCTGAGGGGGCACCTGCTTAGAAGTCTTCCTCAGAGTGGTTACTACAGGATCCTACTGTGATGCATATTTTCAAGTGTAACTTAAAAAGGGACAGAGACTCTTAGGCAGCATTATAAAAATAAATTGAGAATTGCAACACTTCATTTATCCAACAAATGTTTATCAAGAGTCCCTGACATATTACATAGGCATAGTGGGTACAGCAGCAGAAAAAAAAAAAAAAAAAAAATCTGAATTTTCATTTGAAGCAGGAGCAGTAGAAAATGAAGCCTTCTCTCTTATTTATTGAGTCTACCTGTGTGTCCTCGATAGGTATGGGGGAGTGATACAGAATCATCCAATCAGCATCAAATAAAATGTCCATTTTTCCCCAGGCACTGTGCTGCATGTGGGGATACCTCTTTCCTACACTAAGGAACTCACAATCCAATGGATAATTCTGACAGGTATATAGAAAATTCCAGTAGAAAGTGGTAAGTTCTCCAAGAAGATATCTACAGAGCTAGCTGTAAGAGAAACAGGAGCAGGGGACTAGAGTTGAAACAAATCATGGCAAAAGGGACATGTAAATTGAGGCTGACAGACCATTTGGAGATAGCCAGACAATGCCTAGCATGGAGGGGAAGGTGGGGTGGGATGGGGCAGGAGAATGCTTTCATAGGAGGGATTAAGAAGGGGCAAATCTGGAGATGTGGCAAGAGGTAGAAAATGTGGCAGAAATGGGATTCCACTGTGAAGGGCCTCATGGACCATGCTGAAGATATCGGGCTTCACCCTAAGAGCACGGGAAGGCCCTGAAGGATTTCAACCAGAGGAGTAATGTCATCAGATTTGTATTTTAGAAGAATCATGCTACAAGGGTGAAGGATGGGTTGTCCAGGGGGAAAAAGATCAGAGGCAAGAAAACTGTATTTAGTGCAGTCACAGAAATTTAGGTTAGAGATGACAATGTGACTCGGGGATCGGGACAGCGGGAGTGGAGAATATGAGGGTACAGAATTGGCAGGACTTGGTAATTAAGGGTGGAGGAGTCAAGGAAGGCACATTTTTATCAGGGATACATGTGAAATAAACTGAGGACAACTCTGGATCAAATTTTAATGTCTCCTCAATGGAGTGGCTCAGACTGGCTGAGTTAGCCCCCCCATCTTTGCCACCTTTCCCATTCACTCTTCAATATTCAAATCTGTTGCTGAGACTTGAGGAAGGCATCCCCTGTGCCTTTTAACTTCATGTAAACAATGGCAGAGTAATGCCCATTTTTGTTCTTTTTTATGCCCATTCTTTAGTGCCATTTCATCTCCCTTCCCTATCAGGATTTCAGAGTATTCCTTCGTCTGATAGTCCTGGGAATAAAATATCTCTACTAACTTCATTTTATGTTTTTATAACAGGAACTCAGTCTTGAGCACCAGTGGTACAGTGCTTAATCATTTATATATCATAGCAGCAAGTACATGTGTTACACAGAATTCAAGAGTTCTGTGAAAATCTTCTTCCCTAGAGAGCCACTGGTATTGGACACCTTAGTCCATTGCTTTAAGTCCTGTCTGTTCTTGGACCAGGCTACACACACACACACACACACACACACACTTACTACCTGAGAAGTACAGTCCTTTTAGTTTCAATATGCTTCTATTTGTAGTCCAGATCACCTCATTTATGACTCCGCACAGTGTCTCTTTTGGTCTCCAGCTTTTACTCTCCAACTGGCATTTTGCTAATCAAAGAGTGTACCTACATGGCCCCCACCCTGGAACCTGGGAGATGAGGGGCTTGTTTCTGGGAACCTCCACTCCTGCTTGGGGAAATAAGAGGATTAAGGTTCATTGAAACAGGAAGTTTTGTTGGAGTTCAGTTTCTACCAGGCACGGTACCATCTTGCTTACTTTGGGGTACCAGCTTAGAAGCTTGAGTTCTCCTCTTTTTGTTGCTGACTCTCAAGGTCCACTTTGTTTTTCCCAGGGGATCCTGTCCCTGTGGTTTATGAAATTACTCATTCATGGTGTCTGGTGAGCTTTTAAGGGTTAATATAACTTAAATTTATATCATTTTCCCAAGAACAGAGAATCAGAAGATGCATAGGATTATAAGTGTGGTCTAGTGGCACTTGGAGTTTTGAGGGGAAGAAGTAAGGGTGAGGTTTGCTTTGAGAGTAGTGAATTTTGTTTGTTTGTTTGGGTTTTTTGTTTGTTTGCTGTTGTTTTGTTTTTTTGAGACAAGGTCTCACTTTGTAGCCCAGGCTGGCTTTGAACTAGTGGCAATCCTCCTGCCTCAGAGGATTACAAGGATGTGGCACCATGCCCAGCTGTTTTGAGAGTTTAATAAGTGTGAGCACTAGTGGCCCTCAGAGTTGGGTTATAACTGAACCATCTGGGGAACTCTGCAGCCTGGGTCCAGGTTTACAGACCTTGGTGAACACTCATGGAGGCCGTAAGCCCAGTCCAAGGACCCGCCAGACCTCCTAGGACCCACCCCCGTCCCCCTAAGACTGGATGTGATGGAGAGTCACACGACCCTGTTGTGCAGTGCAGACCCAACACCATCTGCCTTGTTCTGGGTCTGGGGACATTGGCCCTGAGAGTGGGGAGTGAGATAAGGAGAACTGTGTAGGCCGGGGATGGAAACATTATGAGTAGGATGAAAACGAGGCTCTCCTAGGTGGCACAGCATGTCATTCCTGGATTTCTGGGTGTCTTCACTTTCTCTTCTCCCCCTGCCCCAACCTGCTCAGGAGTCATGTTTAGCTAATGCTGAAGAGAGAACTACTCAGCTCTTGGAAAATGCTGAGCGAGGCGTTCAGGCTTCTTGGCCAAACTCAGTGCTGGCTGGTGATTCAGCAGAACTCCAGGTCTAGCAGCTGGCACTGGAGGGAACGGAGAGGGAAGGGGAAGAGGGGAAGGGACGGGCAGCATGGGCAGCAGCTTAGCTGAGAGTCCAGGAAAAGCTGGGTGATTAGGAGCTCCAGGAGCACTGGGTACTTCTCTGCACCTTCTCTACGTTTGTCCTTGGAGGACAGCAGCCCTTCCAGAAACTCAGAGCCCTCTTCTCCTTTAGAGGGGCTTCTGAGCTTTTTTAAAGGTTGTCTGTGCTTCTAGATGAGAAGGGCTGGAAAAGGGAAAATGTTACTACTTCAAAACCAAACTCACCATTGTGTACTTTATAGAAGCCAGGATCAAAGCATAATTTATGAAGAAAGCCGCTTTGATATTTTTTTTTTTTTTTTTTTTTGGTCGCTGTTGCTTTGTTTTGATGTTTTTGTCTTTCACCAGTCAAGTTATTTACATGTATAACTTCCCCAGTTAAGTTATATTACATGTACAATAACACAAACCTTTGTTTTAGATAGGCAGGATGCCTGAAGGCTATATGCGGCCCCTCTCCCATATGAAAAATGTCTGGGCCCTGCGGGGAGCAGGGAAGAAGCCTAGGAGGGTTCTAGGAAGCTGCCTCCCTGCCTCCCACTCCTACCCCATTTCCCCCAAGACCTGTCTGAGGGCTTTGAGGAGGAAGGATGGTTGAGTCGGGCCTGCAGCTTGCGTGGGCAGAACTGGACTCTTATCAGAGTCTCGGGTTGTGTGCCGTTAGAACTCACAGGGCTCGGTGTTTTGTCTGTCAGTGCCTCCTGGCAGCCTCCTACATCTGGAAGCGGGTGAGGTTAGACAGGCCAAACTCAAGCAGCTTTTCCATAATTAGAAACCCGTGCCCAGTTCCTCCCACCAGCAGCCGGCGTTGGGGAGCTCTGTCCAGCCTATCGCGGGCAGCGCGGGGCCACACCCCCTCCGCAGCGGGGCGCTGGGCTCCCTGCGCGCGCCCTCAGGGCTGCACCGCCGACCGGCATCGCCTCGCCCTCTTGCTCCAGCCCCAGAGCCAGGGAGCCCGGGGTTGCTGGCCAGAGGGAGGCAGGAGGCAGAGAATTGCACGCCCCAGCAAAAGGTGAGACGAAGAAGCCAACCCTTCGGGCAGGCCCATGAGCCAGGTGAAATTTATGGCCGAAAGGGAAGGCGCCCCATCCCGGAAAGGTGCTTGTTTTGAAGTTCTGGACAGGAACAGGGCGTTCTGATTTCTACAAAATGTCGTCACTGCTTCCTTTTTCAGCTGCTTTCTGCTTAGTGCTTTGCATCTTTCTTTTTCTGTATCCTGACTCTCTCTCTTTTTATTCCCCTTTCAAGCTCTTTTCCACTCTCATTTGTCCTGTTCTGCCTCTTCCTTCCTTGTCCTGATTGTTTAGGATGCTCCTTTCCCTCTCTTCTTAAGCATCAGTCTTTACGGACTTTGGCCTGTCTACACTCCCTACCCCCATTTCTCCGGTCTGTTTTCACTTCCCTAAAAAGACCAGGAGAGGCTTCGTTCTGGAAGTGTTGAAGGAAAACAAGCCTTTTCCAGCCACTTCAAGCCCACTTCTGAAAACGGTGTGAGCCATCTAGACCAAGAATTCCAAATGGAGTTCACCAAGTTCAGAGGAAATATTTGATTCTGATGTTGATAAGGGACTAGCGCAAGGCAAAGAAACAAGTTGTCCTGTGAGAAATGATTTTCTAAACCCCGGAGGGTGGATGATGGCTGCAATTCTTGGTTTCTGAGGAGCAGCTGGAGGATAGGGAGGGGTTGTTAATTTAGCATACTTTGCCTAATAAGTTTCTTGCCCTTGGAGGAGGCATTCTTATCTTTTCTTTCTTTTTCTTTTTCTTTTTTTTTTTTTTTTTTGGTACCAGGGATCGAACTCAGGACCCTGCGCTTGCCACGCAGGGCTGCACCGCTGAGCTATATCCCCGGCCCCTCTATTTTTATTTTGACTTTTATCTTTCTTCCTGTAGTTTCTTTTACATTTCTAAACTTAACTAACTGCATGGACTCGGATTAACTCTTAACTCCATGTATGTGTGAGTTTCTTTTTATCAGCCAACTACATTTTAGGCTGTTCTTACTTACAGGCTAACTAAACCATCTATTATACCAGTACTACATCGCACTCTATTAAACTATCAGCTCACAGCTCCCTAATCCAACCTTAAAACTTCCTAAATAAAGATTTGCTTATAGTAGTGATTCGTTGATGTTCTATTTCAAAATGAACTAGAGAGATTAATTTTAAATTGCCTCTTTTATCTATAGTCTACAATATAGTGAAGTAAAAATTCCCCCTAAAATGTTGTTCTTAGTCTTCCCTTCCAAAACACATAATCCCTTAACGCCATGTGCCTCACCGCCTGCCGATCAGGTTGGGTCGACTCAGCCTAGCGCAATCACAGAATGGGCTTGGCCAGAGTCTCTGGTGTTTCCCACTGCAAAGTAGTGCCTGTGTGGCCGTTCTGTACACTGTGACTTGCAAAATGCACACAGATGCAGGACTCTTAAGATCATCTCTTGGCTTTTCATCTTTTTCTTTTTCTTTTCCTTTTTTTTTTTTCTTTTTTCCTCCAGGGAATTGAACCCAGGGCCTGGTGCATAGTAGGCAGGTGCTTTAGCACTGAGCTACACCCCCCACCCCTTGGCTTTACATCTTGACTCCTCTTGGGGCCTTTGATTGTAGCCTTTGGTTAACAAAACTAGGAAACCAATAAAATTATGGGGATAAAAAACAAAGAAATCATACCTGGAACATCCTGGCACTCTGTCTACTATGCAAGAAAGATACTTGTGACTTTACCTGTGTTTGTATGTGAGTTTGGCTGTGTGTGGCGCCTGAAGTTGTATGGAATAAGGAGGAAACTGGAAAAGAATTTGGGATTAGAGGAAGGAGAGAGAGTGTCTTTTGTCCTAAATTTCTCTAAAGGGAGGAGAGAGGAAGAGCACTGCTAGAGGTGCTGTAGGGCAAGCTCGTTTGTTACTGTGTTGAGTTACCAAGAGGAGGAAGAGGAGGTAGTGACACTTTCACTGTAGGATCCCAGCTAGAGGTAGGAAGCTAGGAGGGTTGGGATGCTGTCATGTGGTGTGTAAGTTTGCCAGCCACATTAGCACATTGCTGACCTCACCTTCATGACCCATTCTAGGGAGTCCCTCCTCCCCCCTCCTGGTGTCCTGCAAGGCCTGTGGACAGACACTCCCCTGGGATCTGGGTGTATGTTGCCTGGTTGTTCTGTTTTTGTTTTTGTGTTTGTGTTCATGTTTTTGGTGCTGGGGACAGAACTCAGAGCTTCATGCATGCTAAGCGTATGCTCTACCTCTGAGCTACATCCCCAGCCCCTCCTGCCTTCTTGTCTTTCAGTGTGATGTCTGTCCCTGTATTTCCTGTTGCTGTTGTAACAAATTACAACAATCCTAGCGCCTTGAAACTGCCCATATTCATCATCTTACAGATCTGGAAGTCCTAAACTCAGTTGTCCACAAGGCTAGGTACCTCTGGAGGCACTGTAAGAGTTGTGTCCTTGCCTTTTCCAGGGACCTCCTTCTGTCTTCAAAGCCAGTGAGGTAGTATCTTCAAATCAATCTCTCTCCTCCCCACCATCTCCATCATCACCTCTCATTCCTAACTCCTGACTCCCTCTCATAAGGACTCCTGTGATTACATTGGCTTCACTCAGATAATCCAAGATAAGCTCCCCATCTCCAGCTCCTTAACTGAGTCACATTTGCAAAGTTCTTTTTGCATATTCACAAATCCCCAGAGATTAGAATGTTGACATCTTTGGAATGGCCATTATTCTGCCTTCCAAAGATCTGTTGTCATCGTCATAGGGAGGCAGTGAGGGATGGGCTTCCATTATACCCATGGGTCAAAGTCTAGGGATCAAGGTTGAGGTGGGGCTGAGAGCACTTTCTCTATAGGGAACAGGACTTGCCTGCCTGCTCCAGGGTGAAAACAGAAACTCACATCTCTCTGCTGGTCCCGAAGCTTTCCCAGGGCATGAAGGGTTGAGCCCATCCCTCCCTACTTGGTGACTGAAAGGCCCCAGGCTCTAGGCAGGGCCCTAGATTTCTGGGTTCTGAGTTTCCCTCCTCCTGCTTGCTTCATTCTTTATGTCTCTCCTGTCACCTTGATGTTGAATTCTTCATTCTGGATAGATAGATAATTAGCCCTTGTCTTCAGCATCTTTTTGAAGCCTTGTCTTCTTGATAGTCTTTTCAGCTTATGTTTTACCTAGGAAACAAAAGAGAAAGGGAGGAGAAAATGTTCAAAAGGTACAGAGAAGGCTGGGGTTCTGTGGGGACCTCTAGAGAAGCAGCACCCACTCCCACAGCTAGATGGTAAAGGACAAGAACCAGAGTCTTATACTTTTCATTTGGTCCAGCTGGACCAAAATAGTAAGAGTCATGTCACTAGTCTTCTCCTATAGGATTACCCTAGGCTGGGTAAGGGGTTCCTAATGGACACCCCTCATTTGCAAGAATAGCTCTGCTGTCACCACATTGTTTCATGGTAATCTCTTAGCTCACCCATCCCACTGCCCACTCTCTGAGAGCAGTGACTTGTGTCTAACTTATAACTTCCCCACATACCAGTGTGCCTAGCACTGGTAGACCTGTATACAGGATGGATGGATGGATGGATGGATGAAAAGAAATCTTCATGTTTCAAGCTGCAGTAGCCACTGGTCCCCTTCTACATGTGGCTTCCTTCAGGTCACCAGATTTCAGCTGTGCAGAACTCAGGGAAGCTGAGCAGAGAGGGAGAGGGACCATACTCTTCTACAGCAGAGTGGGTGCTGGGTAGCAGATAGGCAGCAACAGGCTTCCTGAGCAGGGCAGGGCTTGGCAAGCACCCAGGAAGTATTGCCTACACTCTGACCTTTCCTCTCTGAATGGAAGCTCAGGTTTCGGCTGATGTGAGGAAGCCGTCCTGCTGTATACCAAAGACTGAAAGTACGCTCTCTCCCCACCATCACACGCTGCCGTGGCCCAACTACAGGGAGAAGGGTGAGACCTGGAGCCTGCAGCCATTGTTCTGAGATCAGGGGGCATAGGCAGCCTGCCTACCTCTACCTCATTCTCAGAATTTCTATTTGTCAAAGATTCCTGTGAGGGTTAAAGCTTAAATATTAGTCGAAGGCTGGGTTCTTGGGAAGTCAGAGAGATAAGGCCAAGCAGAACAGAACACCAACAGCACAGCTACTTGAAAAGTGTTCCTACCCTTCAGACATCCCGATCACCCTGAGAGTATCATGGAGCCGACAGAGGAGCCTTTCTTCCTGCTTTGACAAGGCCTGTCTTGTGAAGAGGGGATTTCATTTTCTATCCCAGCACATGGTAGAAGTGGCTACATTCTTCCTCTTGCTTGAGGAAGGAGACATTTCTTTGAGTTTTTCTACTCTGCCCTTTTCTTCCTCAAGCATTTTCTTGTCATCTCCCTGCTGTGCCCTCCTCCCTTCGGTGGAAGAGGATTTTCTTTCTGAGTGTCAAGATTCCTATTCCTTACTCTGTAATCCTTACCCATCCCCAAGCCACCTGGGTTTTGTTCTCATCTTCCTTTTATAAATCAGTCTCCTCCTCTATCCTTGTTTTTGCTTGTGTCTGCCTGAATTCCTGGGTACAGGGGCCCAGCCTTGTACCCAGCATGTCTTGGGGACCCGGGGAGAAGCTGAGGTCACAGCACCAGTGGTGACAGTGATTTTGGTTGGATTGTCACCAGGCACATGATCTTTACTGAACTGAGTAAGATAACCAAGTGTGTATTTATTAGGATGTCTCTGCCCAGCTGGAACATTTAAGTATTTACAAAATGTTCTCCCTGTCCGGGCACTTAAAATCCTTGCTCTCAAAACATGTTTTGATTCTCCATGTATGACAACATCTTGGATAACAGCTCCTCTACCAGGAGTCAAGAGATTCTGCTTTTGGAGTCAATCTTTGTGTTGACCCTGTGAAAGTTTCCTCTCTCTCTCTTTTTTTTTTTAATGTGAGTACCGGGAGTTGAACTCAGGACCTCACGCTTGCCAGGCAGGCACTTATGCCGCTGAGCCATATCACTGGCCCCTCCTTTTTTTTTGTGTTTTGTTTTTTGAGACAGGGTCTCGCTGTGTAGTTCAGGCTGGCCTTGAGCTCACTTTGTAGCCCAGGCTGGTCTGGAACTCACGGATCCTCCTGCCTCAGCCTTCCCAAGTGCTGGGAGAAAGTTTCCTCTTTTGGTTCCATGAAACAAATGGGATTGTATTGCCTATCCGTGAGATTCCTGAGGAGTATGGTGTATACTGTGGAATGTGTAGATTGGAGGACTAATAGATTGTGGCATTTTATTTTTTGCTTTGTTCTGTTCGGGGCTTTTGTTGTCGTTTTACTCTTTTTGTGTGTGTGTTTTGTTTTGTTTTGTTTTGTTTTGTTTGAGACAAGGTCTTGCTATGTAGCCCAGGCTGGCCTAGAACTCACTGTATAGTCCAGGCTGGTCTCAAACTCATGATCCTCCTGCTTCAGCCTCCCAAGCACTGAGATTATAGGTGTATACCACCATGCCAGCTGCATTTTATTTAGTAAATATTTACTGAGTACCTACTATTATCAGACATCAATGATATGCCCTGGTATTAAAAACATGAAAAAGTTACAGGGCCTGCCCTCCAAGTCTACAAGTAAAGAGGAAAAAATGAAACAGAGCATTTTATTTTGTTATTTATTTATTTAATGCAGCTGGGGATGGAACCCAGGGTCCTGTGCATGCTGGGCAAGCACTCTGCCACTGAGCTACACCCCCAGCCCCAAGGTCATTTTAATACAAAGAAACAAGTACCACAATTAGATATAGACAAAGTGGTCTGGGTTTGTCCTAGTTTGAAAAGACAAGCTGTACCTTGTTTGTAGAATATGCCTGCTGTATCTGTCTTACCTTGTACACACGTTGTTAGGGATAAATAGAATTACAGAGTTTCGTGAAACAGGTGACATTTGAGCTGGATCTTGAAAAATGAGAAGTTTATCAAGTAGAGATAGTGTAAGAGAAGAAAACTACAGATGGACAGTAATGTCAGGACCTTCCTACCCTGCTGAAATAGTCTCAGAATCAAGCAAAGTTGGAAAATATCTGGAATGTAAAAGTGTAGCTGAAGGATAATATATTGAAATAATCAGCCATTCACGTGAAGACAGAGCCTGGAGGCTTGAGAGACAGAAATATTCTCTTGTTTTTACATGATGTGCACATCTTGAGTACTAGGCTATGTCCTGGCCACCTTTTTAGGAAAGGGAGAAGAAGGGGGGCTTTTTTTTTCTTCTTCTTTATTCTCAATCACTTCATAACCATCAGGAAATTGAGAATCCCAATCCTACAGCCCAGAGCCTCAGTGGGTTGGCTGGACAGAGTATCAGTAAAGCAGATACAGCCCCTCCTAGCACTTAGCCTCCAAACCTTCCTCCAGCCTGCACAGGTCCCGTGCTGTTGGAATCTCTGTGGGAGCCTTGTGACTGTAAGGAGGTTAAGTTGAAAGACCCCATCCCACCAGCAAAGATATGAGATAGATACAAATAAACACATGACACCTTGCTCAACATCATTAGTCAGTAGAGGGATGCAAGTCAAAACCACAGTGAAATACTACACAGCTAGTAGAATCGCCAGATTTTTTTTTTTAATGGACATTGCCAAATGTTGACAAGGATATAGAGCCACAGGCATTGTCATACATTGCTGGAGGGAATGTAAAATTATATAGCCACTTTGGAAAGCAGTTTGGCATTTCTGATAAAGTTACATGTACATTTATCATATGAACAGAATCATATGAACAGAATTTCTCGGTACTTTTTTTACTCAAGAGAAATGAAAACTGTCTACAATCAATTCAAAGACTTGTATGCAAGTCCTTATAGCAGTTTTATCATGTAATCACCCAACATTGGGAGCAACCCAAGAGTCCACCAGAATGGAGAAATAACTGATGCATCCATATAATGGAACAGTGTTTAACAATCAAAAAAACTAACTACTAATCTATGCAACAACATGAAGAGATTTCAAAGCATTATGTTAAGTTGAAGAAGCCAGACACAAAAGTTTACATAGGCTATGATTCCACTTATGCACCATTCTGGAAAAGACAAAACTATAAGAGAAATCAAATTAGTGGTTACCAAAAGTAAGGGGAGAGGATTGACTGAGTACAGAGGAACATAATATATAGACAACGTTTTATAGTGTTGAAAGTGTTCTGTGTATTGAGTGTGGTAGTGATCATGCCGTTAAATAAATTTATCAAATCTCACCTTTAAAAAGATGAATGTTTACTAAATGTAGATTATATCGTGAAAAACCTCAGTAACAAAAGAGTGTCTTAACCTCTGTGTTCCCAAAATGAGGCTCAGGAAGACAACATCCGAGACTCACCAGCTGCTCAGGGTTCCACCTGCACAGGCAGTGGTTTGAATACTAAGCCCATACTCGTGCCCTGGTCAGATGCTGACATCTACCCCCTCGAGCCGGTTCTTGCCTACTTCTGGCTTCCAGCCCTGGACAGCCCATGCTCTGACCAAGCTCTAATTTGGGGCGTGTAATCCCTATTTGTAACCTATCAATGGAGCCAAAGTTTCTGGTCTCTGGGGCTGAGCTTACAAGACTTTTGGCTCGCCTGTTACAATCATATCATCAGGAATAAGCAGCACTTGTGTTTCTGTGCAGCGGCCACACGCAGTGGGCACCCTGCACTTCACATGCTCCTGAGGCTGTCTGGGGCTCTGTCATTTCAGTGCTCCTCACATGGGTCAACTGTTCCAGTGTGCGATGGGCCACCCGGGTTCAAGACATCTTTACAGCTGGGAAGCTTCTGGCTCTGGCCCTGATCATCATCATGGGCGTTGTACAGATATGCAAAGGTGAGTGTCATGGGAGTAACAGGGCCCCACACCGCTTTCCACTTCTTACACATCCAGGCCCTGAGGTTTCCTAGTTCTGCCATTGAGAGAGCTCTTCTTCACTTGCTTGTCAAAAGGAATGAGAAACCATATTCCCCAGGGTGGTTGAGAGTAAGGAATCTCCCCCACAGCTTGTTAAGTTTTGTCTCCCCATGTTCGCCTCTTGGCTATAAAGCAGCTGAGTAAAGACCCTGACCTCTGGATTCTATTGTCATTTTGCCTCAAACTTAGGGAAGCTCTGGACATCTATCATACCTTGTCCATATCTGAAAGTGGAGAACGGAGGAGTAGAATTTTCTGTGTTTCAAAATTACTCATCTCTGCAAGAGGGACCTCTACATTCCTGGGGCCCCTGCCAACATTCCCCACTGGATTTGGTCTTTTCCAAGGCTAAGCCTGTATTTGGTTTCCATGGGACCCATGGCACACTAGGCTCTGCTCAGCATCACTGCCTCACAGAGAAAATCAGATGAGAGAGAGAGAGACCTCCCACCTGCCCATGGGCCCTAAAGGCAGAATGGGGAGTCTGAATGTTTTCTTCAGGAAACAAGTTTCTGCTGTATAATGTGCCTCCTTATTTTAATTCATTGGATTAAGTCAATTATCAGGTTATATATTGTTTTCAGGAACTTAAACATAGGGAAATCACTGTGCTGTCTTCAGAGATAGTGAGTTTCTCCTAATCTGGTCTCAACTCTTTCTCCTGATCGCACTCAGTTTCTTATTTTCTGTCCAAATGTTGGTTACAGATGAATAAATAACTTAGTGTTAGTCACACTTTTATCTCATCACAATCTCAACAAGATCCCCCTCCAGTAGTGCCAGGGATGGCATCCAGGGTCTCACATATGCGAGGCCATTGCTCTACCACTGAGCTACACCTGCAGCCCAGCACCCTGTTTTGAGAGCCCACTGTGTGCAAGACACTGAGCTAAGTACTGAGAATGTAATTTAAAAGCTCTTTACTAAAGGGCTCTGAAAAGAGAGACCACACACACACCGTAAAAGGAACTAGGGTATAGACAAAGCAGGCAAAAAAAGCTGGAACTAATATAACACAGAAGCTTCTGTGTGAGTGTGTCATTCTTAATGCTTTCCTCATGGAAATGCATGAATTTAAATATCAGGGAAGGTGATCAGGAAACTGCAAGGGCTCATGTCCTGCATTTCCAAAGCCCAGCAAGCCAGCCCCCATGTATTACGGCCCTTCCTTCCAAGTAACTTTGCCCTTTAAAAAAGGAACACTGCCAGATGTAGGAACCTAATAGCCTCAATTAATGTAAACATTATATGCCATAACATGAGCTAAGATTAATAATGTCAACAAGAATGAAAAATGGGGTAGCAAATTGGAGGAGGTGGAGGGAAGGGGAAGGGGATTTAAAAAAAAAAAAAGAAACAAGCTTGGTATGTACATGTAACCACTCACCAAGATGATCATAAACTGTACGAACTCCAAACATGTTCTAATAAAATAAAAAAAAAATTTTAAAGAAATATTTCAGAACTGTGCTTTGAGCTTGAACCCCCATTGGACTCATGGTTACCAGGTACCGGGAGGTCCCTAGAAGTGGATTTCCCTGCCCCATCTAGCCCTGCTTCTACAGTAGGATAGGTTCACTAGAGAACAAACAGAGCTGGTGTGGAGGGAGCTGCTGGGCCTGGACTCCTCTCTCTGAGCAGCATCCTGCCGTTGTGTCCACAGGAGAATACTTCTGGCTGGAGCCAAAGAATGCCTTTGAGAATTTCCAAGAACCCGACATCGGCCTCATCGCATTGGCTTTCCTCCAGGGCTCCTTTGCCTATGGAGGCTGGAACTTTCTTAATTATGTGACTGAGGAACTTGTTGACCCCTACAAGTGAGTTGAAGTAGCCCAGTTCTTCCCCTCACTCTTGAAAGCCCATAACGCTGCCTGCTGGAAAATGGAGTGGGTGTGCTCTACCCACTTCTCGCCCCCATTCTGACCCTGCTCTGGTCTATCCTGAAGTATTAGTTCATTTCTCAGGAACTTAAAACACTTGCCATCCACCCTGCCAGGAGGGGAGAAAGGGTCTTGTGACTGTCCCAGAGCAGGTTAAAAGCTGAAAACTGCTGGATAACACCACTGCCTTAGCAAATGACCTGTGTCCCACAGGCCTCTGGCCATCCTGTTTTCAGGACAGGCCAGTTCTTGTGTCTTGAGGCAGATGGAAATGTGAATGGTAAAGATCTGGGTCAAAAAGATGTCAGCAGGTATGGAGCATACTTCCAGCCTAGCCTGTTACATTACCTTTAAATTATCCTGCCCTGATTAAAGCCCACGTCCCACGTAGAGGAAGCACCACTCAGCCGCAAGGCTAGCTTCGTGCAGACCCCATGGCAAAGCAGCATCCTGGACACAGGCCTCCTTCTCACCTCCTCTCCCTCTACAGGAACCTTCCCAGAGCCATCTTCATCTCCATCCCACTGGTCACATTTGTGTATGTCTTTGCCAATGTCGCGTATGTCACTGCATTGTCCCCCCAGGAGCTGCTGGCATCAAATGCAGTCGCTGTGGTAAGAAATCAAACCCAGAATGCTGACATAGATTTGCCCATTTAGCCCTGCTCACTTTTCCGTGATCCATGGGCTTGTGGGATTGAAAATCCTCCCCCAAGTCCTCAGTGCAGAATCCATCTGTGTCCTCAACATGGGATTCTTGAGTGCCCAGGAGAAAACTGATGGCTGGGTTATACCCAGAACAGCTTCCATGCAGAACTGAGTGGTTGCCACTGAATCTGCATGGCCTGAGAAGCAGAAACATGTAGTACCTGACCCTTTACAGAAAAGTGTGCTGGCCACTGATCTAAGGCACTTTAAACTCTTTAACTATGAGGCTTGCATAAAGGAGACAGCTGCTCCTCACAAAGACAGAACCTCACACAGGGCACACCATATCTCTTTGCCTCTGTTTCCTCTGGGAAGAAAGCTGGCTGCTTATCAGGGAAAAGTGGGTGCTGGTGAATAGCTCAGGAGTTGGAGTAGAGTGTGCTCTTTGGGGAAAGATCATGCAGATTCAGGGGGCTGAGGCCCTGGATACCCGAGGAAGGCCTAGGAGCCATGCTGCTGCCTCACCTGGCTTCGGTCTGGGCCGCGACCCCATCCTTCCAGACAGTGTCTTCACTGTGTCATCTCTAAGAACATGAAGAAAGCACCCTGCCGTCACCCCTGGCAGCGTGTTCCTGTGGCTGACGGCCTTCTCCAGCAGGACAGCTATGTTAGACAATCCCTCCCCAGTTGTGTGCTGTAAAACTGGCTCAGAGCATACAGAGAAGGCTGGCCCCCTGCATTTTATAATCCCTGGGTACATGAGGACTTATCTATAGCTTCACAACCTTGTCTTTCTCAGCTGAAGTAGTGGCTGGTTCTTATTTTCTATCAACATAATTTTCCTGTGAATGTAAAATTCTTATCCTGTGAGTTAAGAGTCATGGGCCAGTGAGATAGCTCAGCGGCATAAGCGCCTGCCTGGCAAGCACAAGGTCCTGAGTTCGACTCCCGAAACCCACATAAAGGAAAGAAAGGGCCGGTGATATCGCTCAGTGGCACAAGTGCTTGTTGGCAAGCGCAAGGTCCTGAGGTCGACTCCCAGTACCCACATAAGAAAAAAAAAAAAAAGAGTCATACCTGTTTTACAGATGAGAAACTGAGACCTAAAAATTATAAACCCCCAACACTCAGGAGGCTGAAGCAGAAAAACCATGAGTTCAAAGCCAGCCTAGACTACATAGCAAGACCCTGTCTGAAGAAAATAATAATAATAATAATAACAACACTACAAACCTGGGGCTGGGGATGTTGCCCTGTAGTAAAGCACTTACCAAGCACGCAACAGGCCCTAGGTCCAGTGACTCTGAACCATGGAGGGCTGAGGGGGGGGCATTTACAAGCTTCACTCAAGGTGGAGCTAGGATTTGAACACAGCCTGATTCACAAGTGTGGAGAGATTATGTTGGGTATATGGGGCCTGGGCTTACACCGCCTGGCCTCCAATCCCGGGCCTCCTCTTCCTAGGTGTGCGATCTGAGGTGAGCCACTTAATCACTATTGTAGTTTCCTCATCCCTAAAACAAGGATAATAAATGTTAGCTAATTACTATTATGACCAGCGTCCATGCTCTTCAGTTACTTTCTTAGAGCCTGTGCAGTTATCCCTGTGGACGCAGTGGTGTGGGCAGGGGCCGAGAGAATCAGCAGACGGGGCTGGGAGGCAGGCACTCCGGCGGTGACGAGCAAGCTGGAGGTGAAGAGTGCAGCTCGCCTTTTCCACTTACTCTTTTGTTTTCCCTCCCAGACTTTTGGAGAGAAGCTCCTAGGGGTCATGGCCTGGATCATGCCCATTTCCGTTGCCCTGTCCACATTTGGAGGAGTTAATGGGTCTCTCTTCACCTCTTCCCGGTGAGTGGTGCCGGGGTCCTTCTCGGCAGGGGCGGCTCTGCTGCACACATTGCTCTGTGTGTGTGTGCTGGGCTTGTCTGGGTCTGCGGAGGCCTGGGTGGGCTCCTGGTGGTGGCTTTGCTGAGGCGTGTGTATCAGTGTGGGTGCTGGGGGCCCGCCCTGCTCACCTGCTCTGTGTGCGGTGTCCTAGCACTTCACATGCAGTGTCTGGCTCGTTTCAAAAGAGCAGAAGGCTGCAGTCGGCAGCGGGACTGTGTCTTGGCTACAGTCCTAGAGCCCCCTTTCCACGTCTTTGGACATAGGCTGCTGCTGGCCAGGAAAGAATCCTACTCTGCAAGGGACCAGGAGGGGGGCTCTGCCTGGGGCCTCTGGGTCTGGCCTCCCATGAGTGTTCTGGAACCAGACCGCATGTGGGGTGGGTTCACCCTGAACGCCCTGAGAATGCAGGGCTGCTCCCTGCTCAATAGGCAGGCACTGTCAGAGGCTTCCATGAGACCCAGGTGGAGAAGGTGAAGTGAGAGATTAGTGAAGCATGGAAAGAAAGCGTTTGTCAACAAAAGCCTTTCAGCCACACTCTCCACCCCAGAACTCTCTGGGAAGCCAGAGCATGAGTGTGCCCTAGAGTCCCCCACTCCTGCACACATCCAGGGATCTGCTCTCCTCACCCCATATCCCTTCCTGCCACTTCCAGAATGTTCTGTTGAGGCCAGTAGATAGATACTGGATGGTTTCCATCTGTGTGGTCCAAGGAGTCCACCCAGGTTCTTAGAAAGCCCCTTGCCCTTGGGGCACAGCCCTACTCAACTGCTTCCAAAGCCACCTACCACGTAAAGGAGGGGTTCCTGTGAAATGACAAGGGACTGCCATGTTTTCAGGATCTAGGGCAGCAAAGAGGAAACGTGGGTGTCCCCTGTACCCAAGACCCTAGGAGACTCATCCAGAGCAACCTCATGTGTGTGTTACACGGGAGCCGTGGCCACCTGGAAGCCCCAGCCGAGGGCAAGTGGTGGAAGATGAGTGACCCAGGTGGCTCCCTGACATCTATGGAGGAGTGTGGCCACGGTAGCTTTAGAGCGGGATTTGTCCCTCAGGCAGGCCATGCCGTGGTCTGTGTGCATGTGGTCTAGCTGCATGTGCATGCAGGAGACGGTGGCGTGTGGTTTCCTCAGCCTTTGATTCAGAGGCGCGACCTTACCGACCCAGCCTCATCTGCTCATCTTCCAGTTCTTTCTTTCCTCCTGTCCTCACTTTTACTCTTTCATGTTCTGGGGAGTGGAGAAGGTGATCCTTCCCTAGGAGTCCAAGTGTGTGTGGGTGTGTGTTATGCTAAACGTCATTGTCTCCTCCATTGTGAGCTAGCTGGGTGAGGATTGTTTCTTTTGAAGTTGACACTTGCAAGTGCTGTTGGACAATTGCACTTCGTCCTGGCTGCATTCGGAGGAGGGATGTGAATGCGGGACCCCGGCTGTGTGCATGCGGAGGCCCACAGAGCACCTGGCCTCAGTCTAGTGCATGAGGCTGCACTGCAGTGACATGGGGAAGGGGCAGGGATATGTGCGTCTGCATGAACTTCCGGTAGTGACACTGGCCTAGGTAGTTCATGATGGCCCACTGCTTATGGATACTTGGAGCCAGTCCCCACACTTCAGACATGCTGCCACTACTCCACACACCAATTACAAAGTAAATGGCAGTTCTCCTCAGAACTCCTAGCGTGCTAAAGCTATGCCTTTCTGCCCTCATCACACCATCCTCTTTCTCTCTTCCCTTAGGTGCTTCTTTCTCTAGAAAAAAGAAAAAATGATCTATTTTGCACTAATATGTAAATGACAATAATTTATGGTATTTTCTCTTGGAAGAGGGAAAGGAAGTGGTTCTGTGTGTGTGTGTGAGTGTGTGTGTGTGTGTGTGTGTGTGTGTGTGTTGGAGATGGAATCAAGGCCTTGCACTAAGCTATACCCCAGCTCTTTTTATTTTTTATTTTGAGACGGGGTCTTGAATTTGTGATCCTCCTAGCTCAGCCCTCCCAGAGTAGCCGGGATTACAGGCATGCACCACCATGCCCAGCAAAGGGCTGGCTGCTTTTCATGTTATAATTTCTCTTTCTTTTTTCTTTGTGTGTGTGTGTGTGTGTGTGTGTTTATGTGTGTATTGAGGATCTGTAAAATTTTTTGAGACAGAGTCTTCCAACATAGTCCACCATAGTCCAACTCACACTCCTGCCTCAGCTTCTCGAGTGCTGAGATTATAAGCATGTGCTACCACATCTGCCTTATGATCGCTCTCTCTGGTTTGTTTTGTTTTGTTTTGTTTTGTTTTGTTTTGTTTTGAGACAGAGTCTCACTATGTAAATCAGGCTGACCTTGAACTTGTGGTGATCCTGCCTCAGCCTCCCAAGTGCTGTATTTAAAGGTGTGTGCCATCATGCCCAGCTAATTTCTTTTTTAAAAAATAACTTTTAGAGCTGAGCATGGTGGCACACACCTGTAATTCCAGCACTGGGGCAACACTTGGGGGGAGGCTGGGGCAGAAGGATTGAAAGTTCGAGGCCAACCTGGGCTACGTAGTGAGTTCAAGACCAGCCAGGGACTACATGGCAAGACCCTATCTCAGCCCTTTTTAACTTTTTTTTTTGAGAGAAGGTCTTGATAAATTGCTAAATTGCCCAGGCTGGACTCAAACTTGCCATTGTCCTGCCTCAGTCTCCCAGAGGTGTGTGCCACCACACCTGGCAACAACAAAACCTTTAAAGATCAGTATCCCAGTTGTGATATTATACTGTCACTTTGCCGTGCACTGACAGAGGAAACCGAGTAAAGGGCACATAAGATCTACCTGTAGTCTTTTTTTCACAATTATATGTGAATGTTTTTCTCAATAAAAAGTTTAATTTTTAAAAAAGTTTAAAATAATTGTCCTGGTTGTAAAAAGTGTCCCATTTTAGAGGCTGGGTTATAGTTCAGTGGTATAACTCATGTGTAGTGTGCACGAGACCCTAGACTCAATCCCCAGCACACACAAAAAAATTATTTTTCTATAAAGTATAAGGGAGAAAATTAAAGTTACTCATAACCCCACACCCAATATTTTAGTGAGGCATTTTAGTGTATTTTTTACATGCTCATAAAAATAGTTCATTAGCATCACAGTTTCTATCCAGATCTTAATTTAATGTTGTTGTGAGCATGTTCTCATGTAATCAATTCTTTTCAAAAACATTGTTATGATGTCATCATTTTCCATCTATGGAAAGACCATAATTTATATAATCAGCCTCGTTCTTTAAGCATTTAGGATATTTTCCATTTTTTCTTACCATCTCTGCATATATATCTTTCACTAACTCTATTCATTTCTTTGGGTTGGCTTCTCGGGACTAGAGTAAGTAGCCCTGAAGGTATACATTTTAAGTACAGTTTTATAAGATGAATACATCATAGTGTTCAATTTGATGAGTTTGCCAATTATAGGGAGCCTTATAACGGCCACCCAGAGCATCTCCACCTCTCCCCCAGGTTCCCACCTGCCCACGCACAAATACACACACACACACACACACACCTGCGCCTAATCTCTGAGTACCACGAGAAACCTGTTCAGAGCTTTCAACGTGTCGTTCACTCCAGGGCTTCAGGGAGTCTGTACCCCTGGAGGGCAGAGAGGAACATTTTTGAAGGGATAGAGGCTTTAGGAGAGGGGCTGTCCCTACAGCCTTCAGGACATTGGACGTGACACAGAGTAACAGTGCCCTGAGCCAGCCAGACCACACGCAAGGTCTCCTGACCTATTCACTGGGCACCTCTGGTTTGCCTGCACCTGCGTTAGGATTAGTGGCTGCGAAGTGTGCACGAGAAGGTGGCTGCTGGTTGGAGGAGGGCTGCTGCTGCGTGCAAGGTGGGTGTGTAGGAGGGGCCCTGGCTTGGTGGTTTGTGGGCTATTCCCAGCTGACCTGCTTTTTTCCCCTGCCAGGCTATTCTTTGCTGGAGCCAGAGAAGGCCACCTTCCCAGTGTGCTGGCCATGATCCATGTGAAGCGCTGCACACCAATCCCAGCCCTGCTCTTTACGGTAAGGGCACTCCTGCTGCTGGCCCGACATGCACCCTCCCTCTCTTTATACTCAGCTGGGACGTCACACTTTCCACACACACCCTGTCACTCTTCTGGTCAGCCCCTCCTTTTCCTGGGCCCTAGATAACATGGCAGATGGATTCATTGGCTTTATCAATATCAAGGGATATAAGGAAAGACCCTGAGTCCAAAATACCTGAAGCTCTCAGCCTGGCTCATTCTCATTCTCCCACCCCTTGGAGGCAGACTGAAGCGACTGCTTAGGATTCTACCACCTCATAAAGAGAGCACCTCCACTACCTTCCTGGCACCCTTAACCACAGGGGTGCAGCTCTGGGCCTCTGCTCCTGGCTGTTCCCTGAATGCCCACCTCCCCCCCCGCCCAATTTCTTGCCCCAGGGCACTGTGCCAGTCTCCTGAGAAATGTCACTGAAATAAATCTGGCATTGAGGGTATAGCAAATAAGAAATACCCTAAAGAGGGGCCGGTGAGATGGCTCAGCGGCGTAAGCGCCTGCCTTGCAAGCGCGAGGGCCCGAGTTCGACTCCCGGATCCCACATACGAAAAAGGGGCTGGTGATATCGCTCAGTGGCACGGGTGCCTGTTGGCGTACGAGGTCCTGAGGTCGACCCCCCGGTACCCACAAAAAAAAAAAAAAAAAAAAGAAATACCCTAAAGAGAGGAAGACTGATAAAATGAAGGTAGAGAAAAAGAAGTTTTCTCTGGGGAAGAAATGGGAGTAAAATGTCCCTGGAGTAGAATCATTTAAGGACAGCTAAAGGAAAGAGCAAAGACTTGTCCCCAGTGAGTCTTTTGAGTTATTCTTCTTTTCCTTGTGCGTCCTGAATAAAACATTAAAAATGGCTTTGGTCCACTGAAGAAGTGGTCAGAAATCAGGATAACAGAGCTTGGGGAGCCAAGGGCATTGTACACCATTGGGAAATATCAGAATGTTCGGGCCGGGCTGAAGGTCATCTTGATCCCTCTGTGGAGGTATCTGGAGAAGGCTATGTTCCCGCTGGACCACACGGCTTTTTTTCAGCTGAGCCTTCCATGGCCGGAAGGCTACAGCAGGAGTCAGTCCTGTTCACCCGTTAACATCTCAATGTTTTCCACGATCAGATCTCACAGGAGAACTGACCCTTTGATTGGCCTTCACAGACTATCAGAGAGAACAGCATGGCTTGCCCTGAGAGAGTCACAGAGATAACTTTGAAGTTGGAAAGTAACCTCCATCAAGAAAACCTCCCAGGGATGCTATGAGGGTTAAATGCATTAATATTTGCACAATGCTAAGAATAGGACCTGGCTATGCAGTTGTTGACAATTTTTTTTAAAGAAGAAAAGGAAGGAAAATAAATGAGATGACTCAACCAGGGGAAAAGAATGAGGGTAAGAACAAAGCCTTAATCTGCAGTTAATAATCTTCTCAAAGAGATTTAAAAAAAAAAAAAAAGAAAAAATGAAATTAGCTTTAGCTATAACTAAGAGAGACATATAAATGAGAACAGGAGTGACCCAGAGCCAGGTGACACCAGTGTGCCCAGTCCAAGTGTCCATCCTGAGTGGTTAGTCCCATGCCATATCAGGCTTAAATCCTTTGAGTACACCTTTGCAGTGAGACGGAATATCCTGGCAGTGGAGGTGTAGTCGCGGCCTGGCCTCCTCATGGTGGTTATAAAGTCTCCACTGTGAGACGTCCATTCTAAAATGGTATGGCCACCTGGGTGGGGAAGCCCCTGACCTGTGAACCTCCTCCAGTCTCTTGAATACCTTTGTGACCATTGATGAGCCCCTCATTTCCCCAGTGTATCTCCACCCTGCTGATGCTGGTCACCAGCGACATGTACACACTCATCAACTACGTGGGCTTCATCAACTATCTCTTCTATGGGGTCACGGTGGCTGGACAGATAGTCCTTCGCTGGAAGAAGCCTGACATCCCTCGCCCCATCAAGGTGAGAGAACCTCTTTGGGGATCTGGTGTCACTTTTATTTGATTCTAGCTGAGCTGATCATGGTAGGAAGGGCCATGTGTGAAGGGGACAGCAATTTCCTTTCTCCCCTGGAGACAGGACCAGGGTAAATGGCAGCAGAGGAATAAGTAGGTTAAATGTTCCTTTCAAAACAGCACTCCATTGTTTCCCACCACTCCGAGTCTTCAACTCCAACTGCATTTTCAGGGCTCTCCTGTGTCTCCAATGTTTCCTCCCTATTCTTCCAGATAGATGGATGTCTGCATGCCAGAGTGAGTTTCCTCTCATCTGCCTGTTCAGGTTCTAACGGTATGAGGTGTGGCAGCAACCTGCAGTCCCAGCTACTTGAAAAGTTAATGCAGTTGGATCATTTGAACCCCTATTTGATCCCAGCCTGGGCAGCAAAGTGATGTACTGCCTCAAAAACAATAAATAAATATATTCTAACCATTTTCTAAATGGGCCTCAAGTACCTCCTCTTTTTTGAAGCTTTCTAGCTCTCTAGAGACCTTTTTCTTTTTCTTTCTTTTTTTAATTTTTTTGGAACACTGCTGAAGATCAAACCCAGAGCCTTGCTCACACTAAGCACTGTACCACTGAGCTACACACCCAGCCTCCCTTTTTAAATTCCTATGACCCTACATACACTACTATGCTTAGTGAACTTAATGATTGCTATGAAAATAATCTGTTATGACAGGAACTGATGGGATTGTTCAGAACAAGATATGCCAGAATGCTGAGTTCTCCTGCAAAACAGAAGAATGATATAGGCCAGAAGATTCCTAGAAATAGAGACTTGAATCTACTAGAAGATTATTCCAGCTGAGAAATCAAGGGCTCTTCAGATCTCTCAGCTCTCCACTATTATTTTCACTACTACTTTTCTTCCACTCAGAGACCCTGAGAGAGTTGGGCATGGTGGTGGCATGCCTATAATCCTGACACTGGGAGGCTGAAGAGGAGGATCACAAGTTTGAGTCCAGCCTGGACAACTTAGCAATTTAGCAAGACCTTGTACCAAAATTAAAACAAACAAACAAACAAACGGCTGGAGAGGCAGCTCATGGAAGGCCCTGGATTTAATCCCCAGTACCTTAAAAAAAAAAAAAAAATAAATAAGAGGCTGCTGGCCATTGTGACACATGCTTGTAGTCCCAACACTCTGGGAGACTGAGGCAGGAGGATTGCAAATTTGAGCCCAACCAGAGCAATTAGCAAGATCCTGTCTCAAAGTTTAAAATAGGGTCGGGAATATAGCTCGGCAGCATAAGCACCTGCCTGGCAAGCACAAGGTCCTGAGTTCTATTTCTGGTACCAAAAAAAAAGAAAAAAAAAAAAACCTAAAAAATAATTATGAACACATGTTTTTGATTCATAATGAATACATTCATCAAGAGGAATTGGTACATATACATACTGAGACTTAATCCTTTTTACTTTCCCTTCCTCTCCTCTCTCTTCTCTGCCACATACCCCACCCCCAATCCCCAGATTCCCTTCCTATCTCCACAAAGTCTACCTTCCTAAAATTTTAAAAAGACTGGGGATGTAGCAGCACTTACCTAGCATGCACAAGGCCCAGGATTCAAGCCCCAGTAGTACAAAAAGAAAGATAATTTAAAAAGAAAGAAAAAGAGGAGGAGAAACCTGTGAGGGAAGATGAAAAATAACCTCATCTCCCCTCTGAGAGGGGTGAACAGGGAGGAGAAGGCAGCCCCTAGATCCAGAAGAGGGCTGTCTAGGGACCCCCCCGCATGTGGGCAGCAAGGACGGAAAGCCCATGGAGTTGGTGCTTTCTGAACTAAAGTCGGGGCCCAGCCTGCTTTAGGCTGTGCTAGCCTTCCTGATTTCTTGGCTCTTGGCATGTTTATCTCCTCAAGTTGCTTGAGAGAAACAAATTGGGGCTGATGCTGGTGAGAGGGATGGGCATTTGTCATGGTGTGCCCAGATGAAGGCCCTGCCTAGAAATGGATGGGAACCAGACCCAGGACATTTCCTGCCTGCCTCTCCACCTAGGGCTTCATCAAGGATATACTAAGCTCTCCATCCTCATGGCTTCTCTGGCTGCCACAGGAACTGGGCATGGATGCTGAGGCCTTATTTGATCCCACCTGGGACGGGGGACATGAGCAATGAGGAGCGTTTCCTCCCTGGTCTCCATCTCCTTCCTGTCCTTCTGTCCAAGCTCCCTAACATTTGTTGACCCTTCACCTGCCTTATCAGAGCCTGGGGTGTGGGATACAGCTGAGCAAAGCCTAGCCTTCGCCCTCGAGGATGTGGATGAAGAAGAGGGGGAGCTTTACACCTGGGGGCGGTGGGGGCCACGCACAGCTCACAGTGCCTCTGCTCCACAGATCAACCTGCTGTTTCCCATCATCTACTTGCTGTTTTGGGCCTTCTTGCTGATCTTCAGCCTGTGGTCAGAGCCAGTGGTGTGCGGCATTGGCCTGGCCATCATGCTGACTGGAGTGCCTGTCTATTTCCTGGGTGTTTATTGGCAAAACAAGCCCAAGGGCTTCAATGACTTCATTGGTGAGTTAATGAAGGCTCTGAGTGTCCAGGCCTCCTGGGCTGGGATGGGGTAGTCTAGAGGGGGCCCCACCAGGATCAGGATCAGGAGGCCCATCTAGCTGTGCTTTGCCTGAGTCCTCAGGGCTCTGGAGAAGGAGGCAGGGCACAAATGGCGGCTGCCTTCCCAGAGACTTCTGGGGAGAGAACAGTTCACGTTTCCACACAGACCTTAGTCCTGCAAGCACAGGCAGCCACCAGCCATCCCCAGGAGCTGCCCTGGGCTGGATGGAGACCAGTGTGGACCCAGCAATTGGTCAGCGGGCATTGAGAAAAGGGGAGGCTGGGGCCTTGGTGAGCAAAGAGCAGCCGACAAAAGATGCCAGAGACAGACATGGTTGCCATCTCCCAGAGAGGGATCTTGGACAGGCCTGGGCTGCTCTGCTGACATGGAACCTGGGGCAGAAGAACTGGTTAAGCTCATGGCTGCTTGACAGGGCCAGCAGGACGCTCGGCTCTGACCTACTTTCTGTGTGGTCTTCTTCCACAGAGTTGCTAACCTTGGCGAGCCAGAAGATGTGTGTGGTTGTGTACCCAGTGGAGGAGGGAGACTTGGGGACAGAGGGGATGAGCGAGGACATGGCAGAGCAGCGGCAGTCCTTCTACCAGCCAGCTCCCACCAAGGACCAAGACTCGGAGGAGCAACTGCAGGCCTGAGGACTGCTTGCCCTTCAGCTAGCTACGCTCTCCTTCCTCCCCCTTGCTGCCCTGCCTCCCTCCCTGGGTCCTCCAACACACACACACACACACACACACACACACACACACACACACACACACACACCCTCTGCTTCTGTCCAGCAGGAGCAGGACCTGGGTGTAGGAGGTGAGCAGTTATAAACAAAAATACTGACATCTGTACCCAAAGGACCAGCCTCTCTCCCCAGGGCCATGTCCAAGCCCCCACACAAGGGCTGCCCACACTCTGAGCATTAGAGGAGAGCAGAGATGCCAAGGGTGCCCTGCAGCGCCTCCCCAGTCCCCGCCCGCCCTCGGTGCCTCTTAGGAAGCTGAGCTCACTACTGCCTTCCCTCCCCATTCCTGAGCCCCGGGGAGCCTCAGTTCAGCGAAAAGAGGCAGCCACCGTGAGTCAGTTGGGAAAAGACAGACTCCAAGGAATCCATCACCACTAAAGGTCAGGTGGAGAGACCCAAACCCTTTCTTCACCACGAACCCAAAAATAGAGGAGATGCTTCCCTCTGCACTCTTCCCCACCCTGTGCCCCCACACCTCCTCCACCACCACCACCATCCACCCTGGGCTCCCTGTTGGAGAAAGGCTCCTTTCAGGAAACCTCCTCCCCACTGAGCAAAGGACCACGAGGAGGGCGAGGGGAGGAGAGGAGGAGAAGGAGGACAACGACAGCCCCCACCCCCAGCCCAAGCCAGGTCTGTGGGAAAGGCTCAGATTGCAGCAATCCAGCCCTGCCCCTGCCCCCTGCATCCTGCCCCCACCCCCACGTGGTGCCAAAGCTTCCTGAAGCCAGAAAGCCTTCTTACTTTCAGTGTAGTGGATCTCTCTCTTCTAATGATAATAACACTCAGCTCCTCCTCCATCCCCAGCCCACAATGACCCTCTTACCTGCAGCCGTGCCCCCCACACCCACACGGAGCCAGCACTGCCGGCCCCTCTTGTCAGGCCCTTTCCTCCTTTCTGGACCTTGGCTCAGGGACCAGGTGTGAAGGATCTCCAAGCCCTTCAGGCCTGAAACCAGAGCCAAATCAGCCTTAAGTCACCTTCCATCCAAGAACTGGACCTAAAAATACTCCCTTATTTCTAACCCTCAGGACAGATGTGGTATTAAATGCCTTCCCTGGGTGGAAGGGTGCTTTCCTACCTCCCCAGAGCTGCCCGGTCCACAACCTGGGGGGCTGTCTGGGAGAGCATTTTCCGAAGGCCTGTTCCTCTCTCCACTGCTAACCCTCACATAACCCCTCCCTCCTTCCAGTTTCACCACCCTCCATCTTGGGGTAGGATGGGAGGGCAGTGGCAGAATGGTTCACACTTTAGGGATCCTCAGACAAGCATCCTCTCTGGGGTGTGTGGGCTTCTGACCTTTTCCTGTGCTCCAAAGAAAGGTGATAGCGTTTGCCTGGGCCTTGCAGTGTCTCCAGCCACATCTGCTGTGCTGAGGACACAGAACCCTTTTATCCCAAAGCAGGACCCACCCCCATTCCATCTGCCTAAACTGGAACACCCAGGGAGCCCCTCCTGGCCCAGATAGCTTCTCCCAGCTTCCCACCCAGCTTGCCTGACCCCTCGTTGGTAAGATGCTGGGTTTGGGCTGAGTTGCAGCCCCTCAGAGTACACACCAGCCAGACTGGAGTGGGCCCCTGGAGGACCAGGGGACCATCTTCCTCTTTCCTCTCTTCTCATTCCTCCAGCCTCTTCCCCTTTCAATTTTTTTTTTTTTTTATAAAGTGAATGCCTTACTTTTTGGATGAATATTTTCAAAGCTGTTATTTCTATTTCTTTTGGATTTTTTTTTAATGTAAGGTTGTTTTGGGGAGTGGAATTAGATCCTTGACAATAATCTTGTCATAAAGTTGGTTTAGGTTTTAGAATTTTGTTCTTGTTTTGTGGAGGTCTTGTTTTTCTTTTCATGTAATAAAATTTTAAATGGAAATGAAATCCGTGGTCTTCATAATTCAGTGACCCCACGCTGAATCCAGGCATTTTGTCTTGGTCAAGTCCGTGCTTACCACACACTTTCCAGGGTGGGATTCCTAGGCTCTGGTGATCTCTGTGCCTTCAGGCTGACCCAGGGACTGGGCCATACATTCAAACAACTGCTTCTCATACTCTCTCTGCGGTCCTGAAGTGTTGTTAAGTTCCTACCTGTGCACCATCCTAAGAGCCTGCAAATCAACTGGGAAAAAGAACCAACCAGTGGCCAGGTGCGGGGGCACACATCAGTAGTCCCAGCACTTGGGAGGCTGAGGCAGGAGGATTGCCATGAGTTCAAGGTCAGCCTGGTCTACACAGTGAGTTCAAGTCCAGCCTGAACCCTGTCTCAAAAAAAAAAAAAAAAAAAAAAAAAAAGGAAGGAGAGAGAGGAGAAGAGACGGGAGGAGAACTGGAGATGTAGCTCCATGGTGGAGTGCTTGCCTAGCATGTCTGAGGCCCTGGGTTCAATCTCCAGTACTGCAAAAGAAGAAATCATCATCATCATCATCACTACTCAAAGTGAGACAACACCAGGCTGAGTCAAGTTAGGTAAAGGCAGAGGATGGTGTCCCTAAAACCTGGCAGCAAGGACTCCTTGTGCTGAGCCAAATGGGAAAGGAAATGGTAGGCTGCTTCTATAATGAGACTCAAAGGATTGTTAGGTGTAGTGGCATATGCCTGTAATCCCAGAACTCAGGAGGCTGAAGCAGGAGTATTTCAAGTTCAAGACCAGCTTGGGCTATGTAGCAAGACCCTATCTCAAAACAAAAGAGACTCAGAGCATTCAAGGAGTTCGTTAGGAGGTGAGACTGGCTCAGGTATGCAGAACCATCTGACAGCACACTTTCTGGAAGACCAGGAGGATAACTGGACTAGGACTAAGGAAAAAGAGGAAGAGTGAAAGTAGCTTCGCACCTCCCGATGTTTTGGGTTAACTGTTAGAGGCAGCTGATCAGAGGAGACCCACTCCTTGCTTCTGTCCCTTCCTTTCTGGGCAGACCTCCTGCTGTTCTCTTCTGGAGCAGCATCTGCCTGGGGCCAGTGCTGCTGACAGACGCAGGGCCCGTGGAAGGTGGCTGCCATTAAGACATCGCCCTTCACCATCTGGGACACCATGATGACGCAGCAGGAGGGACACCTCCACACCTAGTCATGGCCTGGTCCCACCACTCCTGCTGTGCGACTGGCAGCTGGCCCTCCCTACAGCCCTGAGTGGGAGGCCAGACACTAATTTAGCTGGGTCTGTGGGCAAGTCACTTCAGTTTAGGGAGAGCCAGAGAGACTGACTAGGAATGAGAGACTGAGACCTAAACCAAAACAGCTCTCACTCTCTAACTTCAGGGTGTCCCCAAAGGACAGGCCAAGCTTGTGCAGGAGGCTGTCCCAGAAGGCTCACATCCACTTTTCAAGCCGATACACTTACTCTCCCTGGCCTGCGCAGTCTGCTCTGTGTTGCCCCCTTCGGGCAGGCCCTGCCCTGTCCAGTGCCCTCTCACTGTACAGAGACACTTGTGCCTGAGGGGACTCCCCTCTTTCTGTAAAACGACACCTGCTGATCTCAACCCAGTCAGAGGGGCAAATGTGGCTGTCCTCCTGGGCAACAGGCATTTATTTTTGTTTTTGGGTTTTTTTTTAATGTGGGTACCGGGAGTTGAACTCAGGACCTCGCACTTGCCAGCAGGCGCTTGTGCCGCTGAGCGATATCACCGGCCCTTTTTTCCTTTGTGTGGGATCCAGGAGTCGAACTCAGGACCTCGCGCTTGCCAGGCAGGCGCTTACATCGCCGCTGAGCCATCTCACCGGCCCCAGGCATTTATTTTTAACCTGAGCCTTTTCCCTGTCTTAACCCTGCCAGTCACTGTAGTGTTAGGCATTTCCAATGCTCTGACCTTACAGAATTTGAGAACATTTTGAAAGTCACTCAAGTCATAGGTGCTCATGCATTCATTTATTAATACAGTCACTCAACAGATCTTTTCTATTGGCTTTGCTATATGCTGTGGGAACAGCAATTTATTCCTGAATTTTCCAATTCAGTGCAGACTTCAAAGATTTTCTGTCCCCAAAAAATATTCAAGCTGAGTGTGGTGATGCATACCTGTAATCCCAGCAGTTGGGAGGCTGAGGCAGGAGGATTGCCTCAAGTTCAGGGTCCCCCATGCTACCTACCAGTAAAGAGTTCAAGGCCAGCCTGGACTACATAGTGAGACCCTGTTTCAAACAAAACAAAACAAAAAATCTAGAAGTATTAATTAGGGCCAGGCATGGTGGCAAACACCTGTAATCCCAGCACCCAGGAGGCTGAGGCAGGAGGATTGCCATTGCCATGAGTTTGAGGCCAGCCTGGGCCACAAAGTGAGTTCAAGGCTAGCCTGAACTGCATAGCAAGACCCTGTCTCAAAAAGAAAAAAATTCGGACATGCCATTCCACCTGTCCTTAATTGTAATTCAGGAAATAAGATCACTTTAATTGAAGGGATCCAATAGAAGTATGTGACCCTATTCTCAAAGACCAAATAGGGGCCGGTGAGATAGCTCAGCGGCATAAGCACCAGCCTGGCAACCACAAGGTCCTGAGTTCAACTCCCAGTACCCACTTACAAAAAAGGGGCCGGTGATATCGCTCACCGGGCGCCTGCTGGCGTGTGAGTTCCTGAGTTTGACCCCCACTACCCCCCCCCCAAAAAAAGACCAAATAGCCTGTCAGGGAAAAGAAGCAAAGATGCACGCATCACAAAAGTGTGCACTTCGTGGCCTCTTAGGCCACCCTCTCAGAACCGCCTCCCTGTGTACCTGCCTGGCTCCCCCAGCAGGGCTGGTCCCCATGTATCTCCAGAGCCTGTGCGGTGCCTGGGACTTATGTGCTCAGAAATATTTGAGGCATCATACAAGGCAGCAGGTATGTGTCTGCTTTGGTGACACAAAACAGCAGCGAGAGGTCAGAGGAAGGAAGGAAGGAAAGAGACTTCACATTTACTGAAACCAGTTGCTGTACACACATTATCTTGTTTGAAGTTTAATTAAACAGCCTTAGGAAGGAGCCGTTACTCCTGCGCTCTTACAGGTAAGATTAAGCAGCTTGTCCAAGGTCATTGAGCTGCTTAGTGACAGCGACCAGATTGGAGCCCAGTTCTCTCTGTAATTTCTCTCCACGCTCAGCCACCTCCCTTTGGGGAAGCCTTGGTGGGGGCCTGCCACAAAACCACTAAGATAATCCAAACAAGTAGTGAGGACAGCAGCGCAGGGGAAATGATCCTGCTGACTGGGCAAGGCTTCTTTCCCCTCGGCAGCAAGAAACTACAGCCCTGGCTGGCACTGCCCTCCCACCTCCTCTCTCTCCTGCCCAGAGCCCACTCCGCTGCCCTCACGTCCACAGCCCAGCTGCCCCCACCAAACCCTCAGTTACTGGAAAACACTGATGTCAGTGTGCGGGCAGTGTCAGCCGTCCAGGGAAGCCAGGGGCCCAGATCACTTATCTCACTATGGCTCAAGCTTTCTCATTTCCTGCTGGCTTTATTTACACATCACCCTACTTCCTCCAGCACCCAATTCTCTGCTACTGACGCAGACCATCCCCTCCCCATGGTGGCCCACTGAGGGCAAAGGAGTTCTCTGAGTCACACAGCAACCCCTACGCCACCACTTCAGCCCTGAGCCATCCCGTGAGCCCATGGCCCTTCCTGACATAAACAAGGCATCCTCGGGCAACCTTGGACAGCTCAGCCTCTTGGTCTTGTTTGCCCTGTTGATAAAGCAGGGATAAAAATACTACCTGCTGAGCCGGTGAGATGGCTCAGCGGTGTAAGCACCTGCCTGGCAAGCGCGAGGGCCCGAGTTCGACTCCCGGAACCCACATACGAAAAAGGGCCCGTGATATCGCTCAGCGGCACGGGTGCCTGATGGCATGCGAGGTCCTGAGGTCGACCCCCAGTACCTACAAAAAAAAAAAAAAAATACTACCTGCCATGCCTTCTTTCCTACTTAACTCACAGCAAGATGGTCTCATGGCAAGTGAATGTTACAATGACTGAAAAACAGGATTTATATGAAAACACTTAAGCATTAATATTATTTCAAAGACGGAGAGGAAGGGGACGGTATTTCTCCTTAAGACAAGGACCTGGCACCAGCCCTCCCAGCCTACCCACCCTCCCCATAACCTGACTGCAAGCCCCTCATCCTGGCCATGTTTCCTCTTCCTCCCCAGTGCCCAAGTCTTAGCCAGTGCCAGGGTTGACAGAAGTGCCCTCTGCTGTCAATCTTACTCTAAACCACAGCAGCCCCTTAAGCCCCAATTTTTGGGCCAATCTTGCCACCTAGTGGTCAGGAGAGGCACTGCCGCCAAAGTGAAGAATGGTCTTGGTACCTACTTGAATTGGTATCAAGATCTGAAATGGAGAGAAGAAATCTCGCCGTCTACTTCCTGAGATCTGTCTCCAATGCATGCAGATCTCCCCATGCCAGCTCAGGGGTTCTGAGCATATCTAACCATGCTTTGAGCCATGCACAGAGCACCTGGAGCAGGTGAGGTAGTAGAAGGATGGGAAGGAAGATGCTATCTAAAGGAGTAATTTGACCGACTTGTAAGCAAGTTGCATTTACATCTTTTACTTTAGTGTTCAATATCACACAGATTCCATCCACATTTGCCCCGCTGTGGCTCAGTCACAGGGACTCAGCCCCCAGCGTGCTCGACTTATATAAACATCCAGTGCCTCACAGGGCACTCAAAGCATTTCCTCCTAATAGAAAAGCCAGTAACACATTTCTATGTATCTTTCTTTTCACTGGACCTACACCCCCTTTTGAAGATGAAATTCAATAGGTAAAAGCAGGGCCACAGCAGGTACCTCTGACAGAAGGGAGTTGGGGGTTCCCAACGAAAGAAAAGAGGGAAATTTGTGGGGGCAGCACAAGGCTAAGAAGTACAGAGAAGGAGCCATGGGCTTCTAGAGACCCTGAAACAGAGCCCCAGGAAGAAGTGATGACAAAAGAGAAAGCTTCTCTAACCTACAAGAGGAAGTAGACCCAAGAGACAGGCTCTGGAGGTCAGAAAACAGCCATGCAAAAGGAAAGACAGCAAACTGAGCTGCAGCGAGCTCCTGAGCCTGCACCCAAGGGCACAGGAAGTGGGAGGCAGAGTCTTGAGCCCAGAGTGGGGGTGAAGTGCCAGCCCGAGACTTGCAGAGCAGAGCAGCTGGAAGAGAGAGCCACTGGAGCCACCAGAGTACAGCTGAGCCCAAGTCCTGACCAGGCAGCCCAGCTATGTCCAGGCAGGAAACACGTTAGTGTTTGGGCTACTCACAGACCCTGTGCAAAATGCTAGCAAAAGGCATAGCTCTGCACCAGGGTGCAGGCCCCCCAGGATCACTGTTTCCTGAACCCTTCGAGCAACACCTCTGGCTTGCACCCAGGAGAATGCCATGGGAGGTGGGGCTACACAAACACACACACACACACACACACACACACACACACACACACACACACACACGGAACTGGCTGCCCCTGGGGGTAGGTGGAGCCCAGCACTGGGGGGATCTGGGAGGAAGGCGTGTCAAGGGAGGAGTTCAGAACAAATGGGGGTCCGCACTGGGGAAGGGCTCTCTCTATTCACTCTGACTTGGCACCTCATTCTGCACAGAACTTTTTGGAAGTTGGAGGGAGGAGGACATTCAGATTGAGGTGTTGCCCTCAGTGAGGAATTGGAATTCCTGGGCTTAACAGGGAGGGGGAGGCATTCTCAAAAAAGTCAGCTCCTGGGCATCTCCAGAACCCTGGCACAGACTTCACAGAGAGTGCCCCAACTGCTAAATAAGGCAGGGGCCCTGTTTCTCAAAGGTCTGCATCCCTCCCTCTGGGGTGTGCCCTGCCCCTCCCTGAGTCACCCCAGGGAGAGAGAGGGGGAAAAAAGGGAAGAGAGGCATTGACTACAGAGGAAGGAAAAGGAAGCAGAGCAGAAGAGGGAGGAGAGAAGCCACACAGGAGTGGGTGACAAAGAAGACCAGAGAGGGCAGATCTAGGGCAGGGGGAGACCGAGGGAGGGCAGGCTGAGCATCCAAGGGGTGCCCCAAGAGCAGGGCCCAGGGGCGGGGAGCGAAAGGGGCGGGCCGGCCATGTCCCACGGGACCTACTATGAGTGCGAGCCCCGGGGTGGCCAGCCAACACTTGAGTTTTCAGGGGGCCGAGCTGGGCCCGGGGAGCTGGGGGACATGTGTGAGCATGAGGCCTCCATTGACCTCTCTGCCTACATCGAGTCTGGGGAGGAGCAGCTGCTCTCTGACCTCTTTGCCATGAAGCCAGCACCTGAGGCCCGAAGCCTCAAGGCCCCCGGAACCCCTGCCTTCCCTCACTATCTGCCACCTGACCCACGGCCCTTCGCCTACTCCCCACATACCTTCGGCCCAGACAGGAAGGCGCTGGGGCCTGGCATCTACAGCAGTCCAGGGAGCTACGACCCCAGAGCTGTGGCTGTGAAGGAGGAGCCCCGAGGGCCAGAGGGCAGCCGAGGTGCCAGTCGAGGTGGCTACAATCCCCTGCAGTACCAAGTGGCACACTGTGGGCAGACGGCCATGCACCTGCCCCCAACCCTCGCAGCCCCGGGCCAGCCCCTTCGCGTCCTCAAGGTAAGAGCAAGTCAGCTCTCCCTGCACCCGGGGGCTGGAATGAGGCTGGTGTGGATGGGGACTCTGAGGTCCCGCTTATGCTGACAAGTCTGGCTTTGGTGTTGCTCTGTGAAACTGACCCACCCAGGTCCTCTGTGCTCACTGCCATACTATGAGCCACCCCCTTCCCTCTGTGAATTTCCTCCACCCTGAATGTCACCATGTCCTGAAGGCCCTGTGGCAAGCTGACCCCACCAGCTTCCCTGCTGCCCATTATGCCCTCCTCTTGTTTCTTTGTCACCTGCTTCTGGAAGAGGAAATGCCTGCTGATTGTAGAACAGGAGACTCACCACAGATGATGGAGGGGAAGTGTCCTTGCATGAAGGACCCTCAATGACTGCCTTGACCTGAGTGACAGGCGTTGGCCTGGTGTCCCAAGTGCCTGGCTGCTGGGATTCTTGCCCTCCTCTACTCTGCCTCCAGGTGGGCCCTCACCTGTTCCCTCTGTGCCTTCCCCTCCAGGCCCCTCTGGCCGCTGCTGGGGCCCCCTGCAGCCCCCTCCTCAAGGCGCCCTCCCCAGCTGGCCCCTCACACAAAGGCAAGAAGGCAGTGAACAAAGACAGCCTTGAGTACCGCCTGCGGCGGGAGCGCAACAACATCGCTGTGCGCAAGAGCCGGGACAAAGCCAAGCGGCGCATTCTGGAGACGCAGCAGAAGGTGCTGGAATACATGGCTGAGAATGAGCGTCTGCGCAGCCGCGTGGAGCAGCTCACCCAGGAGCTGGATACCCTCCGCAACCTCTTCCGCCAGATCCCCGAGGCTGCCAACCTCATCAAGGGCGTGGGGGGCTGCAGCTGAGCCTGGCTGATGGACTGCGGGCCCCAGACCCTTAGCCCAACCCTGGAGATCCCCACCCTGCTGGGGCCCTAAAGCCCTTCCCTGGCCGAGCCTAAGACATAGACTACGGACAAGGGCGGCTGGGTGGTCAGGGAGGGCAGGACCCATAGAGATTCGGTGGCTGAATAAATTGCCCTGTGACTCGGTGCTGGGGCTGCTTGCTGGGCTCGGCTGTGTGTACTTGCGCATGTGTGAGTGCGTGTGCGTGTGTGTGAGCACAGAGAGACCATCTTGGGGACCAAGTGAAGATGTGGGAATACACCCCTGCAGCCCATGATCTTCTCCCAACAGGCCTGTGTCTGTCGGTCTGCTCTTCTGTTCCTGTCTTGCTGTCCCCACCCACACATTCTGTCCTTGTTAGCTAAGGGGATGCTCCCCTCGCCCCCCACGCAGGACCTGGAACAGCCTCTGGGTGCCCTCCTGAGTGAGCCTGGTCCTTTAGGGCAATCCCAGTACCCACTCCAGGCTGCTCTCTCACCATAAGGAATAGGTCTGAGAGCTCCTGCCCCAGGTGACTCTGGGAAAAATTCCTGATTGCTTTGCATTTTTTCTTTTGGGACAAGGTCTCACTGCATATTCCAAGCTGTCTTTGAACTTACTATGTAATGCAGGCTGGCCTCAAACAGGCGATCCTCCTGCCTCGGCCTACAGATTACAGGCATTCTCCACCACAGCTGGCTAGCTCTGCTGTATTTACAGTCCCTTAACCCTTGATCCATCAATCCGTCTGCTTCTTCCCAGTTCCACAGCCTCAGTCTACCAGACTAACATCCCCCATCTTTGCTCCCACCCACCTACTCCAATCTTTATCCCTCATCCCCTGGGGCTCTTGTTCCCTAAAAGGAGATTCTGAGTGCTTGGGGAGGAATCAGTTGGGAAAGACCCTGAGGCCTGTCTTGTATGTGAGAACGTGGACAAAAAGGAGGAGGACAGTGTGCATGTACCTGTGAAACGCCGCACTAGCAAGCAGAATAGTACAGTAATTAAGAGCCACAGTCTGCATCTCCCCTCTGCTACTCACTGGCTATGTGACCCGGAGCCAGTTACTTCTCCATTCTGTGCCTCAGTTTCCTCACCTGCAAAATGGAAGTAGTTATACTCATCTCGTAGTGTTGCTATAGTTGTAGCGAAATGTGGTACCTGGCACATGGTAAGCATGGGTACTTATGATTCCCATTCTCTATAACTGGAACAACCTCAGAGAGCTCATCTAAACTTCTCATTTTGCAAATGAGGAAACTGAGGCCTCAGGGAGGGCAGAGACTTACCCAGAATCACTGACTGTTTAGAGGCAGAATCAAAATTAGCTCCATAAAATCACAGATCTCAAGAGGTGTTGGCAGAGACCTCAAGAGCTCCTATGGTGAGTTTTACCCTCAGACAAGCAAGATAGTGGCAGCCACAGCTTATAGATAAAGCGGTGAGGGCCAGAGGTGAGGAGAAGCATCACTGAAGCTCCCTCAGTGCCTTTGCAGCCTCGGCACCTGGCCCCAAGTCTCTGTCTGTGCTCAGGCAGAGCACAGGAACCACATTCCTGAGGGGAGCATGAATTGTCTGATGGGTCAGACTCAGGACAGAACAGGGATCCAGTTCCTCCTCAGCCACTGCTGGAATGACTGAGTTGAATATCGAGGAGTTACTTTCTGAGAAGGAAACTTGTTTGTTTATTTGTTTGTTTGTCTGTTTTTTGAGACAGGGTCTCTCCATGTAGCCCAGGTTGGCCTCGAACTCTTGTTGATCCTCCTGCCTCAGCCTCCCAAGTACTGGGATTACAGGAGTGTGCCACCATGCACAGCCAGGAGAGACACTTGTATCTGGATCATCCCACTTCTCTCTCTTTCTCTGTCTCTCTCCTCCCTCTCTCCCTCCCTCCCTTCTTCACCGCCCCCCAAGCCCTAGTGGCAGAGACTTCCCATCCCTATATGCACCAGATCTACCTCAGCTAGGACTCAGTCCCTTCCCAGCCTCTGTCTCCCTTCTCAGGCACCAGCTCTCCTACTTCTGTGTTCTGAAACCCCTGCCCCAGGTCTGGTTTGGGCAAAGAGACACGAAGTTTGGAAGCTTGGGTGGAGGGACTGATGGGAGCAGTCTGAGTTTGGGTGGGGAGACATCTTGATGGGCGCCTGGGAGAATCCTCTCACCTTCTCTTTGGCCCAGGGGGATGCGTTGCATAAGGGGGGTTTGTACAGAACTTGGTAAGTGACTCAACCTCCGGATTTCCTCCTCTCAGCTCGACCACTGTCCCCCGACTTCTTTTCAAGGTACTGGATGGTGGGACCTGGGTTGCTTCAGCATTGACCCTGAGCTTCTGAGGAACTGTGTCTCCTCCCAGCCTTCCCAACCATCTGCACCTCCTCAGGGCACCAAATCTGAAGAGCCACATCCCCACTTCCCCTGCAAGATCTCCACAGAACACAGAGTACAGCAGTGGCATCCCCACTCCTCCCTGTCTGACCATGCCCCAGGGAGATGACTGTGCCTGGAGCGGGCTTTCAGGCTCACCTCTAGTTTGGGCCAAAGCAATTTATTCAACAAGTCTTTGTCAAGCATCTTTTCTGTGAGTAAGACAAGTTCTCAGCTGAAGGGTAGGAAGAAAAAAGGCAATAAATAAGTGTGCTTAATGTCTTCTTTGGCCTCTCCAGATCTCCCGCTACCCCTTCTCACCCTATTCAGCTCCCAGGGGCAGCTCCACCACTTCCCCACTCCAGCAGCTTTCCCTAGATCCTGTTCTTTCACACCTTTATGCCAGCACTTGTGAGGCTGAGGCAAGAGGAGCCCCACAAGTTCAAGGTCAGCCTGAACAACATAGTGAGTTCAAGGCCAACCTGAGCTACATAACAAGACCCTGTCTCAAAAATAAATAAATAAAGAATTCAAGCAATAAATAAGTGATAAAGTATTCTATTCAATCCTCACTGGGGAAGCTATTTAGCTGGGGAAGTTAAGGAAGGCCTCTCAGAGGAAGTGACATTTAAGTTAAAAGCTAAAAGTTCTCAAGAAAGAGACAGATACGCCATTGGGAAGAGTGAGCAGAGGGAACAGCAAATGCAAAAGTTGTCCAGTGATCAAGGGGAAGAAGCCACATGTGGCTGGCTGAATGGAAAAAGGATAAGAAAGGAAGCAAGAAAAGGACCTCCTTAGTTGCAGAAAGGAGTTGCAAATGACTGTTTCTATTCCCTCTGCCCAGGAGGACCAACTCCAAGAAGGTGGGGCAGGGTAGAGAGCAGGCTCATCTCTGCCCCAGGAACTGGCTTCCTGAAGCTGTCCCTGGGGAAATGATATGACAGAAAAAGAGTCCAGGCAGGGGCAGGTAGCCAGACTCCTGTCTGGAGAAAGGATCCAGGATTAGGGATTGTGAACCTTTGAAAATCAGCAAATCAAGGTCCCAACAGCATATTCGAATTCCTATTGCTTTAGAACCCAGTTGGGCCCACTCTTCCTTCTTGAGCAGAACTGGAGACCAGATGACAGGCTTCAGCTGAGACAAGATCTCAGGTCACAGGAAAGCTGCAAGGAGGAAGGTGGTGGGGAGACAGAGCAAAGAGGGAGGAAGCTGCCCAAGGTGAGTCTGCCAAGGTCAGTCGACAGCTGCCAGCCCAGCTTGTGAAAGCTGCTGCCCTCCGTGCACACCTCCCACCTCCCACCACGTTGCCACACACCCGGGCCCCCAGGGCCCCCATCCCAATGTTGCAAGATCCCGGTCAGGGCTGTGTGTGGAAGGGGGCCTCTTCACCTCCACCGCCTGCCCTGCTCCAGGCCAGTGAGGGGACTCTGGGATGGAGGTGTGGGAGATGCCAGGGCTGAGGGCCTGTGTGTGCCTCTTGAACTCTCACCAGCTGCCAGCAGGCAGACACCCCCTTCCTGGACGCAGCCTAGGTTGATCAAGGTGAGAGTGGTCTAACCAGGACAGGACTTCCGGTGATCTCTGTCAGCTGCTCCCAGAAGCAGGCCTGGCCTGGCCTCAGAAGACCTCAATGGCACATGACAAATTCTCTCCATGGGAAGAAAGGGTGGGTGTTTTCAAAGGAAAAGGCTGCAAGTTGACTTTATCAAAATGCCCACCAACTGTGACTTCCAGGAACAGTGGAAGAGCCCTAGGACCTGGCAACGGGAAAAGACTCTCCCACTTGTACGGGTATCGCCTCCCACTTCTCGTTTAGGATGAAGCAGGGCTCTGATGTAGAGGCAAGCCCTGCGCACAGTGGAGCCAGGCCCACACCCTGAAGCTAAGCTTCACCCTGAAGGCCCAAACTGTCCATGCCCCTGTCACCCCCACATCTAGTGTCCTGTCACCCGTGGCCAGGCCATCCAAGCCTGCTGCAATTGGGACGGTTTGCAAAACGCTTGCTAGCTCCCCCTTTGTCACCATCTGAGGTTAGGACTGTACTTGGGAGATAAGCTCGGGCCCCACCCGCCAGTCCCACAGACTGCTGGTCTGCTGCAATCGGGATGGTTTGCAAAACCCCTGCCGGCTCCAGCTCTGTCACCATCTGAGGTTAGGGCTGCACTCCAAGATAAAGGCCAGCCCCGCCCACAGCCCTGCCTTCAAACCTCACAAGCTGCTTGGCCCAACGGGACAGAGCTCCTGGAAGCCCAGCCACACAGAGTCAGGCCCGCTCCCCTTCGCCCTGGGGCTCCCCTCGCACCACATTCATTCATTCATTTGCTGAAAGGCACTTATGAAACACCTAGTCCAGCCAGGGACTCTCCTTGTGGAAACTACAGGGTGAATAAGGAAGATGGTCCCTGCCCCCTGTGGAGTTCACAGATTAGTGAGGGTGACAGACAAACACGAGGTTACAAACCAACACGTAATTCTAGATTATGGGAAGTGCTGTATGGTAAAAGTAAAGAATGCTTAGTGACAGACATTAGCCAAGGCACCTGCTTTAAATGGGAGGGCTAGGGCAGGAGTAACCTTCTTGAGGGAGGAGCATATAAGCAAATATCAAGAGGTGAGTAGGAACGTGTCTGGCCAAACAGAGAGGTGTATGCCGAGATCCCTAAGCAAGTTCTTCCCCTCACTGGCAGAGGCCAGGGTGGGAGCTGAGCCAGGGGAGGAACACCCAGGATGAGGCAGAAGGGAGGCTGAGGCCGAGCTCCCTCAGGAGGCACTCGGAGCATCAGGGGAGGACTGACCTTCCAAGGGAAGAGGACATTCATTCTCTTTTAATGAGAAAGGAAAGAAATAGCAATGGCTGCCAGTACAGACAGGTTTATAGCAGGTGGAACCTGTTCTTGTCTTATGGTTTTTATTTTCGCCGAGAAAGAAGAGGTAACTAAAAGTGGCTGAGCCAGGTGTGATGGTGCATGCCTGTAATCCCAGCACTCGGGGAGGCTGAGGCAAGAGGATTGCCAAGAATTTGAGGCCAGCCTGGGCTACGTAGTGAGTTCAAGACCAACCTGGACTACATAGTGAGACCCTGTCTCAAATAAGTAGATAAATAAATAAATGTATGTGTCTGAGCTGGAGGAGAGGCTTCAAGGTATAAAACCCCATTAACGAGGGTGAAAGTAGGAGCTAACTGCTGAGATTTCTGACTTGGGAACAAGTAATTGCAGTTGATGGACACTTTACCATGACAACAGTTTATCCTCTGGGGTGATTTCCTCCACTGGTCCTTAGCTGCTCCAGAGCAAGTGCAGATAAAAGTTGGGTCCGTCTGGGGTTGAGGATTAACCAGGGAGGTGGGATGGGAAGGACGGACTGGGAGGGGTTGAGGGCATTTAGGAGAGGGTTCCAGCTGCAAATCTGGAACTGAGGCAGAGAAGGGGAGAGGGAAAGATGGGAAAGGTCGGCTCCCCAAGGAACTTGAGAATAGCTGCAATAAACCAACTTAGCAAATGAACCGCAAGGAAAGGAGATCATATCAGAGAAGGGGGGGTTTGATTCAGTTATTTCGTAGGTGCTGCAGTTTCTGGTAATGATAAGGCTCCAGCTCTGAGGTGGCCGTGACTTGGCACGGGGAATGGAGGAGAAGGTTAGAGAAGAGGCTCAGCGCGCTGGAGGGAGCATCGTCTGGATGACAACACCTCAGCCACGACTGCTGTCCTTGCCCCATCCTCTCTCACTCCCCAGGTCCTCATCCACCTCCTCTCTTTACCCCTCATTTTCTGTCTTCACACAGTCTTCCTCCCCTTCACCCCCAGCTCTCTCCCTTCTGTTCTTTTGTCCAAACCCATCCTCCCTCATTCCTTCATCCCTTCCTCATCACCACACTCTGTCCTTGTCACCACCCTCCTCTTCTCCCCTCGTCCTTTCTTTCCTCACAGTGTCACTTTCCCTCCCCTCTGGCCCTCAAGAAGCAGTAGTACCTACTGGGTTAGGGCCTGTGTGGGTTCAAATCCCACTCTGCCATTTACCACTTATGCACACTGCCTGATTTTACTGTGCCTCAGGTGTAAAATAATAACAATACCTGGAAGAATTCTGTGAGTACAAAGTGCTTGAATCAATGTCTGGACACAAAGGAGTGCTTGATAAAACGATTCTTATTCTCACTCTCTCCTTACCTCCTTACTATTTATTTATTTGTTTATTTATTTATTTATTTTCAGCACTGGAGATTGAACCCAGGGCCTTCCTTTACATCCAGATATATCCCCAACCCCTTTTTATTTTTTATTTAAAGACAGAGTCTCAGTAAACTGTTGAATTGCTGGGCTCGAATTTGCAATCCTCCTGCCTCAGCCTCCCAGAGTGCTGGGATTACGGGCATGTGCCACCACACCAGACATCTTTCTTTATCTTTATCTCACCTCCACTATCCCTCTACAGCTACTCCATACATCTTCAAAGAGGCAGACTTATTTACCTAAATAAGACTCAGCCCCCATGAGAGTGCACACCTATAATCCCAGCACTTGGGATGTTGAGGCAGAAGGATAAAAAGTTTGAGCCCCAGTTTGGACAATTTAGCAAGACCCTGTCTCAGAATAAAAAATAACAAGGGCTGGGGATATAGTTTAGTGGTAGAATGCCCCTGGATTCAATCCCCAGCACCACACCCACACACACCCACCAAAAAACAAAACAAAATAAAAAAAAAAAAAAAAAAAAAAAGCTAGTCCCGGCCAGCAATCCAGTAGGGAAACAAACATGCAAAGTCAGGATACTACAATAAATGTTACATCAAAGATATGACAGAAATCCTATTTGAAAAGCCAAAGATATGCGAACTAATTCTGCCTAGGAGAGCAAGAGAAGAAGCCTCAATGGTCAGATAACCTGGATGTTGAAATGTGAGGAAGAATCTGCAGTGCAAAGGCAGGAAAGAGGGGTTCGGGGAAGAAACACAGGTGTTTCTCTCAGGCGTGTCCTCCATCTACTCGGGGCAGATGGCAGGTCCTCAACAAGTACATGTTAGTTGACTGATACCTCCTTTGGGAGGCTTTGTATTAGGCCTGTGGGGCTTCACGCGGCTGCTTACAGGCATGTGGGTGAAGGAAAAGAAGGCGTTCTTGTGCTTTTCCTGATAGTGTGTGAAGCTCCACCCACACATCTGAAGTTAAGATCAAACTCAGCCTTCACAAGGGGACGCCTTCTCTCAGCCTGGCCACAAGGGAGCAGCAAAGCATTAGGAGTGGCTGCAGGTCGGGGGCCATAAACCTAGAGAGCCAGACAACCCTTGAATCCAGCACACAAATCCTAACCAGGTTTTCCCCCAAAATCTGGAAAGGAGAAAAGTTTCAGACACTTGGAGGAGACTAGGTTTGTCTTAGAGAAAGAACAAGAATCCCCTAAACATTTGTTTTTGTGGTACTGGGGATTAAACCCCTGAAAATTTGTCCATAAGTTGATTTAAATTTATTTTCCCTCTGAGTTGAAAGAGTACATCCAATAAGTATTCTTTACTCGACTTAGTTTTTACTATGACCTAGGTACTGTTCACAGTGTTTTATGAACATTCACTACTTATTCCTCAAAACCCTATAAATACAACCATCCCCATACTGCAGATGAGAAAACTGAGGCAGTTAGCCAAAATTTTACACATAGCAAGTGGCAGAATGGCTTTGACTCGAGTTTGGGTGTCTTCCTTGTAGTCAGTAGTTCCAGCCACTGTTTTGACATGGAAAATTATAAAATCTAGCCTCTCCAAGAAGTCAGGAGTCCTTGAAATTCTAGTTCTATCACTAATTAGCCACTCTGGCTTAAGTCATGTCATTTCACCCTTGACTTGAATCTTCAAAAGTTAAATAATGGGGTTAAATTTGCACGTTTGTCCACACAATGAAGTCTAGGCCTTATGGACAATAGAGGAGGACATGGTTCTGTTGAGAGCTGGAAGGAGAGGCCCCTTCCTGTGAGGATCCCTCTCAGCCTCTGGCAGGTGTGGAATTTGGGTTGGAGGTGTTAAGACAGGCTTCCTGGAGTAATTAGAGGAAAGATAGGAATTAGCCAGGCAGGGGAGGTGGAGCATCAGAGACAGAAAAGAACAGGATGTGAAAGCACAGAGTAAAGAAAAAGAGCTCCAAGAATTTAGTAAGTGTGTGTGTGTGTGTGTGTGTGTGTGTGTGTGTGTGTGTGTGTGTGTGTTACTAGGAATAGACCTAGGAGTGCTATACCACTGAGCTAGATCCCCAGCCCCCTTCATTTATTTTTTTTAATTTTGAGATAAAGTTTCAGGCTGGACTTGATCTTGCAATTCTCCAGGCTCAGCCTCCCAAGTGCTGGGATTACAGGTGTGTACCACCCATCTGGCCCCTAGAAATGGATCTGAACATTTATTAGTGTCCATTTTAAGACTTCTTTTCCCTCCCTTGCACACCCATAAGGAGGTTCTGTGAAGCCTCACATACCTAACACAGCAGGCTCCCATAGGAGTTGTCAGTCAACTAGCATGCATCTGTTGTGTTCCTACTAATAGCCCTACACAGATGTAGAAGATGCCTAAAAGTCTTGCAGTTTGGTAAGAGGCCAGCCAGCTCTGACAGTGGGGCTAGAGACCTGCAGAGGCCTGTTTGCCCACCTGTTTGCAGGTATCTGTGAATCAAAGAATGGCCCATACCTCACCCCTTATGTTTGCACCAATTTTTAAATTCTGGGGTGCTTCCAAGGCTTTCTATCAGAAAGGCAGGGGGGTTAGGATGCAGAGATAGAAAAGGATTAGGAAAGGGTCCCACTGTGGAAAAGGCCGTCTTCTCTCTGGAAAAGTCAGTGGAGGGGCGGAGATACAACTAAGTAGTGTCAGAGTATTCGCCCAGCGTGCGTGAAGCCCTGGGTCTGATCCCCGGTGGCGGTGGGAGGGGGCTGGAAAGGTCAGTGGAGACCTCAAGATAACACTCCCCTCCCAGAGTGCTCCACCTCCGGCACCCCCAGAAGAGGATGGCTCCGGCCCTCGTGGTTCATATCCGACTTCCTGGCAGGGAATTGTAGATTTAGTCAACAACATTCAAATCTTAGAAAAACAAGCAAGAGTGGTGGGGGTGGGTGAACAGAGAGGAAAGTGAGGAAAGGCAGAAATAAAAGAGCCAAGGAAGAAAGGGGCAGAAGACAAGGTTCAGGACAGGACAGGAGATGCTGCTGCTGCTGTTCCTCCTCGGGGTGGCCACAAGCAGATGTCTCCACGATGAGACTCAGAAGTCTGTGAGCCTCCTCAGGCCCCCTTACTCCCAACTGCACCCAGACTTCCGCTCCTCCCTCACCCTCCCTGGTTCCCGTGATCCTCAACCCCTCCGAATCCAAGCCTACTACACAGGAGATCCTACATCCGCTGGAACTTGGGATCCCTTGGCAGATGGGCTGAGAGGGGGATCCCAAGCTCTGGCTGCAGTGAGAGAGGCCACTCATCGAATCCAGGGTATCCTGGCAGGTGAGTGGGGGAACAGGAGGCATCAGGGAGGGCTGCAGGCCAGAGAGGTCTTCGAGAGGAAGACCAGCATATAAAAGAAACTGAACTCAGAGGTGTCAGGGTGAAATTGTCCTCTTGTCAAGTTCCTCCAGTACGAGGACCCCTGCTTCTGAGTCGAGACCCTGCACAGTACTGCCATGCTGTCTGGGGAGACCCTGAGACCCCAAACTACCACCAGTAAGTACACATCCTTCTTTGGGGACACCAGAAATGTCTCCAGCTCACCTACAGATACTCATTTTTGGCAGGTGTAGCCTCTTGAACTCAGGTTACAAAGGAGAGAGTTGCCTGGGGGCAAAGGTGAGAGCAACTTCCCAGTCTTACGAATCTGAAGATTTCTAGCCTGCTTAGACCTCCCCTAAGACCTCCAGTATCAGAATTACTCAATATGGGCTCACAACAATGGGGATTCTTTTGTCTTTCTCCGCCTCCCAAAATATATTAAAACAGAGACTCGGGTGGTTGGGGGCAGAACGCTGCATCCAGCTGCTACCTGGATGACACTGACAGGCCAAGGACACTCACTCTCCCTTCTTCCTAGCACCAAGCTTCCCTCTGTCCCTGTCCCGCTGCTAAGCTAGATACATTCATTCTCTTCCAGGTGCCTGATGCCCATCTCCGAGGATATGCCTTGTGGCCAGAGCAGGGTCCCCCACAAATGGTTCAACCAGATGGTCCTGGGGTCCAAAATGCTGATTTTCTCCTGTATGTGCGGGTTGCCCACACCACCAAGTGCCACCAAGAGGTGAGGTTCAGGCCAAATCTCTTTCCCCTTCTCTACTTCTTTAATTTTAAATCTTGTTAGTGAGGTAGGGACGAGAAAAGCAGTTTTTAATAAGTTTTGCTTCAAGTATGCTGACAAAGCTTAGGTAGGGGCTAGGAACCCCTCACGCCATGTCTTAGTACCACCCCTTCAGAGTTCTCAAGTCTTCTATTTTCAGGGAGAGTCCTTCTATGTATGTTACCTCACTGTCCTCCTTCGCACCCTACCCTCTCCTGGCCCTCTATCTTACAGCCCTCCGTCATAGCCTATGCTGCCTGTTGCCAGCTGGACTCAGAGGGCAGGCCCCTTGCCGGTGCCATTGTCTACTGTGCCCAACATCTCACCAACCCTGGCCTCAGCCATGACGACGTCGTCATGGTGACTGCTGCATGACAAATAGGGTGAAGCAAGCAGGTGGGGGTGGGGCTACTCCATTTCCAGGAAGTGGAAGAGAAGGTGTCTCAAGCTCTGAGAAATGTTGAATGGGCAGAGAGACCAGTCAGCCTATCTTGCTGCAAATCCAGCCCTCCTCCCTCAGCAGTCATTTGTCCTTAGGTCACACTACATGAACTGTTCCATGCCCTGGGTTTCTCTGGACAGCTCTTCAAGAAGTGGCAGGATTGCCCCTCAGGACTCAGTGGTAAGTGGGAGGAATGGGGGAGAGGAAGTCCCACCAAGTCAACCAGGGGGAATTCAATATCTCATGACCTCCCTCTTTCCAGTTCTACTTCACCCTTCCTAGGTTTCCTCTCCTCACATTGTCTTCCCTTCTCTTTATCTCCTCAGTTAGAGAGAATTGTTCTACAAGGCAACAAGTGACAAGGCGAGATAAGTGGGGACAGCTGCTTCTCACCACCCCAAATGTTAGCCACAGCCTGGCCAAACACTTGGGGGTGCTAGGGGTTTCTCTGGGTGTTCCTTTGGAAGAAGAGGTGAGAATAATACCTTGGGGTGATGGAAGAAAAAGGGAGTAGCCAGAGAGCAACCAGCTATTTGCTACCTCCTCCAACAGGGCCCTTTGTCCTCACACTGGGAAGCCAGACTGCTCCAGGGCTCAATAATGGCAGCTACTTTCGTTGGTGCCCAACGAACTCGACTTGACCCAATCACTCTTGCTGCTTTTAAAGATTCAGGGTGGTATCAAGTCAACCATAGCGCTTCAGAGGAGCTGCTGTGGGGCCGGGGTGAGAAATAAGGTAGACCTGCAGAGTAGCCACACGACCCAAGTCAGCTCTGGGGGCAAGTGTGATACAGTAGGTGGGCAGGGATTACTGTATCTGGTACTCAGGTGAAATCCAAGCTATAAGCATAAGGGGCGGGGCTCAAATTTTGTGGTCCTCCAGCCTCAGCCTCCTGTCCTCACTCCTAGAGGACAGTGCTGGTATTACAGGCCTGAGCCACCATGCCCATCTGGCTAGTTTTATTTATTTTTTTACACAGAGTCTATGTATTCTAGGCCAGTCTGAACCTGCTCTATAGCCGAGGGTGGCCTCAAATTTCAAATCTGTGATCTTCCTGCCTCATTCTCCCAAGTGCTGGGATTATAGGTGTGCACTACAACTTCTGGCTTAGGGCTTTCTTTTTTCTTTTGGGCAGTACTAGGGACTTTTAAACCTAGGGCCTTCACACTGAGCTACATCCCCAGACCTTTCTTTTTTGTTTGTTTTTTGACACAGGGTTTTGCTATGTAGTTCAGACTGGCCTTGAACTCACTATGTAGCCCAGGCTGGCCTCAAACTCACAGCAATCCTCCTGCCTCAGCAGCCCGAGTTCTGGGATTACAGGCATGCGCCACCATGCCTGGCTTTTCTTTTACTTTTAAGACAAGGTCTCTCAAAGTCACTAAACTGCCCAGGCTGAGCTTGAATTTGTGATCCTCCTGCATTAGTCTCCCACAGTCCTGGGATTACAGGCATTGGCCAGCACACTCAGCTGGGGCTTATTTTTTGAGGGCTCCCTTTCTTTTCCTCTCAAGCAGGAGCTGGCATAGAATTTGGCCTGGTGACTACCTGTGGGAATGACTCCTCAGACTTCTTCTGTACTGGCAGGTGTGTGTGCTGAGTGGTTGGGGGACTGCACAGCTATCAGCGATCCTAGTGTCACTCTACCATCCCTTCCACACAGTGGGCTGGGATGCCATTACCTGCACCTGGACAAGGGAAATTGCTCCTCAGACCCCATGCTGGAAGGCTGCCGCATGTACAAACCCTTAGCCAATGGGGTGAGTAGATGAGTGAGCACAGAATAGAGCTGAGTGGGCCTGGCAGTCAACTTCTAAGGCATCAAGACAAACACTATTCTTCTGCCCTGCCCTTCAGAGTGAATGCTGGAAGAAGGAAAATGGACTCCCATCTGGGGTGGAGAATCTCCATGGGGAAATCTACCATTCCCAGAGTCGTTGCTTCCTTGCCAACCTTAGTTCACAACCACTCCCTGGGGACAAAACCAGCCATTCTACTCAGATCCCACATCTCAAGGAAGCAGAGCTCACTGGCCGCTGCTATTTACATCAGTGCATGCAGAGGGAAGTATATATGGTGCAGGTGAAGGGATCACCTTGGATCCCATGCCTTCCAGGAAAGCATATTAAGGTGGGCATCATAAGGGTAACTGTTGTGCTGCACCGGCAAAAGGAAATTGGGAAATGCTTGCACCGTACTACTATTCAACCTGTTGTGATATTCCTTTTTTACTAAGTACCTACTGGGCCCATATCTTTGATTTAGAATGTACACTTTCCTCAAAGGAAGGCTTGAGCTGGTAATGGAGGCTGCAGCTAAACTCTGCTACGTACATATTTCCTTGCAGATACCTGGGTACTTTGGTCTCCTCTACTGTCCCCAAGGTCGGTTGTGTCAGACTAATGAAGGCACCAACGCAGTTACTTCCCCACCTGTGAGTCTTTCAACCCAAGACCTGCTTTTCCAGCTTTCTTTCGGATTAGCTGGGCCCCCGGGCTACTCACTGGGCAAGGGACAGAGAGAAGAGCTGGCTGAAGCAGTCCTGCAGGCTCTGGTGAACAGAAGTGGCACTGGCAGGTAAAAGGATAGCTCAGGATGAGTAATTATAAAATGGGCCATCTGTTCCCACTTCTTAGCCTGTACCTGTTTCACAAAATACACTCTTCCAGGGACTATCCTTCCATTAAGAGATCCAAATGTCTACTTAGGTGCTATTTCCACAGCCCATCTATTACTACTAATTTGGTGTTCACTGTGCATATGTGGAAGTCCCCTGACTGCCAAGGGCCTTCGGCTGCCATGCTGTACAAGGCCCTGACCCTGACTCTCCAGGAGAAACCTCTAGAAGTGTATCATGGAGAAGCCAGCTTCACCACAGAATACAGCAAGTAAGTATCCTGAGCAATTTTCTTTTGAATCCCCACAGTCCAGATATTTAAATTTGCACTTACTAAGCACACGCTCACATATATATGGTTCTAGACAGGGTCATGTATTTCAGAAAATATCCGTAATATGATCACCTTGGGCCCACAACTATGTGATACCCTTCTCAAACATAGTAATAGAGCTCCCCCATTTCCTAAGACTTAAGGATCGTAGTGCTCCTTCCTTTCTTAAACCGTACTCAGAGATCATGTCTAGCTACACCAGCGCCATAGTGATGTCCCTCAAGCCAATTTCATTACCAAAATAACAACTCCGTTCAACAATTTAAATTGCTGGAGGACTTGGATCTTGGTCTATTCCTACTTTCAGGTCCTATATTCCTTTTTTTTTTTTTCTTTATGTGGGTTCCGGGAACCAAACTCAGGACCTCGTGCTTGCCAGGCAGGCGCTTATGCCACTGAGCTATATCACCGGCGCTGGGTCCTATATTCCTGATTTGAGGTTTAACGTTTTGATGAAACAGGGTTTCATAATATACAGTATATAGCTATACATATCTGTACCTTCACCTCCTCAGCCTAGGTATTATTCCAGGCACAATAGTACCTTCTGTGCTCCTAGGTTGCTGGTTACCTCGAACCATAATCCCTCCATGACCCACCTATTTCTGTCCATGGGACTCTGCCTACTGCTGCTAATTCTAATGGGTACACTGGGAACTGTGGCCTATCAAAAACAAGCTACTCTTCGAGTGGGACCATCCACACCCCACCAGCACCAGATATATGGCACAAGGAGCCCCACTGGAAGAATAAGGGAGGCTTGATGTTACCTAAAACATGACATAGGGTAGGATTATTTCTCAAGACAACTAAATGGAAAATCTAATGTGTATATGTAAGTTCTGCTTTCTTCAGAATGCATCCTTCCCAGGGTATCAACTCTATACTAGCCTTGCATTGAAAAAAAGTGGTTTTGATCTTATGGCTAAGATACAATATTATGATTATTATAAGATTACATGACCATATATTTTGGTTATGAAGATCTATTTGTTATTTTGGTACAAAAAATAAACTTTTAACTTGTAAAGTGTCACTTATTTTTGTACTGTTTTCCAATACAAACAGTACAAAAGCACTGTGCTTGCCTACAATGTGCAAGGCCCCGAGTTCAATCCTTAGTATAACAACAACAACAAAATGAGGATACTGCAGTTTGGTATTTTTATTTTTCACTACTATTTGGAGACAAAGGGTATGAAGAAGGAAATAACTATCTCCCTCTCCTAGTTTTCCATAATTTTACTAAATCATCACTGGATTGAGATTATCACATAATTATGCTAGACTCTGGCTAAGGACGGTAAAACCAGAATCCAGCTAAACAATAAAAATGCCTTTTAATATTTTTTCCTGTTTCTGGAAGACAGTTGTTCTTTACCCCTCATAGGCCAGCAATAGGATTGAGTTATAATATGTAGGGTTTTTTTGGTTATAGTTCCAAAGGACTCAATAAACTCTTGAGGTTTTGACAGCTCTTGGAAACCAAACTAGACTAATACAATCTGGATATTGCTTTGATGGATAACATTTATACTGAGTCCATTTGACATACTGATAAAGTTGAAATAAATATGTCTGTGTTCATCAGCAAGTTCAGTCAACTCCCTGGGATATCACACCCAAATATTTGACACATATGAATTGAGTTCTCACTGTAGAGTCATGGCCTCAGCTCCATCAGCTGTGGTTTTATTCTTTAATCTGAATGTCAATCAGTCTTTACCAGCTGTAGCAGCCACTGCTTGGTAAAATTTTGCCATGAAGTCTGGGTCACTGACCTCCAGCTGTCTGACAAACTCATTCCGCTCCTGCTCAGCCCAACCTCGAAACCACTGATCCCAAAGACGTAGCTGGCACTCAAATATACAAGGTGGTCGGTTTGTTCCAGATACACTAAGCTGCTCCAGACTATCCAGCAGTGGCTGTAATTTTCCTGGCACTGCCTTAGCTACCAAGTCCTGTAGAAAACGTTCACGCTGAAGACCTGACCAACTGGCAAACCAGTGAAGAATACACTTCATCTCCTGGGAAGTGATGTAAGACATTGGAGGAAGGGAAGAACTGGTAACAGTGTCTGGTACTGAGGGTAACAGAGAAGGGAAAGACAGTGGCACTGAAGAGGAAGGTGATTCCAGTGGCATCCTGAAATGTAAAGGCATTGTTATACACTGTCCAGACACAGCAACCAAAATACATCTTATGAATCATATCGCACTCAGCTGACAACTAGAGGTGACTTTTCACCAATTCATTTATATAAATGCAAGAAAATCCTTTATTTCCATCATTATCCAATTATCTTAAAGAGAAGTCACCCAAGAAAAACCTCGTATTTGTCAGTCCCTTTTCTTTTTCAAACCCATTATCCTCCCCAACCACTGCCTCTTTCCACCTTTTTTATAAGGAATCTAAAAATAACCAATTAAGCCAGCCTGGGCAATATAGATGGACAATGCCTAACATATTTCTTGCTTTTTCTCTCCCTCCTACCTCTGTGTTTCAACTTAAGAAAAAAAAAATAATAAAAAGAAAGGATTAATGTTGATTCACATTATCTTCTCTAAAATGAAAAAGTGCATTTTTAGAAAAATCTTACATGCAGCAGATCAGGGCCTAAATGCTAACTGTCCCAAAGCTATCAACTATGAAAAAAAGGAGGGAAGCAGGGAGGGAAGAGAAGAAAATATAGCCCAGCATGGTGCCACATGTCTTTAATCCAGCACTCTGGAAAGCTAAGGCAGGAGGATCACAAGTTCAAGCCCAGCTTGGGCAACTCAGCAAGACCCTTTCTGGAAAAAAAAAAAAAAATATATATATATATATATATCTCATATATGATGAAACAGCCTTCTTTGCAGTTTGCATGTGGACTCTTAGACCCTCGTAACATTTCCTGTAAAACAAGGAAACACGAAAGTGTACAGTAAGGGGCTTGCCCCAAACTTGTTAGCAAAGTAACGAGAAGCCAGATTTTCAAAGGTCTGAAAAAAGTCCAGTTAGTCTGCTGACATAAGGGTCTAACAAGTGTTATGTAGTGATGTGTAGCCTTTTGTGTCTTTCAGTAATTTTCCTTACCGTTTTATATGGTATCTATGATGCTCTCCCATTGATTTTGCATCACTAATGCGACTAAAAGGCCAGCTACTTTGGCTTGAAGAGTTTCCAGCCCTACAGTTGGAATGTCTAACAGTGAAAATATTAAAATATTTGTCTACAGCATATTACTGTGTTTCTTCTGCTGCAAGTTGGAAGACTTGTGGTGACAAAGAAAGGAACCCTTAAACAATATCAGTTTAAGGACCAAAACAGTTCAGTGTGGCTGCCATTTACAGAATGGCTCTACAGGAGGCTGTTCCTTCCCCATAAAGAAACTTTATTCTTTTATTCAGAGAAAGTTTTCCACCGTTTTGCCACGTGGCTTCCACAGCAAGCTCAAGGCTGCTCGGTCTTGTCCACTTTGGTGGCCACAGGGCTCTTATTCCCATGCCCCAAAAGAACAACGTATTCCTTTATTCACAAGATAGGAGACCGCAGCTGTTTCCATAAGACAGCAAGAGGCTTGCCCTACAAAGGTAATCCGCAAACCACGACCCGATCCAAGGAAGTACTTCTTCCCCTCTTACCTCCCTTCTGCTGAGAGCCCTCGGAGATCCTCACAAGGGTCCTTCGACTCCAACTATCGCCGCCACTTCCATATTTCCCGAAAACCCTAAAAAGAGCCAACCGGCAGCCCACGCACTTCCGGTCTCGGACCAGTCCCAAACACACCAGAGCCCCTGCGCCTCAGCTGTAGGACCGGAGATAGCCGAATAGTTCCGATTACGGTTGTACCAGGGGCGAGGGCTTCCGAATAGGTTCGATTCAAAGCCTCGGTAAGACGAAGATAACCGAGTCTGAAAACAGGGTAAAGAAGGGGGAGTCGCAAAGCGGATGGAAAAAACGGATTGGTGCCGATGTGGAGACGGAAACACCCGAACAATTCCGGAGGAACCCGGGAGTTCTGAGTGGTAATCGAGGGGTAGACTACAGCAGTGGGCGGGGTCACCTCAGTACGTTCGAAGGGCGTTGGCGGAAATTACCGAAGATGCCCGAAGCCGTCGGGACGGACCCGAGTACCTCACGCAAGATGGCGGAGCTGGAGGAGGTGACTCTGGACGGGAAGCCTCTTCAGGCGCTACGGGTGACCGACCTGAAGGCCGCACTGGAGCAGCGAGGCCTAGCCAAGAGCGGGCAGAAGAGCACCCTGGTCAAGCGGCTCAAAGGGGTGAGGGAGTCGGCGTTGCCGGGTTATCGGAGGGGAGCGGACCCGGTAGAGACAAGTCTCCACCGCGGCGCAGGCGCAGTGTCCGGGCTCGGCGCGAGCTCTCTCAGGCCGCCAGCGCGAGCCTGCGGTTCCGCGCGGACGGTGGTTGGTGAGGCTCGCGCCGGAGTAGAGATCGCGCCGGTTCCCGCCTTAACGGCAGCAGCGCAAGCCCAAAATGGGAGGGTGCGCGCTACTCTCCCAGAGTGTCTTAAGCTCCTTCCTCCTTCCCCCACCCCCTCCTTGTTTGTGTCTGTGGTTCCGGCGCATGCGCTGCAGAAGGAGTTAAATCCCACTACAACCACTAGCGTTGCTGGCCTGAGGGGGGCGAGTTGGGCTGGGTCCGAGTTAGGGGCATGGTTGGGCGGAGGGTGGATTGGGTTGGTATCTGTGCTGCAAGAATACATTGAGGTAGGGTAAAAATGTCTAGTAGATTAGATGAGGAGGTGAGACCAAGAGACTATTTGACGGTACTTGGTGAGATAGGGGTGGCTATAGGGAATCCAGAAGCAATTTAGACGGATAAAAATTTAGTGACTATTGGTGAGAGTTGAAACTCGTTGGTGTACGTTAAGGATTTTGAATCCGTTTAAGTAGATGGGGTTGGGCTTGTCATGAGATAGGTGGATTGGTGTGTATAGGTTTGGTGAAAATGGAAGGAAAATGAGGATATCTTGGTACTACCGATTAGAGCTAGGTTGGCTCAAGAGTTGGCAGACCGTTGCTTATACATAAACACGATTTTGTGTGGGTGTGGATTAGGTCAGACCACACTTTACAGGGTCTGTGGTTGTTTTCTGTAGCTGTTCTTCGAAATTTTTATAAATTTGATAAATCTTTGTCATTCTGAATTATACAAGTTCACTTAAGTAGTTTTGTTCCTGGGCAGCTGAACAAGTAATTCATTCAGGAGCCCCACGTTGGTTTCATAGTTTCATGTATTTGAAGTTTGAGTATTAGAAGTGATTTTATCTGCATCACCAGATGTAGAAGAGTTCTAGTTAAAAGTGTAGAAGATAATAGAGATTGTAGTATTGGTTCTGCCACCACTTATTTTATGACATAGCCAGGTCATTGGTTCTCTGTGTGCCTGTATTTTCATGTGTACCTTTAGGAGGGGAAACCATGGCTACCTTTAAGTCTGTGGAAGATGAATGAGAACAGTAAAGGGCTTTTAGGGCTCTGTAAGAGAAGTACTATTTAAGTGTATATTTAAGTCACTGAGTTTAATGAAGAGGTAATGGGAGGGGTGGAAGTTTGGTTTCTTCTTTTTCTCCAGGTATCTGACTTTTGCTCTTCTCTGTACCAGGCTCTAATGCTAGAAAATTTACAAAAACACTCAACACCCCATGCTGCATTCCAGCCAAATTCCCAGGTAAGAAATAATTTTTGTTAGATGGAATGACATGGTGTTGTATATTTGATGCTTAATTCCTCACTGATATTTTCCTACATTCTTATGGTTGGAAATGTTCCTATGCTAGGACAATTGAATTCTAATGAAGTCCAGTTTTACACAAGAGCATGAGGTAAAAAGCAGATCAGAGAAGCTAGTAATTTCTGCTACTACTTGAATTGGTACACACCAAAAGGTATGACTGATGAAATGTAGTACAGAGATCTGAAGTGATTTACTGTTGATTTGGGAAAAGTAGTTGACATCTTTGAATATATCTGAATATGATTATGAAGTAGGCTACAATAGGACAGTGTAGGAAAATAGTTGCTGATCAAGAACTTTTTGTTGACATAGACTTTCCAAGATTGACCCATGACCCACACATGCAAGTGCTCTACCACTGAAGTATATCCCCAGCCTGAATTCAGTTCTTTGTAAATCACCCACCATTCCTGGTATTAACTACTATCTGTGGTGGTCCTCCTGCCTCAGCCTCCCATGTAGATGGGATTACAGGCATGTGCCTTCTTGCCAGGCTTTTTTGCAGTTACTCCTTTTTTTTTTAGAACTATGGTTTGAACATAGGGCTTTTTTTTTTTTTTTTTTTTTTTTTTTTTTTGTACCAGGAATCTGACTCAGGACCTTGTGCTTGCCAGGCAAGCGCTTGTGCCACTGAGCTATATCCTGGCCCTGAACATAGGGCTTTTACACTGAGCTACATCTCCTGCCTTTAGTTTTAGTTTTTAATTTTGAGACAGTGCTCCATTAAGTTATTCAGGCTGAGCCTGAACTTGCCATCCTCCTGCCTCAGCCTCTCAAGAGTGCTAGGATTACAGGCATGTGCCATCACTCCTGGTTTTGCAGTTACTCTTTTTTTTGGGGGGGGGGTACTGGAACTCAAACTCAGGACCTTAAGCTTGCCAGGCAGGCACTTATGCCACTGAGCTATATCCTCGGCCCTGCAGTTACTCTTAAACGTCTCTAATAGTTCTGTTACTTAAGACGAGACACTTAACCTCTGGAGGCCTTGGTTTCCTTATCTGTAATATAAGAAACAATTGGATTAGATCTATAGTTTATAACTCCTCTGGGGTTTTTTTTTTTTTTTTTTTTGTGGGTACCGGGGGGTCGACCTCAGGACCTCGCGCGCCAGCAGTCGCCCGTGCCGCTGAGCGATATCACCGGCCCCTTTTTCCGTATGTGGGTTCCGGGAGTCGAACTCGGGCCCTCGCGCTTGCCGGGCAGGCGCTTAAGCCGCTGAGCCATCTCACCGGCCCTACTCTGGGGTTTTATAAAGCTGCTTTAAGGGCTTCTTAGGGAAGATAAATTCTTCTGAAGTAGGCAAGGTTCATATTTCTCTTAAATTACTAGATTAGATCTACTTTTATCTGCTTTAAATATTAAGTTTCTGTGTGTTTCTTTTGAAGAAATTATCCCACAGTTTAAAAGAAAAATTTTTAGACTGAGCTGGGCATAGTGGCGCATGCCTGTAATCCCAGCATTTGGGAAGCTGAGGCAGGAGTATTGCTGTGAGTTGGAGGCCAGCGTAGGCTACATAGTGAGTTCAAGGCCAGCCTGAACTACATAGCAAGACCCTCTCTCAAAAAACAAAAAGCAAAACAAAAATTTTTTTAGACTGCACAATCGCCCCACCCCCCATACTGAAGATAGCCCTTTTTTTATATATTTTTATTTTGAGACATGGTCTCACTAAATCAGCCAGGCTGGGCTCAAATTTGTGATCTTCCTGCCTCAAGCTTTCAGAGTGCTTGGATTACAGGCACACCTGGTTTAGACTGCACTATCTTTTGGGGATCCTTTTAGCTTTTGAAACCTCTTCATAATGATGTGTGATATAAGGAAAAACCCAGGTCTTTATTATTGCAATGGTGCACAGCCCCATACTAAATGAAGTCCCAGGGTACTGTGGAAAACAGCTTTCCTACTCCCTTGTTATCAACTCATTAAGTTGTAATATTGTAATTTAGCCAGCTTTCAGAGGTTTCATTAAGTATTTTAACAAGCATAAGAAACTGCATACACTAATCAGCTCACAGTTACTTTCCTTTTGCTAATTGCATTTTAATTTTTGAAGTTTTACTTTTTATTAACAGGATTTTAGCAGCAAACATGCTTATTCTTTAATACATTCAACCCAAACATCATCAGTATCCATTGAATAACAAGACTCATTTCTGCTTTAGGTGAAGCATAATATTTACTCTGCTTAGGAACTGTGATTGATACCACAGGAAGTATTTTTTGTTTTTTGTTTTGTTGTTGTTGTTTGAGACAGGGTCTCGCTATGTAGTGCAGGCTGGCCTTAACTCGTGTACATAGCCTGCCTCAGCCTCCCCAGTGCTGGGATTACAAGTGTGCCCCACCATGCCTGGCCACAGGAAGTATCTATTCAGGTTTCTTAGCTTTTTCTGGAGTTCTAATTGGACTTGCTAAGCAGTGGGGGGTGGGGGCTTGTGAGGAGAAAACTGAAGGAAGAGTGACATGGGAATCTGTGTTAGAGGAAAAGTGGGAAAAGGGTAAGCCTCTGGATTTAAAATTCTATTACCAAGGTCTGTTTTTTGTTTTTGTTTTTGTTTTTTTTGAGACAGAGTCTCGCAGTGTAGCCCAGGCTGACCTTGAAGTCAGGGTGATCTTCCTGCCTCTGCCTCCTGACTGCTGGGATTACAGGCATACACCACCACGCCCAGCCCTACCGAGGATTTTTTTTTTTTTTTAAGATTATTTCTAGATAATGTCCTACATTATCCAGAAGTTTTAAAGGCATAATTTGGGCTGGTGATGTAGCTCGCTGGTGTAAAGCCCTAGGTTTGGTCCTCAGCACCACAAAAAAAAAAACTCAGAAATTTGATTTTTTTTTTTTTTTTTTTTTTTTTTTTTTTTTTTTGGTGAGTACCAGGGGTGATCTCGCACGCCAGCAGGCGCCCGTGCCACTGAGCGATATCACCGGCCCTTTTTTCGTATGTGGGTAGCGGGAGTCTAACTCAGGACCTCACGTTTGCCAGGCAGGCGCCTATGCTGCTGAGCCATCTCACCAGCCTGTGATCTCCTTTTAAGTTATTTGTGTACCAATATCACTCTGGTTGGGAACTGAATATTTAAAATATTATGTATAATTCCTCTTTTTTGCCATCTTTTGTCACTCATAGTGCTATTTATTTTTTATTTTTTAAATTTTTTGCAATATTAAGGATTAAACTTGGGGCCTTGCACATGATAGGCAAGTGTAACACCACTGAGCTACACCCTTAGCCCGTTTTTTAAGTTATTTATTTATGTATGTATTTTTGGTTTTTCGAGACAGGGTCTCACTGTGTAGTTTAGGCTGGCCTTGAACTTGCTATATCACCCAGGTTGGCCTGGAACTTAAAGCAGTCCTCCTGCCTCAGCCTCCTGAGTGCTGGAATTATAGGCATGTGGCACCATACTGCCTGTTTTATTTTATAAAAGGGTCTCGCTATATTGCCTGGGCTGACCTCAACCTTGCTATCCCCCAGTCTCAGCCTACTATCTGGGATTATAGGTGTGCACCGCAATGCCCAGCTCACAGGACTGTTTATTCTTTTCCTTAATATAGGAGTTTAGAAAGGGACCTTCCAACAGTTATTTTTCCTGAGTCCAGCTGTATGGGGAGATTTTGCTCCATGGAATCTTCTTCATTGCATTTTCTTGGTTTGCTTTCCTAGAACTTTTTTCTATTTCTTCTACACAGATTGGTGAGGAAATGAGCAACAACAGTTTCATAAAGCAGTATCTGGAAAAGCAACAGGAGCTACTTAGACAGCGTCTGGAACGTGAAGCTCGAGAAGCTGCAGACCTTGAAGGTAAACCCAGATTGTCACTTCTAATAAGTTTTTCATTCTTATCCCTGTCACCAAGTAGATAGGGTTATCTAACTAGGCAATTTCAGAAATAAGTCAAGCTGAGACTGCCACTCGTTTGCTTTGGTATTTTATGGAATGAGTTACTATTTATCCTTGTGAGAGAAAAGGAAGTTTAATTTGACTGTCTTGTTAGAAAAGGATTCCTGCCGACAGGAAGAGTTTGTAAATTAAACTACCATTTACATGAGGTAGAGCTTATTCCTAGGGTGTTTTTTTCTTTATGTATGGTGCTGCTTTTGATATGTATCTCTGTATCTATGACTCTGCCTGATACCCTTCACTCCTCTACGTATTCCCGTATGCTGAGCCCTTCACTCCCCCTTGCCCCGACCCAATCTGTACCTTGCAGAAGCTTCAGCTGAGTCGGAGGACGAGATGATCCATCCTGAGGGAGTGGCTTCCCTGCTGCCTCCTGACTTTCAGAGTAGCCTGGAGAGACCAGAGCTGGAGCTCAGCAGACATTCGCCCAGTACGTATCTCCCTCCCCACTGCGCTGTTTGGTCAATCCTGCGTAGTTGGTGGGGGGAGGTAGTTATGCCTCCTTTCATGATAAGCCTCCATGAAAGTCCCAGGGAAATTTCATGACATTGATATTTGACATGTTTTTTAGGAAAATTACGTCCTTTTTGAAGTCTGCTTTCACCTATATTTTAATAATTTCCCACTGTTTTATGAGGCAGTATGATTTTTCTGCTTATCCATTCTTCCACAGCCTCTTCCATCTCTGAATTTGGTAACAATCACAATTTCATTACTTTGCCAATTGTGTATATTATGTAGTGCAGTATATCCAGCCATCCCCCCAAATTGGTCATCTGCTGCAGTTTATTAATTTAACCAACAGATTTTTTTTATTGAATGTTGTATACCAGCCCATGTACTAGGCAATAGGAATACACTAGGAAAAAAGGCAGATCTTCCCTAAGGGAACTGTCAGTCTAGTTAAAAGATGGACAGTCAACAAATATTTTAATTATATGCTTACAGTTGTGCTAAGTGCTGTCTGTGAAAGGTACTGCAGAGTATTACGTGAACATGTTAATATAAAGGAGACTCTAACCTAGTATGTAGGCTAGATTCATATAAGATTAATTTTTCTACATTTAGAAAGTATTAGACACCTAGTTTTTAAAGTGTCTCATACAACAGTCTATAAATATAAGCTTTGGCTTTGGAAGCTACTTGTCTGAAATTGAACATTCAGGAGAATATGTATATAAGACATTTGGGCACTAGATAGATGTATTAAGCAAATGTATAAATTAACAAGTATTTTGAATCTCTAACCTGGTATTAAACTGTTGTTAGTTATAACTGGTGCTCACAGTCCCTCCATATTTGATACTTTTAGAATGCATGGAAGTTTTTGGTTCTCGTGATTACTGTAGAATTGCTTGATGGAAATAGATTTTTTGAAGAGATCTAATGGTGGGAGAGAAATTTCCTGAAAGACTAAGAAAAATGGAGGACCATTGAGGTCTTAGTTTGCTCAGTATTTGTTTTTCTTGATCCTAGTCTTAGACCCTGAGACTAGGAAAAAGTTTGGAAACCATTTAATAAATTAACAGCGCCAACTCTTTGGAATTAATAGTTTCAGGGACCTCTTTTTTCCTCAGATAAGAAAGTAGTAGACTCTTGGTCTACTTTGTTCTTAGCACTCTTTTCCCTGACTGTAAAGCCAAAAGGGAAAAAAAAAGATCTTATATAAATGACTTTATGAAATTCATTTTCTTCTCAAAAGTCAAGAAAATACTGAATTCCTGCTATGGACATATTTCTGTGCTAGAATATATGGGGAGTCAGCAAACTCTGTAAAGTGCTGAGGAGAGAGAATAATTGCACATAAAAGTAACAGTAGAAGTACATGACAGAAATGGTACACGTATACCATAGGAACTCGAGAGTGAAAGATCTCAGAACCAGAGTGATTATAAGAATCTCTTGATGAAAGTATAGGATTTGAGGTAAGCCTTAGAATGGGTAACATTTGCCAGGCATGGTGGCACATACCTAAAATCCCAGCACTTGGGAGGCTGAGGCAGGAAGATCAGCACAAGTTTGAGGCCAGGCTAGACTACATTGTGAATTCAACACCAGCCTGAACTACATAGTGAATTCTCAACACCACCACCCCCCACAAAAAAAACAGGCGTGGTGGTGCACGACTATAATCCCAGCACTCAGAGGCTGAGGTAGGTGTATCACCATGAGTTTGAGGCCAGCCTGGGCTACATAGTGAGTTCAAGGCCAGCCTGAACTATATGGTGAGACCCTGTCTCAAAAAAACAAAGAAAAAAGACAAGATTTAAGTTGGCAGAGAAGAGATTATATTTTTAGGGAGGAACAAAGGCATAGAGGTAGGAATGAATGGTATTTATTCATTCATTCATTCTAGTGGTGGGAATTGAATTCAGAGAGTAACTTTGAATGCAGTGTATCTTTGCACTGAGATACATCCCCAGTTGCTCTTTATTTTTCATTTTAGACAGGGTCTTTCTAAGTCACTAGATTGTCAAGTGTGGTGGTGCACATCTATAATCGCAGCGCTCGGAGGCTGAGGCAGGAGGATCACAAGTTTGAACCCACTTATTGAGACCCTGTCTCAAAATTAAAAATTAAGAAAGGGCTAAGAATGTAGCTCATTGCAAAGGCCCTGTGTTCAATTCTAGTACCATGTAAAAATAAATAACGATAAAGTAGTAGACTAATCTAACCAGAGTAAAGTCATTTTACATTTGAAAATAGGGGAACACTTCTTTTGAGACAGGGTCTTACTATGTAATCCAGACTGGCTTCAAACTTGTGGTGATCCTCCTGCCTCAGCCTCCCCCGTGCTAGAATTATAGGCATGTGCCACCACACCAGGCTAGTTCGGGAAACAATTTAGAAGGTAGAGTGAGATAATATTATAGAGGGCTTTAAATGCCAATCAATAAGTATGAACTTTTTTTTTTTACTTCACAGGTAATGAGGGAACCATTATAAATTCTTAATGAGATCATGGCTTATTTTATTGTCTTATATTGTAGAATGTCACTGTAGTCTAGGCTGGCCTTGAGCTCACTGTGTGGCCCACACTGGTGTTGAACTCAGCGTGATCCTTCTCCGTTAGCTTCCTGAGAACAGAACCATCATTTGATAAAAGAGACCTCTCAAAAAAAAAAAAAGAAAAGCTTTACCCAGGTGTGGTGGTGCCTGTACTCCCAGCACTGTGGGAGCCTGAGGCCAGTGTATCTCAAGTTTGACCCCAGCCTGGGCAACTTACTGACTTTGAGACTCTTTCAAAATAATAAATAAAAAAAGACTAGGGATGTAGCTCAGAGCAAAGGCCCTGGGGTCAGTCTCCTGTAGCTCAAAAAATAAGAAAAAAAGAAGGTCCTCTTTTTTTAAAGTACATGTTTGCAGTACATAATGATTATATTCATCATGGGGAATTGGTACATGCACATAACATATCTTAATTCTTTTTATTTTCCCTTCCCCTTTCCTTCCTTCCCCCTTCTCAGTTTTAAATGTAATTTGAAATGAAAATTAGAAATGGACATTGAAGTAAGGTTTCAAAAGCAAAGATTCAGAGTGAGGGTTACCCATCTCCTCAGTGCTTAATGTCATCAGGAGGACTCTGCCTGTAGCTATAACTGATAGAGGAAAAAATATCCAGAGGTAAAAGGAAAGAGAGAGGTGGGAGATACGTTAGAAAACATGAATGTGGTAAGTTGTAGAGATCAGCTAACAATTGCCTTACGTACTTTTCAGTGTATTTATGCCATAAACTTTCCTACTTCTGATCTTGGCTGGATTATGAATGTCATTAAAGATAGGGTACAACATTTGATCCCACTGCTAAATGGAGTAGAACTGTGGAGTTCTAGCAGTGCATGGTTGGATCAGCATGCATTTTTGGTGTTTACCCAGAAACCATATTCTTAAAGATGAGGAATGTTTGTGCCATAGGCCAGTAGCAGCTCATTTCTTGTTGTCTTCAGATGTTTTGCGTTTTTTTTGCGGGGGGAGGGGTTGTTTTGCAGTGCTGGGAATTGAACCTGAGGCCTCATACCTGCTGGGCAAACCCTCTATAATTGAGCTAACTCTCCATCCTTGGTTCACTAGTCAGTAACAAGATCATGCCAAGTGTGTTGGGTGGCACATGCCTGTAATCCTAGCACTCAGGAGGCTGAGACAGGAGGCTGAGCTCACTTTGTAGCCCAGACTGGTCTTGAACTTGCAGCAATCCTCCTGCCTCAGCCTCCTGAGTGCTGTGATTACAGGTGTGTGCCACCACACCTGGTTGAGGAAGGAGGATTGACACAAGTTCAAAGCCAGCCTGAGCTACATAGGCCCTGTCTCAAAAAAAAAAAAAAAAAAAAAAAAAAACTAAAAAAAATACAAAAATAAGATTATGATTAAAGTTTCTGCTAACATATTTTCCTAATCACTAATGGCGCCATGTTTAAGAATATGGGCTCCTAGGCCCTACTGCAACAGTCTCAGGAAATGTGAGTCCCAGGACTCTACATTTTTGAAAAATCCCCACTGACATTCCTTCTTGCATTAATCCTCTCTGAATTCCTCTCTTCAGTGCTTTATGTCATCAGCAGAACTCTGCCTGTAGCTATAACTGATAGAAGAAAAAATACCCAGAGGTAAAAGGAAAGAGAGGTGGAAAATAAATTACAAAACATGCATGTGGTAAAGTGTAGAGAATAGCTAACAGTTGGCCTCACACATGATCTCAGCGCTGCACACACTGCCCCTCTGCCCTGCTAAAATTACAGGTATATATCCCTACACCCAACTCCTTGACTTTTTTTTTTTTTTGCTATGTAGCCCAGGCTGGCCTCAAACTCACGCCACTCCTCATGCCTCAGCTTCCCTTGTACTGGAATTACAAGTGTGTACCGCCACGCCCAGCCCCTCTTGACTTCTTAATTTCCACCACTTTCTTCAGATTTTTCTGAAGTGTTGGGAGTCGATATCTACCCCCTGTAGTCAGAAGTTGCCTGGATTCCCTGACTGCGTGTACAAAAATCCTTGTTTCCCTTAGTTTCTTTGTTCAAAAAGAGCTCAATTTACAAAATACAAAAAGATTTATAAATGTTTATTCAGAATACTGATTTTTTTTTTCTTCACAACAAAGATATTATATATCTACAGGTGGTCTTAGCCAGCTTGTAGCCTTCATTTCTTTTTCTTTTCTTTTTTTTTTATGTGGGTACCAGGAGTCGACCTCAGGACCTGGCGCTTGCCAAAAGCGCTTGTGCCGCTGAGCAATATCACCAGCCCTTTTTTCCTTTATGTGGATTCCGGGAGTCAAACTCAGGACCTCACGCTTGCTGGGCAGGCGCTTATGCCACTGAGCTATCTCACCAGCCCAGCCTTCATTTCTTTTACTCATAAATCTGAATGCTGAGATTCCAGAGAAATGCAAGACATATTAACTTACAGTGCTTATCTAAGTTTGGGATCAACGGCAGCTCTGTTTCCTGCTTCTTATTTGTACCTAAGGATGGGCTTTGGTTGCAAGTTTTGCTGTGATCTCTAGTTGCCTTACTTGTGTCCTACAAATCTTGTCCAGGGATTTGTTTTCTGGGATAAAGAAAATACTTTCCTAAATGGCCTTTATACATTCTTCACTGTAATATGCTCTGTTATATCCAGCAGCCAGCCACCTTTTTCTTGCTTCTGAAGACTTCCAGCATTGGACTTTTGGGAATCTGGCACTTCTCAAATTTTATCTGTAACTTCCTAAAATACATTTCTTAGCCCGTTACCAGTATTGGCTCTACCTTTAGCTAAAGTGCTCAGTTTCTACATGTGTTAAAAACATTAGGGTTCACAGGGCAGGGGATATAGCTCAGCGGCACAGCGCCTGCCTGGTAAGTGTGAGGTTCCGAGTTCTATTCCCGGTACCAAAATAATAATAATAATAATAACATTAGTGTTCAAACACTCGTGTGTTCATAATGAAAGATATCATCTAGCCCAGAAACTAGTTCACATTATATTAGCTCCTTTGAAGGAGTTAGAAAGAGATGCTCATCTCCTTTATATTTTGTATTACTCATTTCTTGGTTTGTATATGAGGGATCCCCTTCAGTTTTCACTTTTTTTTGCAAAAGTGATGACCAAAACTTCATAAACAGCTCTACCTGTTTTCCCAAATCACTTTGATGACTTGTTAAGTGCAGCCAAAGGAGTTGTCATCCAGAATCTTACCACTACAGTTTTACAGTATCAAAAATAATACCCTAACTCAATAGAATGGCATACCCTTCACAATATATGGGTAATAAGACTGTTAAATTTGTACATGTAGGGGCCGGTGAGATGGCTCAGAGGCTTAAGCGCCTGCCCGGCAAGCGCGAGGGCCCGAGTTCGACTCCCGGAACCCACATACGAAAAGGGCCGGTGATATCGCTCAGCGGCACGGGTGCCTGCTGGCGCGCGAGGTCCTGAGGTCGACCCCCCCGGTACCCACAAAAAAAAAAAAAAAAAAAATTTGTACATGTATATTTATTTATTTATTTATGTGTTTGTTTGTTCATTTGTTTCAGTTTTTTGAGACAGTGTCTGGCTGTATAGTTCAGACTGATCTTGAATGCACTATGTAGCCTAGGCTGGCCTCAGACTCGATCCCCCTGCCTCAGCCTTACTGGGTACTGGGAGTACTGGGATTGTAGGCATGCTCCACCATGCCAGCTGTATGTACCTAATTTTAAAATTCCACCTCTAGCCAGGTGCTGTGATTCAAACTTGTAATCCCAGTTACTTGGGAGGCTAAGACAGAAGGATACCACATTCAAGTCTAGCATGAGCAGTACAGCGAGACCTTGTCTCAAAAAGGGCTTGAGGTATAGCTTGGTGATAGAGCATTTTCCTAGGTTGCACGAGGCCCTGGGTTCAATCACCACTGTGACAAAAAAAAAAAAGAAATAATAAAATTACTACTCTAAAACTTTCATTTGACCTTAACTCATTTGTCTTTGACCAACCTTGTAATACCTTTTTTTCATTTTTATTAAAATGAAATCAACTTTGCTTTACTTGCAAAGGAACTTTACTTGATCTTTATGGAAAATAGTGTCATTTTCTTTTGGTTTTACTCATACTATTTACTCATTTTATACTATTCCAGATCACTGAATTATGCAATTATTATTATAGCCACTGTACTAATGTCTTTCTTCAGATGTTGGCTAAAGAGTCTGGACTATCACTATATGTCATAATCATAGATGTGGTACATACAACCATAATGCAAGTCTTTATTCACTTTCCCAGATACAAAATGTTAGTCAAGTGATCATGGAATAAAGTTTTACAAAACATGTTTTTTTGTTCTGTTTTTTGTTTTTGTGGCTGCAGATTGAACCCAGGTATTACTCAGCAACATTCCCATCCCTTTTTATGCTTATCTTTTGCGACAGGCTCTCCTAAGGCTGGTCTTGAATTTAGTATCCTACTGCCTCAGCCTTCCAAGTAGCTGGTGTTAACAGGTGTGCACACCACACCCAGCTCATTTTGGTTTTTTATTTATTACTGAAGCAAAACCTAGTTAATTTTACTGGAAGATAGAAATAAGAGAGAGAAGACCTTGGACTAGACCTTACACCATCTGCTTTATTTATAGTAACTTAAATAATATCAATATAGAACATGGTTTTGTGGATCATGTAAATCTTTTGTGCTGTATTAAAATTAAGCCTGGTGTAGCTGATTTAAGTATCTGTAACATAATTGTCCTTTTTGTTTGTTGTGGGGTGTTGTTTTTTTTTTTTGTGGGTACCGGGGGTCGACCTCAGGACCTCGCGCACCAGTAGGCGCCCGTGCTGCTGAGTGATATCACCAACCCTTTTTTTCGTATGTGGGTTCCAGGAGTCGAACTCGGGCCCTCGCGCTTGCCAGGCAAGCGCTTACGCCGCTGAGCCATCTCACCGGCCCTATTTTTTTGTTTTTGAGACAGTGTCTTGCTATATAGTTCAGGCTGGTCTTGAATTCTCAAAGTAGCCCAGGCTGGCCTCAAATTCACAGTGATCCTCCTGCCTCAGTTTCCCAAGTGCTGGAGTTACAGGCATGCAGCACCATACCTGGCTGCTGTATTAGGTTGTGGTGCTGGGAATTGGACCCAGGGCTTCATGAATGCTAGGCAAGTGTTCTACCGTTGAGCTACATCCTCAGCCCTTGTGTTGTTTTCTAACCTGTTTCTCATCAGTCTGCATTGCTACTCTACATTTGTGTGTAGGAGTGCATGTGTGTATGCGCATTAGCTGGGGATTGAACCCAGAACCTCGTGCCTATACTAAGCATGTGCTTTGTCACTGAGCTATGCTCCCAGCCCTTCTACATAATCTTTTAAAACTGGTAGGGAATGTAGAAATAATCCAGTTCAACCCCTACTTTTTCTAAGTCAAGACTTTGATACTCAACTTACTAAAATGATTTACCCACAGTTTCCTTTCTTTATGGAATGTTAGTGAAACTTTTTTTCATTTTTACATGAAATTATTATTCAGCTTGACCTAGATTGGGGGTTTTCAAGCTTTTCTTTTTTTTTTAAACTTTGAATTAAAAGTAAGAAAAATTTTTTTTTTTTTTTTGCTTTTTTTCACTTTTTTTTTGTACTAGGAATCAAATTCATGACCTTACACTTGCCAGGCAGGCACTTGTGCCACCGAGCTATATCCCCGGCTTCTTTTCACTTTTTCAAATTGAGTGTACCGATTAATGGGTTTCATTCTGGAGATTTGTACACGTACATAACATACTTTGATCAGTTTCATCCTCCATCACCCTACTTGCCCTGCTTTCCCCCATCAAGCTTTTTTTTTTTTAACATCACTTTTTTCCTAAAAAAAAAAAAAAAAAAAAAAAATTCTTGAGCTATAGTGTATAAAACATACTTGGGGGCCGGTGAGATGCCTCAGTGGCTTAAGCGCCTGCCTGGCAAGCGCGAGGGCCTGAGTTCGACTTCTGGAACCCACATATGATAAAAGGGCCGGTGATATCGCTCAGCGGCACGGGTGCCTGCTGGCGCGAGGTCCTGAGGCCGACCCCTGGTACCCACCAAAAAAAAAAAAGTAATTGTGGGGCCAGGAATATAGCTCAGTGGCACAGCGCCTGCCTGGCAAGCGCGAGGTCCTGAGTTTGATTGCCGGTACCAAAAGAGAAAAGAAAAAAAGAATAATTGGATAGGACCCAGTTCTGGAGTCCTGTCCAGTTAGCTGGAAGTATTTTATCTTTTCTTCTTTTTTTTTTTTTTCCCCCAGACAGGGTTTTGCTTTGTAGTTCAGGTATCCTTGAACTCACGGCAATCCTCCTGCCTCAGCTTTCCGAGTGCTGGGGTTACAGGCTTGTGCCACCACGCCTGACCTCTTGGAGTAATTTCTGAGAACTTTAAGGCCCTGAAAACCAAGTACTTACTTCCTGAGTTTATTGTACAAATTGACCAGTATATTTAATCATAATATTTTGGTCCAAACTAGCAGAAGTAGAAATAGGCTTTTCAAAAAAAAAAAAAAAATAGGATTCATGCTGGCCATGGTGGTGCATGCCTGTCATCCCATCACTCAAGAGGCTGAGGCAGGAGGAAAAAAGGAAAATGGACACAGGACAGAGTAGTGAAGTCTTGAGCTTAGATTCAGAATAACAAAGCCCTTTATAGAAAGAAGTGCATTTTGCTGGGTGTGGTGGTGCATGCCTGTGCCTATAATCCCAGTATGTGGGAGGCTGAGGTAGGAGTATCGTAGTAAGTTCAAGGCCAGCCGGAACTGCATAGTGAAACCCTGTCTCAAAAAGACCAAAAAAAAAAAAAAAAAAAAAAAAAAAAAGTGCATTTTAAGTATTTATATACCCCCGCTAGACAAAGCTTCTAGAATTTATTTTCTTTTCATTTATCTATAATACATGAATCGGGCTTTGAGGTGTTGAAAATATTCTAGACATGCACAGCAGCAATTATAATAAAACCCTGACCTCAGAGTTTTATATGGTCTTTCTTGAGTTTAGAAGCCAGTGGTTGATAATGATATGTACTAAGCATATATGCTATGACTGGATACATTTCAGAAAGTTATGAATAAATACTCATATCATAAGTCTGATTTGATACTCTGATTTCATAGGAAAAGGCTCCTCTGTTTCTGAAGATAAAGTTGAATCTGATGATGAAAAACCAAGGAAAGGAGAAAGACGATCATCCAGGGTCAGACAGGTAACTCAGATACTTCCTAAAGCATTCAGTCCCCTTTGAGTAATGTTTTGGATATTTCTTCCTCTTTTTTTTTCCTCTTCAAATTGTTTTTTTTTTTTTTTTTTTCAAATTGTTTTATTAGAGTTAGCATCTCTAGATTTCTATATGTAGTCATTTTCTTTTTTCTGTTTGTCTTTTTTTGGCAGAAGGTAACTGGGATTATACAAGGGCCTCACACATAGTGGAGAAGCACTGTACACTGAGCTGCATCCCCCCACCCTTTTTATTTTGAGACAGGGTCTCACTAAGTTGCCCAGGCTGGACTTGAACCCAGGATTTTCCTGCCTTGGGCTCCTAAGTATCTGGGATTACAGGCATGCACCACAGCACCTGGCTTTTCATCTTTTTCATGTTAGTTTGTTTGCTTGGGAGGGGCTGTTTTGTTTTGTTTTGTTGTGACCTGCTCTAGCCTTCATATTTCTAAGCAAATACCTAGTTTTTAAAAAAAACTTAAATGGGAATATTAACAGACTCATCCAAGTTCTTTTTTTGGGGGGGTGGGTTCTGTGTAGTAAGAGGTCATCTATAGTTTTAAAGTACATTATTAGACAAGATACGGTATAATTAATTATTCAGTTAAAACCTTAAAGCTATATGAAATAATGTGAAGTGAGCAGAATACAAAAATGTAAAGAAAACAAACAAACAAAAAGATAAAATCTTTTTTTTTTTTTTTTTTAATGCGGGTACTGGGAGTCGAACTCAGGACCTCGCACTTGCCAGGCAGGCACTTATGCTGCTGAGCTATATCACCGGCCCGATATAATCATATTGATAGGTTAGTTCTGCACACGCCACCCCACCCCCACCCCCACCCCCGCCCCTCTTTCTACATATTATGTTCTTGTTTATTTTAGAAATTTGAAGCTATGAAATGAACCAGTACCCAGTTGTGGTGATGTATTCCTGTAATCCCAGCAGTGAGGGAGGCTGAGGCAGGAGGATCACAAGTTCCAATCCCTCCTGGGCAACTTAGCATAGACCCTATCTTAAAAAAAATGAAAAGGGTTGGAGATGTAGCTGAATGGTAGGGCACCCTTTGGTTTGATCCCTAGTACTGCAAGAAATAAATAAAAACAAACCAGAAGTAGCTTCATTATTGTGTTCCTTTTGGTTCACTCTATTTTGATTCCTCTGAGGAGCCCTTATTACTCATGATTGTTTACTATCACACCTCTCTGTGTGTGACAGTAAATAGTGTGTATCGCTGAATTTCTCCTTCCTAGGATTATCTCGTGATACATTTTTTTCTCCTCTGTTGATTGTGAGCAAATATATTTGGAGCCATTGTATATCTTTCATTTCAGGCAAGGGCAGCTAAGCTATCTGAGTACAGCCAGGCTGCTGAAGAGGAAGAGGATCAAGAAACACCTTCCAGAAATCTGAGGGTTAGAGCAGATCGAAATTTGAAAACAGAGGAGGAAGAGGAAGAGGAGGAGGAGGACGACGAAGAGGAGGAGGACGAAGAGGAGGGACAAAAATCTAGGGAGGCCCCAGTTCTAAGACAGTTCGAAGAAGAGGGGGAGGAGATGTCCAGAGCAAAACCAGAGGAGGCAATGGATGAGAGACCCAAAGCCATAAGATCCCAGGAACAGGAGAGGTTAGAGAGAGGAGGGCGAGTCACAAGATCCCAGGAAGAGGCCAGAAGAGGTCAACTGGCTAGACAGCAGCCAGAGAAAGATACACGAACAGTTTCTCCTCTTGAGGAAGAAAGAGAAATAAAATCTTTACAAGGCTTGGTGAAAAAATCACAGTCCCCTTCTCCTCCTCGACTGACTGAAGATCTAGGAAAGACTCCTCTTGTGCTACAGCCAGAGCAAGCTGCCAGTGAAGAGGAGACGCCCCCACCATTGCTTACCAAGGAAGCATCCTCTCCACCACCTCATGCACAACTACAGAGTGAGGAAGAAATAGAGCCCATGGAAGGCCCAGCTCCTCCTGTCCTCATTCAGTTGTCTCCTCCTAGCACTGATGCTGAGACCAGGGAGCACACTGTCCAGTTGGTGGGAGGCCTGTCTCCTTTGTCCAGTCCTGCAGACACCAAAGCAGAATCTCCAGCAGAGAAAGTGCTAGAGGAGAGTGTCCTGCCCCTAGTTCAGAAAAGCACATTGGGGGAATACTCAACCCCAAAAGGTCATGAAGCTGTGCCAGAAAAATCTGCTCAGCCATTCCCTCTAAAAATGGAAGAATTAACACCAGCCAAAGAGATCACTGATGAATCTCTGAAACAGTGTTTGGAACAGAAGGAAGGCCGAAGGGCTTCTCATTCTCTTTTTCCAAGCCACACATTAAAACAGTCAGCTGACTCATCCTCAAGCCGGTCCTCCTCGTCTTCATCCTCCAGTTCTAGATCCAGGTCCCGCTCTCCTGACAGTTCAGGCTCTCAGTCTTACTCACCTCCAAGATCCAAGCAGAGAGAGGTGTCCCAGGCACATGTTCATGCTAACCCTCATGCTAGACCCCACACAGGCTCCAGGTCAACATCAGAGTCCAGGTCACGTTCCCGATCCCGTTCCCGTTCTGCATCTAGCAGTAGCAGGAAAGTGAGTATAAAACAGTCTTGCGTGAGTTGATGTTCTGTCTGTATGCCAGTGTTTTTTCAAACAGGAATGGGAAAATACTCATTTAGTCCCCTGTTCATTGATTATTTTCATTTCATTTCAGAATTTAATTTTCAGTTTATTGTTCCCTAACTGGGGTCCCTTTGATTCCAAAGAATGTTAAATCCATTTTACTCATCTCGTCTGCAAGATGTAAACTTCTTGAGAATATAGATATGCCTTTATGTGTGTATCCCAGTACCTAGCACCCATTTGGAACTTAGTAAATTTGTTGAATAAGCAGTCAGAGAGATTATTAACCCGAACGGGAATAAACACAAAGATTGATCCAGAATTTGAATTGGGTCAACAGAGGTAGAACACTCAATGATCTACTGAATACGTACCACCCATCCATATAAATGTATGTCCAGTATATGACATATAGAGTAATTTCCTTACTAAAAAGTGTTTCACTTCATTTCTTTAGTCTCTGAGCCCTGGAGTCTCCAGGGACAGCAACACCAGCTACACTGAAACCAAAGATCCCATTTCTGGTCAAGAGGTTGCAGGTCCACCAGTGCCACAGCTGCAGGTCTGTGAGCCACAGGACAGGATACCAACCTCCTCATTCTCTATCCAAGGGAGGCATCTGAACCAACCTGAGCCAGCTGAAAAGCATGTGACCCAGAGGGTGCAGCCTGAGCGGGTAGGCTACTGTGGCCCCTCCCGAGAGGCATGATTTTCCCTTGTGTCTTACCTTTAAAATTGAAGTCAGTTGGACAAGGCTCAAGAGAAATATTGAGATACCTACTAATCCTGCTTAACTCATTTCCAATTCCCTGGTTCATGAAAGCTTTTCATGAGTACATGCAGTAGGAGTCTCATCTCTAGGCCTCTCAGAGTCAATTCTTCCTCAGATCTCTTCCTTTTATCTGCCCAAAAGGAAGCCTTTTCTTGGTTGTCCCAAAAAAGAATTCTATCCAGGTGTGGTGCTGCATGCCTGTAACCCTAGCACTTGGGAGGCTGAGACAGGTGGAATACCACAGGCTTGAGGCCAGCCTGAACTACACAGTGAGATCGCATTTTGAAAAAAAAAAGAATTCTAGGGGCTAGGGATCTAGTTTAATGGTAGACCATGTGCCTAGCATGCATAAGGCCCCGGATAGAAATAGAAATTCTTAAATACTTACCTTTAAGCTATAGTCCATTCCACATTGTAAAATGAAATTACAAAAATTCAGAGGGCTTTTGTGTGGAGCTGGCACTGTGTATGTCCTGCTCTGCCTTTTTGCAGCTCTAGGTTGAAGAAAAGGAACCAAACAGATTTAAATCCTTCGTTATCTTTGGTTTGCTGTGTTCTCACAGGGAAGCCCAAAGAAGTGTAAAGCTGAAGAGGCAGAGCCACCAGCTGCCACACAGCCACAAATCTCAGAGACTCAGACTTCTCATCTACCAGACTCCGAAAGGATTCGTCACACTGTGTAAGTGATAAATCTTGACTGGTACATAAATAAGGAATTATGAGCGTAAGGCAGGTCTTTGCTTCCTAAGATTTTTTGACTAAGCAGTCCTAGTTTTCTTTTTTTCTTTTAAAACAAGAAGGCAGATTTATCTGGACAAAGGCTAGACTTGAGTTACCATGGTGGAAGCTGCCACCAAACCTTCCCCCCCTCTCCGTTATTGGAGATTGAACCTAGAGCCTTCACACAGCTATATCCCTAGCCTTTATTTAGTTTTTTTGGGAGACGGTCTCACTGAGTTGCCGTGGCTGTGCTCAAACTTGCAGTCTTCCTGCGTCAACCTCCCAGAGTGCTGGGATTTCAGACATGCACCACCATCCCTGGCTAAGAACATTTAAGGAAGTCTGAAAAGTAGTGGTGAGTAAGGAAAACATCTGTGATCACCACTCTCAACACCTTTAAGCAGCAGGCATCAGAGGCTTCTGCTCCCCCGCTTAAGCCAGTGTAAGGGAGTTGATGCAGAGAATCTTAATTCAGTGTCTAACTCACATCTGAGCCCAGGAATATTTCAGTAAAGGATACTGAGAGTATGTAAAGATAGCACCAAAGGGTATGCTGTTAATTTGTACATTTTTCCTGATTACTATCTGTCATTTTATTAAACACAGTCTATGCTCTTTCATCACATAGTACAGCGAAATATGAAGTTCCTGTCAAGTCACAAATTTATTCCTGGGCATCTTAGATCTTTGATTGATCTTATAATTAATGTGAGTTTTTAAATCCTTAAGTCCTAAGGAAATACTCTTATATCAGGAAAAGTTTATAACTCAGTAGGTATTGTATGTCATTCATTATTCTGAACTTGGTATTCAAAGTTAAGAAGCCATTGAGGGCCAGTGATATAGCTCAGCAGCATAAGCGCCTGCCTGGCAAGCGCGAGGTCCTGAGTTGGACTCCCAGTACCCGCATATTAAAAAAAAAAAGAAGAAGAAGCCATTGAACCAAAACTCCTGGCTCAAGACTTTCATGGAAAATGAAAATTTAAAGCATTAACGGAATAAGATTATTTAGCTTTTAGACATCTGGAACTCTGAACTGCTTTGGAGTTGGCCTCAAGTTGTTCCACACTTGTTTTAATGTCATTTTAACACTACTACTATGAATATTCTTTTTCCCTATGTATAATAGTCTGATAGTTTATACTCTTCTGAGAGCTTCAGACTGTCTTTTTACTCTTGAGTTTTGGAGGGTGGTGGGCAGTTGACATAATTGTTTTCCTTGTGACATTCTCCTTAACATAGCTTTTGCTTTGGGATAGACCCTTGCTAGTCTGTTGTTGTATTCTTGTCTCTGCTGCCATCTCATGGCCATTATATTTTCGATTTGAAAGCCAAAAGTTCACTCTGCTTTTGAAAAGTTTTTGTTTTCCCTTTTGAGGTGGGTATATTCTTTGGAAAAAGAGTTTTTCTTCTAGGACCATAAAATGAAAACTCAGCGGATTTTGGAAAGTATTCAGAATTCCCCAGCTACATCATGGATGAGAAAATGGGATGACATTTTCCCATTCTTATAACTCAGGCATAATCTCTGCCCTCCCCTCATTCTGTGAAACAAAGTACATATTGATGATCTGCTGCTCACTGCGCCTGAGGAACTGCTCCCTGTGTACCTTGAGAAACAATTTTCTGAAAAGTTCTTTGCTAAAATTTTGTGAGTATAAGATCCTAGCAACAGAAAAGCATTTTACGTTGTTTTGAATCACCTTTATTTCTGGACTTTCCCTTTCAAGTTCAGGGCAAGTGAAGCTTACAGTCATATACAGAGTTTTTCTCCCCAGGGATTGGTGGCTTTGATCTTCATTTTAGAACTGAGATTATTGTAGCCACAGGGATTCCAACAAGGTACCATAATAACCAGGTTGTACCCTGAGCACATGAGATTGGCCGTTGTTGCCTAGCTAAGCTTCACAGCATCCTGTAGTTTAGAAATGGAACCTACACTCAGCAACATCTCATACACATCCCTCTTACCTGCTTTCCTTCTTCCTTGCCAGATAGTCTGTTCAACAGCCTAACAAACAAACATGTACTGCTAGATGTGGTGATGCATATCTGTAACCTCAGCATGGGGGAGGCTGGGGCAGTAGGATCGCCGTGAGTTTGAGGCCCAGCCTGGGTTATGTAGTGAGTTTGGCCCAGCCTGGACTACGTAGTGAAACCCTGTCTCAAAAAAAAGAAAAAAGACACCAGGTATGGTGGCGCACACCTATAATCCCAGCACTTGGGAGGCTGAGGCAGGAGGATCGCCATGAGTTCGAGGCCAGCCTGACCTACATAGCAAGACCGTGTCTCAAAAAAGGAGAAAGACAGAATGCCCAAATTACATGGAATGCTCCTCGACACTTAAACACATAGGTTGTTCTAGCATTGGATTTGGTAAATGAATGTTTGAGAAGTTCTCCTACATTTCAACTGATTTGCAACCTTCTTCTTGGTATTTTACCCTTCCAGAGTGCTAGGGTTCACAGCATGGCAGTCCCCTAGAGGCCTGGCCAATTTTAAAAATGGTATCAACTGTATTAAAGGAAAAGATCATTTGTGGCTTAACCTTGGTTTTCCTGCATGTATCAAGAAGTCACATGACTTAAAAAGCAGTAAAATGTTTTTTAAAAATTAGACTACCTCAAGGACCTCTCATCACTTGGAAGAGATTGGCTAACTTTTTTGCTGTGTTTGGTTAAACCTGTTCTGATTCGGATTGTGCCTGAGGAATTCTAAATTTATGAGGTAAGGTATCTTTTTTGTTTGCTTAGAGCAGAGATTTGTGAGCTATTAGTTTTATTTCAGTGAAGCCTGCTTCCAAAATCTAGTCTTCAGCTGGCTATGGATATCACAAAAATGTCCTCATACAGCAGAAAATAATAATATTCTCTTTTTACATTAAAAAAACAGCAAGGGGGTTTTAAAAAAAAAAGGCAGGTGTGAGCAGCTTTATCTTTTGGCAATAGTTAATTCAAATATGAATTTTTTGGCCAATTGTGGTAGCCCACACCTGTAATCTCAGCACTTGGGAGGCTGAGGCAGGAAAATCACTGCAGATATGAGGCCAGCCTAAGCCACATTGTGAGACCCATCTCAAAAAAAAACCCTGAGTTTTTTGAAATACAACCTTTTGTGTACATGAACCAAGTAGGCAGTAGTAACTTCAGGCTCTTAGTTCTCTGCTTATTTGTTCTTGTAGTAGGAAGGAAGTGTTTCCAGTATAACAGTGCAATTGATACTCCCCAGGGGACCTACACTACCAGTATCCAAATGTTGCATTATTTTTTTAAAAAGCATAATTCAAGCAGGGCATGGTGGTACACACCTGTAATCTCAGCTGTTTGGAAGGCTGAGGCAAGAGGATCACAAGTTCAAGGCCAGCTTGGGCAATTTAGTGAGACCCTATCTCAGAATTTTAAAAAATAAAGAGGCTCAGTATGTAGCTCGCCACTCCCTGGTTCAGTTGTCAGTACCATACACACGCATACACACACATAGACGCGTGTGCATAATTGTCATCAGAGTTTGTTCACTGAAAAATTTTTATCTATGGGCATTACATCTAAAATTATACTGTCCTCGGTTATCTTGGAACTAGTAAGCTCCTGAGGGTATCAAGTCCCAGTATTTCTTATTACATTTTTACATCAGGTCCTCTGTGTTTCATGAATTTTCTATAATAACTAAAATTGAAACTTATACGTCTATAGGAATTTCCTTTTCCTTTCATTTCTTTAAATCTCATTCACATATGAATAGTAGTGCAGTATTATTATCTTCCAAGTAGTTCCCATCCTTTTCTTCTGGGCTACCAATGCTTTGTATGTTATTTAATTATGGATAACTGTCCCCATCCCTCTGTCGTCCTAGTACAATTTCATATTTGTCAAAGATTTCAGCAACATTTGTGCAAGAACTTGAGGGGAAAGAAGGAGATGCCTTTGTCTAAAAAAGATGGGACAATTTCAAGGATTCCTTATGTTTTAAAAAAAAGTTTGGGATCTCACAAAATTGATCATAGGGAAATAAAAGGTGCAATCCTCCTGTGTCTTAAGAAGGCCAGGGCCGGGGATATAGCTCAGTGGCACAAGCACCTGCCTGGCAAGCGCAAAGTCCTGAGTTCGATTCCTGGTACAAAAAAAAAAAAGCCAGTGGTAAAATTCATACTAAAAATAGAAGACGTCTCCAGTAACAAAGTTCTTCTAAGTAAGCTCCTTCTGGAGAGGCATTTGAGCAGCCAGAAGTATTTTAGCACCATGGATGGACAGGGAACATTTATTTGAGGATGTTTGGAAGTAACATTTTATGAGGTAATACTCTCTGTGGGAATTTTACCAAAAAAATATCAAGAAAAGTTTAGGTCAACAAGCATTTGTAAGTATCCACTTGGTACCCACCATGGTACCCTAATACAGAAATATATACCCCCCCAAAATAAACAAATAAATAAATAAATAAATAACTTAGCCTCTATTTGTGCGCTACAGGCCAAGCAAGGGAGGTAGTCTTTACCCTTGTGGCACTCTGCAGGGTGGAGGTGGGAGGGAAGTAAAGTAGTCATTATACAGAGTAATAAGGGCGTTGGCACAAATCTGTCATGCCAGTAACTGAACCATCTGGCATCAGAGAAAGAGTAGTCTACTCTTTGAGTTAAAAACTTCAGGAGTGACATCAAGTGGCACAGTGGACTATTAAGTGCTTGTCCTTCCTTTATGTGTTTTATGCATATTCTTACCTTGACTTGGGATGTCATTTAAGTCAGACAGTTACAAGCTAACACTTCCTGCAGTCTTCCATGAAATAGGTATTACTGTTACCCACACATTACAGATTAAGAAGTCGATGCTCTGAGAAGATCAGGAACTTGACCATTATCACACAGCTTGTAAGAGTGTTGGGCCAGGACCAAGATGGGTCCTAGCCCTTTTTTTGTTTGTTTTAGATAGGGTCTCATCTATGAACTTCAGGCTGACTTCGAATGCACTCTGCAGCCCAGGCTGGCCTCAAACTCGCAAAGATCTTCCTACCTCAACTTCCTGAGCGCTGGGATTACGGGCATACGCCACCATGCCCACCTCTCACTCTAATATTCTGAGCAGAAGGGACCACTATGTGAAAAGAGAATTTTAAGTAATATATAAATACAACAACTTTAACAGGCATTTGGCATGGAATTTTCAGCAGCAGGGAGAACATTTCATTCCTGGATAAAAGATCTGGTATTAAAAATAGCAAGAAGCTGAGGGTATGGCTCAGTAGTAGAGCACTTGCCCAGCATCCATGAGGCCCTGGGTTCGATCCTCAGCATGAGAAAGAGATACTGAGCTTTTGGTTAAATTCTTAGAAACTTAAAAAGAAATTTTTTTTCCTCAGAAACTTGTCCTAGAGTTAAGCTTCTGCTATTAGGATACAAAAGGATATCTTTGCCATCAACAAAGAAGCATTTCAATTATTTATTGAGTGCCCTCTCTAACCCTTACAGTCTGTTTCACAGGCGGTTTAGGGAAAATGCTCATGATTAATATTTTGTACTGAGTTCTCAGTCACTGTTTGCCCAGCTCATCTCTCCCTCCTCTCCCCTGTGTAGCAGAACTCTGTGACTTTCGGTGTCTAGTCTACTTCAGAGGCCTCACCTTAGAGTTCTTTCTCCAGGAAGTGGCCGTAAACTTAAGCGATGCTAGGTGTCCTTCCCTGTTTATCCTTATCCTTTCTGGTTCAGGGCGACACTGGTGCAGAATGACCTTACTAAAGACTCAAAAACAAAGTTGTCTGTCATCTCTTCCGAGACCCACTTTTCTTTCTACTCGTAATTTGGAGAGGAGTTCTCCCTGCTTAACCACATCTTCCACCCTCCCTTAGTTTTACTTTTTCTTTTTTCTTTGTTTTTTTGTTTTTGTTTTTGTTTTTTTGAGACAGGGTCTCACTTTGCAGTTCAGGCTGGGCTTGAACTCACTTTGTAGCCTAGGCTGACCTCAAACTCACAGCAGTCCTCCTGCCTCAGCTTCCAGAGTGCTGGGATTACAGGCGAGTGCTGGGATTACAGGCGTGTGCCACCACACGCAGCCCACCCTCCCTTGGAAACAGACTGGTTTAAGTAGTGTTAACTCATGGCCATTGCCAGGGGTGCGCACCGTGAGTGTACGTCTGGCTGATCTGGTTTCAGTGTCCATGCCTTGCTTCCTGGGTGGAGGGTGGGGGTACCTAAAAAAAATTGCTCATTCTCTTTTATTCTGTGGGAAGGATAGAGTTGATTATCTTTAATCATTTTTCAACTTTGGCTTTATCTTTCTCAAATTATTTTTTACTCCCAGCTCTGCTGTTCTCCTTCTTACTCTCTGGAGTCTTCCAATCAGGCAGCTGTAACTTTGTGCGTCCTCTCCACCCGGCCCCCTCCCTCGTCCCTAGGGAAGACTGGAGGGAGCACCCGTAGGGGCCTGTGGGGCTAGGCCTCACTAGCTGTTGTAATCTAAGAAAAGGAAAAAGGCCAGGCCTCTTGAGCCAGCGTCTGCCTGCTCCCTGGCAGGATGAGAACCTTGCTCACTCAGCTCCCTCCCTCTTTTCTTTCCCCTCCCCTGCTGCAGCAGGGCCCTCCCCCATCCGCACACACGGGCTGCTGGGTAAGTGGCAAGATGGCTGCCCTGCATGTCTCCGGCTGATTGCTGCCGCTCCGCCAGTACAATAGAGCCAGCCACTACCAGCAGCCTGGCCCTCTTCCTCCTCCTTCTCCAGAGACCAATCCAGCCGAACTCGGGGTTTGCCGTGAGGACTTAACGCTTATCTCTTAAAAGCCAGATCTATTTTAGCCTCCCCGCACCACCACCACCACCTCCCCTTCCATTTACCATTTTTTGGATCCCCAGTTGCTGCATCTCGATTTTCTCTCTCTGGATCGGGTGGCTGGGGAGGAGGTGGTGGGATTTTGGGACAAGGAAGGTGGGGTTTTTTGTTGTTTTTGTTTTTAGGAATTTTTTGTTTGGTTTTTTGTTATTTCTTCCATTCCAGAAAGGGATAAACAGCACTTCCAGGGGGAGAAAAAAAATCATGTTATCAGAAAGCAAAGAAGGGTGAGAGATTCACATTTCCCTGTATCCCTTTTCTCCAACTCTAACTTACCTCATCTTCTCTTCCTCATGGCTTTCATTCCGGCTTTCGTTTTGGTTTGTTTTCAATCATTCTGCTTTCCCCCTTTGTCCTTCCTGCCCGATTTCTAATTGGCCCTACTTCCCCTCTCTGTGTGGGAAATAGGCTTTTTTATTTTTAAATAACCCTTTTTTCTATATTTAAGCAGTTGAATCGCATGTTTCTGTGGGGGCTTGATAGCTGGGGGCACAGCCTCGACTTTCCCCTCCCCCCTAACCCGTCCATCCCTCCCTGACTGCCCTAGGGAGGCTGTTCTGACCTCTGAGTGTCAGGCAGTCTGTTGGGAATGCTGAATTTTCTGGTGGTGGTTAGCTAGCAACGTAGGGAGGCTTGGTTTCCCCTTTCGGGAGAGTTGGGCCTTTGATCATCTTGATTTTTTTTTTCCCCCCTAGTATTTGGGTGCTAGAGGGAAGGAGATTAGAGATTAGAAGTTAGAGATGAAGAGAGAAAAAGGAAGGTGGGAAGATGGTTTATCTGAAGTGAATCTCTGGGGTTATTTGCCTTGAAGTAGGTGCTAACTTGTGTGATTGAGAGCTGGGGGGTTCATTGGGGGGGTTGCCTGGTGTGGGGGAGGGTGTGTCCTGAGTGGAAGGCCTGCTGTCTTTATCTTTTGGAAGTTGGAATGAGGGAGTGGGAGAAACTAGGTGAAAGTCGAATCTAAGAACAGTTCCTACACCTCTGAGCAGGTAAAAATGGCCTGGTTCTTGTCTGAGCTTTCATACTCTCTTCAGCAGCTTTAGTTTTTCCTTTGGGTGAGAGAAGGTCCTTGTTGAGGCTTGATCTCACACCAGCCCTACTTCCTGCAACCCCCACCCCAACCATTTTCTCTATGCCTGATATCTCCAGATCCTGTCTGTCAGCAGGCCTTTACTTATTAAGCAGTTGATTAAACACAAGGTCAGGATCGTTTGCCACAGCTATGGCCATTCTTGTCTTTTTAAGGAATCACAGTTCCCTTCCTTAGTTTCTCATATACCCTAGTAAAGGTGCCTGTGGCCATGGGGTAGGGAGGCCACAGGGCTGTGGGCCCATCACAGTCACTTTGGAGGTACTACTTTCAGAAGAGGGTGTTTCTCTTTTCGCATAAGAGTACTCTGGTGAGTTATTACCTAAGAAGAGTTGGAATTCTAGCCCCACACCAGGGTTATCCCATCTGACCAGTGGGTGATTGTGATTGCTATCATCCATGTTTTTCCCCTAAGGAAAATGGCTTCCCACTTTGCCTGGGGCAGCAAGATTTCTAGTCTGATCTGAAAAGCAGCCATTCCAGTCCCATCCAAGTGATAAGGCATGGAAGGTTCCATGACCCAAAAGCTAATGTCTTACTCTCTCTTCCCCTTGGTTCTTTCCTGCCCTTCCCTCTCAACCTTTCCAAATACTGTCAGTGAGGAGAAGGAGGAAGTGACCATGGACACAAGTGAGAACAGACCTGAAAGTGAGGTTCCGGAACCTCCTATGCCTATTGCCGACCAAGTCAGCAATGATGACCGCCCAGAGGGCAGTGCTGAAGATGAGGAGAAGAAAGAGGTAAATATCCAAGCCACCTGTTGGGGTGGGTGCGCAGAAGTGGACCTGGGGGAAGGAGGAGACCATTCTGGTGATCCCTCTTACACAGTGGGATAACTTTTTAAAAGAGGGGATGAGGCAGGGCCTTGGATCAGGATAGGGCCAAGGGAGAATTCGCTGGTTTAGCAAGGGAGTCCCTTGTGATGGGGACAGGGTTCTTGATTGTCCTTTCTCTGTGTTGCAAGAGTGCAGTCCAGACTCCTTGAAATTTGTTACTAACGGGAAAGTCCACTAATGGCCCCTTTTCCAAGTCCCAGGCTCATTATCTTCCCAAGCTTCTTCCCATAATAACTTGAGCTTTCCCTCCTTTTTAAAAACCTGGTGAAACTAAGCGCCATCTAGTGGGCTGTGGTGGTTCTCACCAGGCCAGCCATGCTGAGGAATTTGTTCCTCAGCTGCCCCCCAGTGGTTTCATTACAAAGATGTAGCTCCCTAGAAGCCTCTGCTTGGAGTAATTCAGAAGGCTACTTCTCCATATGTGACGCCTCTGTCCTCCTTTTTGTGTATATGTACTGTATTGCATCCTGCACCCAATTCAGGGGGCTCCCCCCATCAGAGCCAGCGAAATCTTCTTGGCTCTTAATAGAATTAGCTGGGCTTGGGAGTAGGATAACAGGGTGGGAGGGACTGTTGTGTGTGTAGCTGTTCTCTGGTGTGTGTTGCGGGGGTGGGGACCGGTGAAAGTGATTTGATGTGCAGAATATTATTTATTACAAGGTCCTTCTTCCCCGTAAAACTTTGTCCAAGTACCTCATGTACGGTAATCCGCCCGTAAAATATAACCCTGCCCAACTGGCCAATCGCTGATGCCGCCTCTTCCTCTGGACCCACTCGCTGCTACTGAGCTGCCCAATCAGAGCCAAGTCTGCTATCCAGGTGTCTTGGCCAGAGGGGGGCATGTTTATGGGCTCCTGTGATGGGCCCCCTTTTGCCTCCCTGTCTTGCTTACATCAGGGGGCCAAGAAGAGCACTGTGTGGAGAGACTTATTGAGAAAACAAAAAAGCATTTGGAAAGGGGTGGACTTGCATCATCTCCCTACTCGGGACACCCCAAGAAGAGCTTGTGCCGGTGCTGGGGTGCCTGCCCATGTGCCCTGGCCCTATCGAGGACTGTGGGTTGCCTTGTTTGCTGCAGACTGTTGGGATCCTCATCTGGGGCACCAAGACAACCTAAAGAGTCAATGTTTGTGATCACAGTGCCATGCTGGGAAACACTTGAGTGGGACCCTCGGCTTAAGCTGTGACGACTAGGAATCCTGCAGAGGAGTCTAGGGTCTGTGCCCCAGGGATTTAATGCTGATGACATCCCAGCCCATGTATCACCACTTGCTCATCAGACGGACTTTCCTTTGGTCCCTGTTGTCCATGGTGAAGGGCAGCACGTTGGTTGCTCCAACTTCTCCATCCCTGGAGGCAGGGGCTCTCTCATCCACCTGACTGGAACTGCTGCCTCACCTGGCATCCCTGAGGAGATGCTGTCCACAACTCAGAAGAAAAGTATTCTGACCTTGCTGCTGAACGTGTGCCAGGTTCTGGGGGTTCACCTGCTATCCCCAGGCTACCTTCATCAGAGGCTCCATGATCCCACTTGGTGAGGGGACCCCCCTCCCCAGTTACAGGCAGAAGAGAAAGGGACTCTGGAGACTCTGGAGTCATCACCTGGATTCCAAGTATTGGGTGGTGTCATTGCTGCAGCTTGCCACTGGTGGACATAGGGTTCTGCCTACCTCTCATGATAAAAGGCAAGGACCCTTCTTGCTACTCACAGGCCACCTCATCAGGGACTGCAAGATGGTGCCCCTACAAGGGCCAGGACTGATGTTTCTGTCCCCTTTCCCCCCTCTACCCCTTGCTGAGCCTGGTCACCACCAGTGAACTGTCTTGACATCATGGAAACTGGGCAGCGTCCCCCCACACGTTACCCTCCCGCCCCCCCTGCGCCCCTGGGAGGACTCTGGCAGTGCCGTGCTGACTACCACGCCGTGCGCCCACCTTTTTTGCCAACCCAACCCCCCACCAATTGCACAGCGCCTAGCAGGGAGGGCTCATTCTGATTGGACCGGCGGTTGACTAGATACAGTACACAGTGAGGTGCGATTGGCTGAACTGAAGATCCCAGGTGTGAGATGGTACCTGGAACATTTGTCATATTCCTAGTTTATTTTCTTCTTTATTTTCTTCTTCTTCTTCTTCTTTTTTTTTTTTTATCTTTTAATTTTTTTCTTTATCTTTATTTTTCTGATTTCTTTGTTGGGTTTTATTTATTTATTTGGTTCATGTTTTTCCTGTTTTAATTAAAACCTATTTTTTTCTCACTAACTTACCCATCAAGAGTGGCCCAGCTAGGGGTCAGGCTGGCCCTTAACGGAGACCAAGGAGACTTGGTTAGACGACAGAAACGGGGCTGGGGGTGGATGGGGGGAAAGGGATTTCATCAAGAGGGTTTTGCCCTACCCTTTAGAAGGGTGGTGGGGTGGTCTTAGTTTTTCCAGAAATAAGCACCTAAATCTCAAAGTGCTCCATTCCCCTTTCCTCTGTTTCTCTGTCCCTAGTCTTTGTCCCATTGAATATTTAAGGGAGAAAGTTGTCCTTGGCAGAGCCCCTAAGGCTGGAGCCCGTTCGCAGAGGAAACAGTAGGCCTCTGCTAGAGCTACAGTGTTTGGGAAGTCTGAGAACCTCCCTGGGATCAGCTGGCCCTTCGTAAAGACTTTACCTGGTAATTCGGCTCAGGAGCTCCATCTCCAATGAGTCTGATGCGGCCCTTTTCCACAGTGTGGTGGGTTTGTCCTGACAACCTGCTGTCCATGCATCCTGAAACCTGACATTGTCGGGCTGGGTGGGCACTGAGAAAGGAAGGCTGTCTTGTTGAAGCTGCCATCTCAAAGTTGTATTTTCCTTGTTTCCTCATGTTTTCCTTGGGTTAGCAAGGATGGACCTGGAAGGAGTAGATGACCCAGTTCTGGGCATACTCTGTTGGGCTTGATGTCTTCAGTGCATAGACAGTGGAAGGGGCATGACCACCACCATCTTTTAAGGCCTGGGCAGCTGCTGAATTCCTTTTTCAGCTTATTTCTGGTCAAGCTAATGCTCAGGTGTGGTATGAAGTACAGTAGTTGACTCTCCCTAAGATCTTTGGTTTTATTTTTTTCTCTAACTTGCATCAATTCTGCTTCGTTTTTGCCGTTTGCCGCTTCTGTTTTGGTCTCTGTGTCTCTCTCCCTCTCTCTTTTTCTGTCTCTCTGTGTGTCTTTGGAGCCTATGCTATGACTGCCCCATTTAACCTCCTTCCCCCCTCTCTGTGGGGTGTCTCTCTTTCTCTTTTTTCCCCTTACCTTCTGTATACAGAGCTCGCTGCCCAAATCGTTCAAGAGGAAGATCTCCGTTGTCTGTAAGTCTAGCCCTGAATCCCCAATAAAGGTCAAGAATACCATAAAAATAGTGTTACAGGGAAATCAGTCCCATTCTCTCAGTGGCATTCTTGGTTCACTCTGCCTTACCCTCTCTACCCAGCAATCTCCATCTTCCTGCCATATATATGTAGGGTTCCATTTTGAAATTCATGACAGTCCCTATCAGTGACTCTCTCTAGTCACATTTTAATGAGATACACTTGTGTCTTGAAACCATTCCCATCAAGTCTTAAAGGCTTTTTTCTTTTTCTTCTCTTTTTTTTTTTTGAGATGAGGTCTTGCTAAATTGCCCAGGCTGTTCTCCCACTCCAGCTCTGCGCTTTGGGAGTCGCTGGGATTACTGGCACTTGCCACTACACCTGGCACTTGAGACATTTCATCCTTTGAACTGTAAATGAGTTAGAGGGATTCCTATGTAATGCCGACCAGTCTATTCTAAGAGCACAGCTGAAGAGTTGAAAGTACCCTCACTTCAAACAGCATTTTCCCAATGAGGAACTCCAGATTACAAAAGCATAATAGATGCATACTAAAATACCTGTACTGTGAGTTACAGGATGAGATCATGTCATGATCTTAAATTGATCCTGCCTAGATTTTCCTGTCACATAGGGTTTTCTTATACATTCCCATGTCTTCAGTCTGTCTTTCCCACCAATTTGGATATTCTACTTATCACTTAAACTGCGTGCCAAAGTAGTAGCCCCTCCCTTTTTGCTTTTAGAGACACATAGTTACCATCTGGCAGAAAGGGACTCTAGCCCTTCCATTGTTCATTATAAAGCCATGATTTCCCTACACCCCAGATACGATTTCCTTAAGTTAACTTTTTACTGAAACTCCAACCATCTGTGAGTTAAAGTTATGGTGTGAGCCAGCAGAGTGCCTGAGACCCATCTAACTGTTGGGTCCTATCTCTTGGGGACAGCAGCCACCAAGGGGGTGCCAGCTGGAAACAGTGACACAGAGGGGGGCCAGCCTGGTCGAAAGCGACGTTGGGGAGCCAGCACAGCCACCACACAGAAGAAACCCTCCATCAGTATCACCACTGAATCGCTCAAGGTGAGGTGGGAGGAGCCAGGGAAGGGAGGATAAGACATGTTGAGGTGGGAATAGACATGGGCCCAGTGTAACGGGGTGGGGGGTATCTGTGTCCCAGAGCCTCATCCCCGACATCAAACCCCTGGCGGGGCAGGAGGCTGTTGTGGATCTTCATGCTGATGACTCCCGCATCTCTGAGGATGAGACAGAGCGTAATGGCGATGATGGGACCCATGACAAGGGGCTGAAAATATGCCGGACAGTCACTCAGGTAAGGTTTTTCCATCTCAGAATTAAGGGAAAGCAGTGGCTAAGAGCAGGCAGCTAAGAAGCCAAAGTAAAGTCATAGAAGAGACCTCTCCCTCCTGTGCACAGGGTTGGGTTCATTGGCACCTTGAGAGGTCACACTGCCAAATCAGTCCAGCTGCTTATTGTAAATAAAAGTTGTATTGGAACACAGCCACCCCACCTCATTACTCTTCTCTGGCTGCATGTGTGTTACAGTAGCAGAATTGAGAAGTTGCAGCAAACTGTATGGCTCACAAAGCCTAGAGTGTTTTTTTCTTAAAAATTTGCCAAGCCGGGCATGGTGGTACACACCTGTAATCCCAGTACTGGGAGGCTGAGGCAGGAAGATTGCCGTGAGTTTGAGGCCAGCCAAACCACATAGAGAGACCCTGTCTCCAAAAAAAAATTGCCAAGTCCTGCCTTAGTTTTCCTTAAGACCAAGTTGAGGCACTAGCAATCTTGGAATCTGGTAAAGGTGAACTGAATGATAAGATCTCCCTCCAGTGGAAAGAATCTGCTAGGTTGACTTGACTTTACCACTGTCTGAGAAGGGAACGAGAGGCTGCAAAGAATGTACCAGTGTGGTATTTGACAGACTCCTTATCTGCTGCCTTTATAGGTAGTACCTGCAGAGGGCCAGGAGAATGGGCAGAGGGAAGAAGAGGAAGAAGAAAAGGAGCCCGAAGCAGAACCCTGTGTACCTCCCCAGGTGTCAGTAGAGGTTGCCTTGCCCCCACCTGTGGAACATGAAGTAAAGAAAGGTGGGTAAAGTGTAACACAGCTCCCTGATTTCCCAGAGCACTTCATTTAGACCTCTTTAGACAATTGATGTTTCCTGCTTTGTATTTCCATATTTGTCCATATCTGTCATCTCCTCCTAGATACTAAGCTACTTGAGACCTGGGTTTGAATCTTTTTAACCTTTGAATCTCTGCAATGAGATTAGCCTAGCATTGTACCTTGCACATTATCAGTGGTGTTCAGCACTTGTGGAGGGAAGACTGGCTGCTTGGTAGAGAATAAAAAGAAGGGAACCATGAGAGTCAAGTTGGCAGTAAGCCAGAAATGCTCCCTAATGAAAGCTGTTCTTATACTCTCTTTGATAGTGACATTAGGAGATACTTTAACTCGTCGGTCCATTAGCCAGCAGAAGTCTGGAGTTTCCATTACAATTGATGATCCAGTCCGAACTGCCCAGGTTCCCTCCCCACCCCGGGGCAAGATCAGTAACATTGTTCATATCTCCAATTTGGTAAGTCACTTTCCCAAATTCCAGTCTTACTTAGTGGTTAAGAGTTTAAACTTTGGCCTGATGTGGTGGCGCACACCTATAGTCCCAGCATTCAGGAGGCTGAGGCAGGAGGATTGCCACGAGTTCAAGGCCAGCCTGGACTATACAGCAAGACCCTGTCTCCAAAAAAAAAAAAAAAACCAAGAGTTTAAGCTTTGGAACCATGCTTCTGAGTTCCACCTCCTAGGTCTGCCAGTTACTGACCTTGAACAAGTTACTTAACCTATTTCCTCATCTGAAAAATGGAGAGAAAAGAACTCAGCCTGCAGGGTTAATATGAAGAATCCCAGAGGGCTTAGTGCATAGTCTCTGTTAGTGCTCTGAGCCCCTTTTCTGACATTGCTATGCCAAGGTTCCTAACCTGTCTGCCCTCACTCAGACCTAGAAGCTATACTCGGTCTTAAGACTGGATATGGCCAGGCAGAGTAGCGCATGCCTGTAATCCCAGCACTCAGGAGGCTGAGGCAGGAGGATCACCGTGAGTTTGAAGCCAGCCTGGACTACATAAGCAAGTTCAAGGCCAGCCTGGACTACATAGTGAGACCCTGTTTCAAAAACAAACAAAAAAGACTGCATATGTGGGTACTCTTCCTGCTTTCAAGACCCTAAAAATCCATTTTTGCTGGCAGGTTCGTCCCTTCACTTTAGGCCAACTGAAGGAGTTGCTGGGGCGTACAGGAACCTTGGTGGAAGAGGCCTTCTGGATTGACAAGATCAAATCTCATTGCTTTGTAACGGTGAGGGGAAGAAGCTAATTCTGTAGATTGGGGCTTACACTTCCTTCTTGGATGACTGTGGGCAAGTTTAAGGGCACTGGGGCAAAAGGCACGGATTGAAGACATACCGTGACTCTCTGCCTTCTCCCCTCCACCAGTACTCAACAGTAGAGGAAGCTGTTGCCACCCGCACAGCTCTGCACGGGGTCAAATGGCCCCAGTCCAACCCCAAATTCCTTTGTGCTGACTATGCTGAGCAAGACGAGGTGAGAAACCAAAGGAAAAGAAGGGGGGCGGGGCAGGGGAGGCAGTCTTCTGCTAGAGCCCAGCAGAGATCCTGGCCAAACTTGAGTCTTAGAATCTGTTCTTTGCTCTTCTCCCTGCCCCCTTGGTTCCTTTCGTTGAACTGTGGGGACTCAAAATACCTTACACCCTAGTACCTGGACTCCTTCAGTGAGAGTGATGTCATCTCCTGACTGCCCTTGTCCCTCCTCTGCCCACAGCTGGACTATCACCGGGGCCTTCTGGTGGACCGCCCCTCTGAAACTAAGACAGAGGAGCAGGGGGTACCACGGCCCCTGCACCCCCCACCTCCACCCCCAGTCCAGCCACCACAGCACCCTCGGACAGAGCAGCGGGAGCAGGAGAGGGCAGTGCGGGAGCAGTGGGCAGAGCGGGAACGGGAGATGGAGCGGCGGGAGCGAACACGAGCAGAGCGTGAATGGGATCGGGACAAAGTTCGAGAAGGGCCACGTTCGCGATCTCGGTCCCGTGACCGCCGCCGCAAAGAACGTGCAAAGTCTAAAGAAAAGAAGAGTGAGAAGAAAGGTACTTAGTGTGGGAGCACACGTGTCCCCTAGTTGGTGGGGTAGCGACCCAAATGAGATAGGTCAGAGGGTCATGTGCATCAAGTCAGATTCGCTTCCTTCCACTTCAGAGAAAGCCCAAGAGGAGCCACCTGCCAAGCTGCTGGATGACCTCTTCCGGAAGACCAAGGCAGCTCCCTGCATCTATTGGCTCCCACTGACTGACAGCCAGGTGAGTGCCCAGAGGTTGGGCTGGGGCCAGAGTCAGCCGACTGCTAGAGTGAGGAGGCCCAGATACTGGCTTAGATTATCAAGAGGAGAGACCAAGCATCACAGAAAGAGGCAGTTTTAAGAAATAGGTGATGAGTGTGCCATGGAGAAACCAAACCCAAGAGGGTGAGCTGGTCGGAGACGGGAGCCAAGGTTTGTGGATATCTGGGAAGTTAACTGTGTTCTTGAACTTTTAATTAGCTGAGAAAAACATGTTTTGTAAATTCATACGTTTCTTTGTTTTAATTTGTAGTTTTTTGGTTTGTGGTGGTTTTTGGTTTTGTTGTTTTCCCCTAGTATTGAAGATGGAACCTGAGCTACATATGTCCCTAGCCTTTTTTTTTGCGGGGGGGAGCAAGAGTCAAACCCTAGGGTGCTAGATTGCCCAAGCCAAGAGTTTATGTTTTTTTTTAATTTTGTTTTTTAGCAATGAGCCTTTTGAGAATTTTAGGCTTACGCTACTCAGCTAAAGAAGAGAGATTTGTTTACATCTAGGGAAATACCAGGCTGGGCGTGGGTGGAGCCACTACCTGTCATGAGAGGCGCCAAGAGAGACAGGTGCCATTATGGACCCTCCCTCCCCCTTCCTGCTTAACAGCAAAGCAACAGCAACCCTGAACTTAGAGGAGTGCAGGGTCCAAACAGGATGGACAAAGCAGGACAGTGCATGCGAGCGGGCCTGCGGATGCCTACTTTCTACCCTTCCTTCCTTGGCCACAGATTGTTCAGAAGGAGGCAGAGCGCGCTGAGCGGGCCAAGGAGCGGGAGAAGCGACGAAAGGAACAAGAAGAAGAAGAGCAGAAGGAGCGCGAGAAGGAAGCTGAGCGGGAACGGAACCGACAGCTGGAGCGGGAGAAACGTCGGGAGCACAGCCGAGAGAGGGACAGGGAGAGAGAGAGGGATAGGGAGCGAGACAGGGGGGACCGAGATCGCGATAGAGAAAGGGACCGGGAACGTGGCAGGGAGAGGGATCGGAGAGACACCAAGCGCCACAGCAGAAGCCGGAGTCGGAGCACGCCTGTGCGGGACCGGGGTGGACGCCGCTAGCAGGGGTAACACTAGGAGAGCTGCAGGTACTAGCACTGCCCCAGGGGTCAAAGGCCACAGAGGGGTAGGTACAGTCGCCTCCACCCTGGCCCAGCGGTGTGTCACACCATTTGCCCAGTGCAGAAGTATGACTGCCTCCTGTCCCCACACCAAATGGAGCAGTGGCTGCCCTTGCCCCACATGTCCTCCTTAACCTGTCCCTTGGGGCTTAGCCTTCCTCGGTTCTCATTACATCTGTGAGAGGGAAGAGCTAGGTTGTGGAGGGAGGTGGCTGGCCAGAGGTGGGGAACAGCCAAGTGCCCCAGACCTCTCATTCTCCCTCCACTGGCTCACCGCTTCCCTTGGGAACAGCTGGGGCCAGGACTGGGTCACCTATGAGCTGAATCAGCATCTCCTCCTGAGTCCCAGGGCCCCTGCAGTTCCCACTCCTGCAGCCTTTGCCTCTTGCCCACTGGTTCCACTTTATAGCCACCTTTTCCTTTTGTTCAATTTTTATTTTTATTTTTTTTATTATTAAATGATGTGGTCTATGGAAAAAAAAAATAAAAATCTGACTTAGTTTTAACTACCACGTGGAGTGGCTTTCCTTGGAAGGGGTTTGGGTGAGAAGCCAAACAAGAGGAAGGCTGTGCATGAAGCAGGCCTTGCCCGGCTGCCTGCACTCAGGCTGACTGCTGCTTCCCAAAGCAGAGGCTTCCCAGGTCTTGCGGCGTCACTGCCTTGGTTCTAACCAGCCCCAAATTGATCCTCCTTACTTGGGAACCCCAGGGAAACTGGGCGTCCTATCCCAGCAGATAAATGGGGTGGGCTCCTGCTTCCAGGTCAGGTGCACGCTTAGGCTGCTAGTCACCTGCTCTCCACCTTCCAGCTGCTCCCCACAACTGCCACCAGGGGGCGGTAGCCCATCGCTGCGTGGGTTCTGATAAACCAGCTTCCCAAAAAAGGTTTTACTCCTCGCCTCCGCCCTCCCGCAGATGTCGTGCCTCAGTCCCTGACGTTCCCTCGGCCCGGCCCGTGGGCTCCCTGGACCCATCTGCCATCCCAACTGCACCCCAGCCCTTCCGCCACCGTGCTCTGCACAGGCTCCCAAGATGCTCGCTGCAGCCACTCCAGTCCCGAAAGCGGGTCGGGGAGCAGGGCGCCAGGTCTCCGCAGTGGGCTTCCGCGTCCCCGCCTCCCCGCGCGCTCCCCTTTGCCCCGCCGCGGGCGAGGTGCGGGCCGCTTCGCACTCACAGGCGCATCCTCCCCGCCAGCGCTTCGGGGACGCCTGGCACGGTGGCCTGGACGTCCCCCTGCTCGGGTGCCCCGCCGCGCGCTGCAGGCCGGGCCGGGCCGGGAGCGGCGCCGCATCTGTATGCGCCGGGCAGCCCGGGAGCGCCGAGGGGTTGGGCGCCAGGCGCCGTCCCCGCCCCCGCGCGCGGGCTCGGCTGGCCGGGGAGGGTCGGAGGCTGGGCTCTCCTCTCCCGCGCGGCGCGGAGCCGCCTCGCTCCTCCGCAGGCGGAGCCTCCTTCCCCCGCCCCCTCCGTCTCGCTGCCTTGTTCTTGCCGGGGCCGCTCAGACCTGCAGCGGAGCCGCGGCGCCCGCTCGGATCCGCTCCGGGCTGCGCCTCTGGGAGCCGGCGACGGGGGCGGGCGGGGGCGCTCCCCGCCGTCCTGGGCTCCTCAGCAGTGTCAGGTAAGGGCGCCTGCCCAGAGCCTGGGGTCGGGAACCCTCAGAGGGGCAGCAGGGGGCCCGCAGCCTGTGGGTGTCTTCCCAGCCGTGCGCTCCGTGGCTGCGAGCCCGCTGCTGGCTCCCTTCTCCCGCGCTCTGCTTCCGTCCCTTCTCTCGCACCTCTCTCCCTCCTTTTCCTGTTTCTCTTCCCCGGCCTTCTCTCTAGCGGTTTGCCTTCTTTGCCCCTTCCCTGTCCCTCTGGTCTTGTCTCTCCCATCTCTTTTCCCTCTTTGCCTTTTCCTTCCTCTGCCTTTCTTCCCTTTCTCTTTCCCCTTCCTGCTCTCCTTTCCTTCCCCCGTTGCCTCCTTTCCCTCTCTTCCCTTCACGCTGTCCTGTTTACCACTCCTCTATCCCCTTCCTTCTCTCCTCGTCCCACCTCCCTCTCCGGTCTCCAGCTTCCCTCAAGCTTCTCCTCCCTCGGGAGCAAACGGACTGTCAGGTGTGTGTCTGCTTCAGGGGAGGAGGGGCGAAGCGACAGCTACCTGCGGGGTCCCCTCAGGAGGAGAGGGAGGAGACTAATGGGAAGGGTCCCCTCTCCAGCTCCCTTCCCGCAGCCCCTCCCTGCCTCCGCTGCTCCTGGCTGTTTCCTCTCCCAAAATGAAGTTCGGAGGCCTGATCCGACCCCCGCTACACACACATGCTGAAAGCCCTCCGTGCCCCCACCGGTTCCCAAGCCTGGCACCCCTGACTCCTCTCTGCCTTTCAAACACCCAGGCTGCTTCCCTGAGCTCTCTCGCCTCTCGCTGCCGGTTTTTCTCTCCTTGCGGTGCCGTCTCTGTCACCTGGTCATCTCTGAGTCTCAGTCCAGCCCTCAGCCACACTGTGTCTGTAGCCTTTGGGTGTGCCCCCACTTCCTCACTCCCTTTCCTCACTCTGCCCACAACCTTGTCCCCTCTCTTTCCAGCTCTGGCCCCCACTCTGCCTCATGAGACCAATCCACCTTCAAGGACTGCAGCTGGCAGTGTGGGCTGGGGGCAGGGTCTGGAGAGGTGAGGTACCCCATAGGGGAGGGACTTTCCTAGGCTCCTTGCAGCCGGTCTTGGGCTGTACTCCTTGTCCTCTCAGCCTGACCCTAGACTCTTGAATGCCACACCTCTATGGACCCCAGCCCCTTCATTTTAAGCCCTTTCTCTGGCAACCCCCACTCTAGTCCCCTGGCTATATACCAAGGTGGGAGGACAGGGGCAGGGGTTGGGGTTCCAAGCCCTCCAGTACCCCCTTTCCTGTCTTCCACCCCAGCTTCTCAGCATTGACAGGCCAGAGATTTATCAGTTTGGAGGGCTGGAGGTGAATACAGGGAGAGCCTGCTTGGAGGGAAGGATCAGACTGTCTGCTTTCTGTCTTAGTCTGGTTCTGGGCAGTGGGGTAGGTAGTTCCTTGGAGATCTGGTCCTCAGCATCTGATTTTGGGGAGGATTGGGGTCGAGGGTGTCCTTGACCCTAAGCAGCTACCTGTCCTACAGGTGTGGATCCATGGGGTAGCCCCAACGCATCTGCCCTTGTGCCCCAGCCAGCTCATGGGCCACCTGGCCCTGCCCAGCCTCAATACCCGAGGCCAGTGAACAGAACCCTGGCTGGAGTCCAAATATGTGGGGCCTGGTGAGGCTCCTGCTGGCTTGGCTGGGTGGCTGGGGCTGCATGGGGCGTCTGGCAGCCCCAGTCCGGGCCTGGGCAGGGTCCCGGGGGCGCCCAGGGCCTGCACTGCTGCGGACCAGAAGGAGCTGGGTCTGGAACCAGTTCTTTGTCATTGAGGAATATGCCGGTCCAGAGCCCGTCCTTATCGGCAAGGTAAGGATCAACCTCTCCCGTGTCTACTCCAACTACTCTGTCGGGCCCTTAAGCCCTGCCCTGCAGCTTCATCACTTCTCCAATGACCTTGGTCCCTCAGGACTCTCAGCACCACCCAACCTTAGACTCTCTAACCCTCTGTCCGTGCGCTTGGAGCTCTCTGCCATTCTTCCCTGACTCCTACAGCTGCACTCAGATGTTGACCGGGGCGAGGGACGCACCAAGTACCTGCTGACCGGGGAGGGAGCAGGCACTGTATTTGTGATTGACGAGGCTACAGGCAATATCCATGTCACCAAGAGCCTGGACCGGGAAGAAAAGGCACAATATGTGCTACTCGCCCAAGCCGTGGACCGAGCCTCTAACAGGCCCCTGGAGCCTCCCTCAGAGTTCATCATCAAAGTGCAAGACATCAATGACAATCCACCCGTGTTTCCCCTCGGGCCCTACCATGCCACAGTGCCCGAGATGTCCAACGTGGGTGAGCAGAGCACCCCAGCTCTAAATGCCCCAGTTCCTGTCTCCTGGAATTCCTTCACCTCTCCCCCACTTCACCATCTGCCCCAGAATCCACATCCTTTAATTCAGCCTCCCTCACATCAGGGTCTCCCTCATCTGCTGTTCTTCCCCCCTTTCCCCTGCTGCTGCTGAGTGAGGTGCTGGGATCCCCCACAGGGACATCAGTGATCCAGGTGACTGCTCATGACGCTGATGACCCCAGCTATGGGAACAGTGCCAAGCTGGTGTACACTGTGCTGGATGGACTGCCTTTCTTTTCTGTGGACCCCCAGACTGGTGAGGATGGAGCTTGGGAGCCTGCTGGGGCAGCCAGGGGGATGGACACTCCCTGACTCAGTGCCTCTACCTAGGAGTGGTGCGAACAGCCATCCCCAACATGGACCGAGAGACGCAGGAGGAGTTCTTGGTGGTGATCCAGGCCAAGGATATGGGTGGCCACATGGGGGGGCTGTCGGGCAGCACTACAGTGACCGTCACCCTCAGCGATGTCAACGACAACCCCCCGAAGTTCCCTCAGAGTAAGGGGCGGTGCTGCGCCTGAGCTATCCTTTGATCACTTGACCCCCCACAGCCTTAGGAGAAGCTGTCCCCCAACCCCTGGCCCAGCCAGACCCCAGGAGAAGGAAGTGCTGGGATAGGGAGGAGGCCTGAGGGCCTCTCTAAAAGCATGTTTCCCCTCCACGCCCCTCCAAGGCCTGTACCAGTTTTCTGTGGTGGAGACAGCTGAGCCTGGCACTTTGGTGGGCCAGCTACAGGCCCAGGACCCAGACCTAGGAGACAACGCCCTCATGGCGTACAGCATCCTGGATGGGGAAGGGTCAGAGGCCTTCAGCATCAGCACCGACTCCCAGGGTCGAGACGGGCTCCTCACTGTCCGCAAGGTCAGCCTCCTGCCTGTTACGGCTTGTGGATGGGGGAGGTGGGAGTTAAGCTCAGTGGTAGAGCATTAGCGTAGCATGCATAAGGCCTGGGTTCAGTCCCCAGCTCACAAAAATTAAAACAACAAAAAATTCATCTGCAGATTCATATCTATCTTTCTCCTGCCGCACTCAGTGGGGACACTTCTAACTAGTCTCCTAGAACACACTTGGGACCCCTGTGCTGGCCCCACAGATGAGCCCTCAAGTTAGAGTGTATAACATGCTGCCCACCACAACCCCTGAGGCCACAGCCACTCCAGTGCCACCTCCGCTCTGCACTGGATGCACACAGGGAAGAGACCTCACCTGTGAGCTGGGCCTGTCCTGGTTTCTGCCTGCCTCACTCACTTGTCCTCTCCCTGAGCATAGCCCTTAGACTTTGAAACCCGCCGCTCCTACGCCTTCCGTGTGGAAGCCACCAACACACTCATTGACCCAGCCTACCTGCGGCGAGGGCCCTTCAAGGATGTGGCCTCGGTACGAGTGGCCGTGCAGGATGCTCCAGAGCCACCTGCCTTCACCCAGGCTGCCTACCACCTGGAGGTGCTGGAGAACAAGGCTCCTGGGACCCTGGTGGGCCAGGTCTCAGCCATGGACCTAGACTCCCCAGCCAGCCCAATCAGGTAAGATGGGAGGTGGGCTGGGGAGGGGCCGGACCTCCAGGAAGGAGCCCAGAGGCAGGCTATTCCCACCCAAGGCCACATCCCTTCCCTTGCTGCAAATCACACCTCCCAGCAAAGGTCTCCCTTAGTGGCACCTCCCAGCAGCAGTGGAAGCAAATGTAATCTCCTTTGATAAGTGAATCTCTCTTGATCACACCCTGAGTGTTTCACGGTTTACCCACTGGGTAACATTTCATTCTCCCAGTACCCCTGTGAAGTAGGTGTTATCGTTGCCAGTTGTCTTAAAGGCCAACTACAAGTGTTAAGTAATTTGCCCACAGTAAGCAGCAGAGCTTGGATTGAGTCTGGACTTGTCTGCCTTGAGGACAGCCGCTCTTCCCATGTCCCAGGCATTGTCCTGTCCCTCTTCCGCGAGGGAGGTGCTGGTGTGTTTCTCTTTTGAATTGAGTAAAAAGAGGTCAGACAGTTGGCCGAAGGTCACACAGCCGGTCTGAGCCAGAGAAGGGCTGAAACACAGGTCAGTGGGTCCCCTGGACAGAGCCCCGAAGTCTGAAAGACAGGTAGTATTTCTTCCCTTTCACATCTTTCTGTATTGCTCCCTCTGACTCCCGTGAAACCCAATCCCCTGAGTCTGACAGGACCTCCCAGGGAGCCCCCTTTACCTTTTAAGGCGACTCCAACCTAAATTACGGCTCTGGGTGCCTGGGGCTCTGGAGCTTGGACCCTCTGCCCGCATGAGCCATGAGGCGCAGCAGATGAACAGAAGAGGGGGAAGGAGGGAGAGGGGTGGCAGCCCCAGATCAGCCCCAGCCCAGCCCCATCTTCCCCAGGTACTCCATCCTCCCCCACTCGGATCCAGAGCGTTGCTTCTCCATCGAGCCCGAAGATGGCACCATCAGAACAGCAGTGCCCCTGGACCGTGAGGCTCGTGTCTGGCACAACCTCACTGTGCTGGCCACAGAGCTCGGTGAGGAGTCCTGGGCCCCGAGGAGGCAGCATGCTCCCAGCAGAGGGGCTGTGCCTGGCATGGGGGTGGGGAGGCCATCACACCCTCACCGGTGTCCCGTTCCTGGGTCCTGAGCCTGGTTCCTCACCACCCAGCAGGCCTCCTGTCTCTGAGGCAGGGCTGGTCTGGACCCAGTGGGTTTGCCTGAGCACTGCCCTAAATGCAGGACTCGCATTAACCTAGAACCCAGAAGCACTGGGCCTTGCCTGGACACTGGCAGACCCTGCCCTGTCTGTGCTTCAGGCAGGGACTCTTCTTTGAGGGCCAAGCTGAGTCCACCATCAGCCGCTCCCGGTGCAGTCCTGGTGGAAGTCCTGCAGGTCCCTCCAAGGTGGGGGAGTAGGGCCAGCTCTTGTGCGGTGCCCTCGTGCCCCACCCTCAGTAACCAGCAGCCTGGGAGACAGGGAAACCCTTCTGTGAAGAGCTATTTATCCCCCTGTGTATTCCCCTGCTGTCTTCATACTGAATGTCAAAGCTGTGGTTGTGTGTGTAGATGTTTGCACGTGTCAGTGAAGGGCTGTGTGGATGTGTACATGTGGGTATATGGTCAGGTCTGTGTATAATTCCCTGTGTGAAATGCACACACATATATAGCCACACATTTGTGAGTATATGTGTATAAGTGGATTTGTATGGGTTTACAATGGAGTGTTTATGTAGAATTATTTATGTATATACGTGATTGAATGTGCATAATGGCATGTACAAGAAGTTGTTTGTATATATTATGTTGTATATGTGGGTGTTTGTAGACAGATAATGATAAATTATTCCTTATTGTGTATCAATACTGTTTTAAGTACCAGTAATGGATTAACTCATTTAATTGTCACCAAAAATTTTATGAGGGAGATATGATTATTTCCCCATTTTTAAATGAGGAAACTTAGGCGTAGAGAAGTAAAGTAACTTCCCAAGGTCACACAGAGATGAAGGGGTGGGGCCATCTGACCCAGTCAATACACAGCCTAAGCTATTAACTCCTTCCCCATGCAGCCTGTCATGCCTGTTTAACTGTGTGTGGCTGGGTTTGTTGTTATATATGCAACTGTGTGCTACTTGGCAGTGCTGTGTGTCTATAGTTGTAAAGATGTCTGTGTAGATAACCCTGTGTGTGTGTGTGTGTGTCCCCTTACTGTCTTTTCACCCTCCTGTCAAAGCCTACCCCTACCCCGCTCTGACATTGGCTAGCAGCCCTGGGCCCTCGCTGCGGTGGAGTGGACCCCATCCACATTCTAAGTTATCACAGATCCTAGAGCAGGCAGTCCATTCAGCCTTCGCTGCCTGGGCTGCAACCTCAGCCCTTCCCACCAGGGCCAGCCAGCTCTCCCCCTACCTAGGAAAAAGACTAAAGGAATTGAGAGGCTCAGCCTAGGAGAGATGACAGGGAGACACACTTTGCTTTCTCTTTTGGATGGCATTGGCAGTGAGAAGCAAGGTAGGGTACTGGTGGGGAGCCACCTTCTGAAGGGGATGGGTGAAGAGGGGCCTTGTATCTGGCTGTGGTACCCAGGCTCTGCACCCTGAATGTGTAGACCATGAAGTTCCTCCTTCCCCAAGGTCAACACTGAGTGATACTCATTGCTGCGCTACAGCCTCCCAGACCTCTGATGAGACGTGTGTGTGTGCGTGCACACACGCGTGCGCACACACATCCCACTGGTGCTGTGCATGGCTACTGTGCGTGAAAATGTGTTCTCTGGGCCTGGGATGTGGGGCATGTGGCACTGCTTTTGCCATGTATCAAACATCCACTTCATATATGTTGATTTATTTTTAACACTCATATATTGGATATATGGTATGAACGTGTGTGTATGGCTGTTGTCTACACTCAACCTGTTTGCCCTCTCTTTCATTTATGCTGCATGTGCCCTGCATGTGGGTTATTGTGTATGGGTATCATGGCCAATGTGTTCCTGCTGCGTGTTCTTCGTATATTGTACATATCTTGGGTACTACATAAATATAATATACACTTGGTGTTGTTTCATTCACTTCACCACATGGTATGCTGTCTGCATATTACATGCTTATTTCACATGTTGCATGTGCACGCTATGTGCTGTGTGTGACGTCCATGCCAATGCATCACATATTTTGTATCAAAACTGCGTTGTGCGCCCTGTGTGGTGTGTATGTGTTGGTGTTCTGGCTTCAGACAGCTCTGCACAGGCCTCCCGTGTCCAAGTGGCCATCCACACATTGGATGAAAATGACAATGCTCCTCAACTGGCTGAGCCCTACGACACCTTTGTATGTGATTCTGCAGCCCCTGGCCAGGTGAGCAGCTGAGGCAGATGGGTTGGGATTTCAAGGCCTCCAACAGCCCACTCTATTCAAGGCCTTTCTTCTTCTTCCCAGTTGATTCAGGTCATCCGGGCCCTGGACAGAGACGAAATTGGCAACAGTAGCCGAGTCTCCCTTCAAGGTCCTCTGGGCCCTGATGCCAACTTTACTGTCCAAGACAACCGAGGTGGGTGGCGTCCTGCAACCATGCCTGTGCCTGTCCCCCTCCTCTCCTCCTCCACCACCCCCAGCACCCCGCCCCACCTGTCGGCCTTCCAGCCAGAAGGTAGATGTGCATATATACTCCAGTGTTCGCTCCCTGCAAACCTTCCTGTGGGCTGGACCAACCCTACCAGGAGGTGCCCGAGAGGTGCCCCAAAACCTCTCCTCTCCCCTAGATGGCTCCGCCAGCCTGCTGCTGCCCTCCCGCCCTGCTCCGCCCCGCCAGGCCCCATACCTAGTTCCCATAGAACTGTGGGACTGGGGTCAGCCAATGCTGAGCAGCACTGCCACGGTGACTGTCAGCGTGTGCCGCTGCCGGCCTGATGGCTCTGTGGCATCCTGCCGGGCCGAAGCTCAGCTCTCACCCACTGGCCTCAGCACTGGCGCCCTGCTCGCCATTGTCACCTGTGTGGGAACCCTGCTTGGTGAGTCAGGCCACAATAGGACATAGCGGTGGGATCGGGGATTGCAGTGGTTATGGAGAAGAGCCATGTTCCCAGACATAGGGCTTGAATGACCTCTTATGCTTGTGTTTTCCCACCACCTGCTGTGTTCAGGAGAAAAGCTCTGACTTCATGTCCTTGATCTGGTTTATTGGACCCCTATTCTGTGCCAGGTGTGGTGCTGGGCACATAATTTGCGGTATTTCATTTATCCTTTCAAAAACCCTAAGAGGTAAATGTGTTTTCTCTGATTTCCACTATGTAAACTAAGGATCAAAAAAGTTCAGAGTTAGGCAACTTCCCATGGTCAACCAGCAAGTAGAGTGGAGTCAGGATTCAAAGCAAAGCTCTCCAGATCTCAAACCTCGGCCTGGCCGCCGTCTGCCCCAGCCCCGCCCTGGCTCAGGCCTCTGTGCTCTCCCGCAGCCCTCGTGGTGCTCTTCGTGGCCCTGCGGCGGCAAAAGCAGGAAGCACTGATGGTTCTGGAGGAGGAGGATGTACGTGAGAACATCATCACCTACGACGACGAGGGCGGCGGCGAAGAGGACACCGAGGCCTTCGATATCACTGCCCTGCAGAATCCTGACGGGGCGGCTCCGCCGGCGCCCGGGCCTCCTGCCCGCCGCGATGTGCTGCCCCGGGCACGGGCCCCGCGCCAGCCCCGGCCCCCGGGCCCCGCCGACGTGGCGCAGCTGCTGGCGCTGCGGCTGTGCGAGGCGGATGAGGACCCCAGCGTGCCCCCCTACGACTCGGTGCAGGTGTATGGCTACGAGGGCCGTGGCTCCTCCTGCGGCTCGCTCAGCTCGCTGGGCTCCGGCAGCGAAGCGGGCGGCGCCCCCGGTCCCACGGAGCCGCTGGACGACTGGGGCCCGCTCTTCCGCACCCTGGCCGAGTTGTACGGGGCCAAGGATCCCCCGGGCCCCTGAGCGCCCTGGCAGCCCTTCCAGGCCCTCTGAGTGAGCCCCCGGGGTCCAGACAGGCGGCAGCAGCCCAGGAGCCCCAGCGTCCTCCCTGCCCACGCCCCTCCTCCTTCCCGGGGCATCCTCGCTCTGACCCCCCACTCCTGAGTCGTCTGTGTGTCTCTCCAGGGATCTCTGTCTGTCTGTGGCACTCTGTCCAGGTCTGGGTTTTGTGGCCCTGACCTTGAACCTCTGCTCTCTCACTGTGACTCCTTTATCCGTGGCTGTTTTTGTCTCTTCATCTGAGTCTCTCACTGTCTTCCTGACCCGCACACATGCTGTGTGTCTCTCTCCAGCCCACATTTCCCTTTCTTTTCTCTGGGTCCCTGTAACTGGTTCTTTGGGTTTTTTTGGTTGTTGCTGTCCATCCCAAAAGCTAGAGAAACTTCCAGCCACTGCTGCCCACCCTCCTGCAGGGGATACTCTGCCCCAGGTCAGTGCCCTGGACCGCAGGCAGGGGGTGGGCGGAGGCCGCTCCCCAGGCCTGCCCCTCACCACCACCCTGTCCTCGCAGACCTGCCCGCATGGTTCCATCCATCACTCATGGCCTCATCCAGGCTCTACCGGCCTTCAGCAGGAGGGAGCCACCCACCTCCCAGGGCGAGAGCGTCAGCCCCCACTCGGCGCCTCCCTGGAGCTCTGCCCAGCTGTCGGCCTGCCCTTGGCGACCCAGCTCTGGGCATTGTCTTGTGTGCTTCCCAGGCCCCAGGAGAGGAGGAGAAGAAGAGAGGGAGGCAGCTGGGGAAGGGGAAAGAGGGAGGAAGGGGAGGGGCCTCCATCTCTAATTTCATAATAAACACTCTATTTTGTAAAGCCTGACCATGCTTCTGTTTCTGCAGGAAGATTTCTGGACAGAGCTTCATTTGCACTGAGGGATGGGAGGACAGGCCCAAGTTATACCCTCGCCTTCTTCCCTTCTCCTGCCCATTGCACTCCTCCTGGGGGAAACCACTTCCGGACCCTCTACGGCACAGGAGGGTTTGCACCCTCCATTTGGGCAGCAAGTGTGCCGCCACTCCCACCACCAACTCTCCAGGTTCCCTGCCCAGGTTCCTCAAACTTCTGAGGAAATGAAGATGTGGGCATTGTCAGGAGGGAAAGGTAGGCAGAGGAATACTGGATAGAGACACAGAGGAGAGAGGAGGGAAGACAAAGGAGGTTCCAAGCCAAGAGAACAAGTGGGCGGGTGGGCAGCAGCAGAGGCGGGCAAGTGAGCCTTTCCTGGGACTGCAGTGCCAACTGCAGAAAGGGTGGGCCAGGGCCAGTCACTGAAGCTGGGCCTGCTGCTCCTACCTTTAATTCTCCCCCAGCCCACAGTCTTGGTCTTCTTGGAGTCTCCATGGGAGGAGGCAGAGGGAGCTGGGAGAGAGGTTGCTGAGGGCAGAATCAAGTCACCTGCCGTGGCAGCTCCCCCACATAGGGGGGACCCTAGAGGCACACAGAGGTAGGCCAGGCAGTCCTTGTGACCTTCCCCTATGTGGGGTGCTGGCAATTAGGGAAAGCTGCTTTGATGGGAACATGCCTTTCACACCTTCCACACCTGCCAGGTGGCAGGAGGACAAGAACCCTCACTCCAGTGCTGGTTGTCATTTACTCTGGTGAAGCTGGAACACTGCACCCCTGACAGCCAAGCGCCTGTGTAAGAGTAGGCTGTCCATTGCCCCAGCCTCAGGAGATTGTGAGGCAGCTTCCCAAGCAGGGTATCAAAGAACAAAGTCTTCCGGTTTAGGGCAGGAAAGGCAAGATCTCTGCCCCTCTGCTCTCACCCTGATACCTGTATCAACCTTCAGGAATTACTGGAGCAATGGAGGAAATGACTCATGGCCACTCTTAAAGAGGGGTGCTTTCGGAATGGGATGTTGGCTCTGCATGACCAGCCCTCCCTCCTATCCTCCTGAGGCCCTTCCCCAATTCAAAAACTTCAAGGATGCCTAGAATCCCAGCAGTCTGGAGGATTGCAAGTTTGAGGCCAGCCTGGGCTACATATTAGGTTCAAGACTGGTCAGCCTGGCTGCATAGCAGGACCTTGTTTAAACAAACAAACAAAACTTACAAATTTTTTCCTTTTAAATTTTTACAGACCATAGGAAAATAGCCTTGTCAGCAGGACCCCCAGGCTTGTCTCTGCCCTCAAATACCTCATCATTTGAAAGGATGGAACCTGTCAAAGGTAGTGAAGGCAGACAGGGATATGGAAAGAAAAGAGTGGGAAGAAGGGGGATAGGAGAAGGAGATGCAAGAAGAGGGGGCTTCCCTCTAGTTCTGCCCCCCCCAGCCAGGTTCAACCTCCTTGTCCACCTTGGAAAGGGACAGGCACAAACCATCTGCCGTGGCTCACAGCAGCAGTCCCACCCCTCCACCTCTGCGGCTGGGGAGTGGGCAAGGGCTAAAGAAGGTTGCTGTGGGGGCCACTAGCCAGATTCCTTGACTCCAGCTTGCAGGCTAATCCGTGGTACAGGGCACCTGTGTCCCCTTCCCCAGCACAGGTTCCCCACCACCACCACCCCACCCCCCATATCACCACTTTCCTCTCTGGGCTCCTTGAGCTTTCCTTTCTCCTCCCCAGGCACCTGCTCAGACCATGTCTAGAGGTCTGTGGGCTGCCTTCCTGCCCGGAGGAATTATTAGCCTGAGCCACAGGGGTGGCCAAGGGAGAGGAAAAGCAGCTGTTGTTCTTGGGACTGAGATGACAGGAAAGAAGTTTCAGAAACCTTCTTTAGGGCCTCATCTCCTAGGCCAATCCTGCTGTCTGTCCTCTGGCCTGAGGAGAGGGCAGTAGTCCTCCTGGAGCTGTCAGCCTGAATCTCCAAGTCAGCGCTCACTGGGCCAGGGATGACAGGAGGGGCAGAAAAACCCCCTCTGGCACAGCCACCTCCCTCTTTTCTTCATTCTCCAGAGGGAGCAAGGGAACATCAGGGAGGAGAGTCTGGGAGGAGAAAGAAAACATCTAGCGTGACAGTGACAGGCCCAGAAGGGTAGAGAGCAGGCATAGGCTGTGGGGATGGCTCCAGGCCCTGGCAGACGTGGCCAGATGAGACAGTAAGGACAGCTTCCCTGAGCTACCCCTCCAGGGCCTCTGGCTTCTCAGCGTTCATTCATCCCGGCCACTTGGCAGGGTCTCGGCCCAGCTACTCCCCTTCTACATTACTCCCCAGAATCCAGGGAAGCTGGCCCGAAGGCCCAGGCTCTGCGGGGGGAGGCCTGGACCTAAGGCCCATGGTTGCTACCTACTGTGTAACCTGGGCACGTCCTGGTTCCTCTTCATGGACTGAAGAACATTTTCCCTGCAAGGGCTGCATTCAGCACAGGAGCGATCATTACAATCATTACAGTGAAGGCAGGAGCACAGGGCAGCTGAGACAGTCACCACCAAAGGGCCTCCCATGCTGCACTGGGCCCACACCCATCGGGCCGCTCTCCCCACATGATTCTGAGAGGGGCTGTGCCTCACCAAGCTGAGAAGGTGACCAGAAGAAAGAGACAGACTCATGCTGCCATGGACAGAAGGCCAACATGAGAGAAGAAAGCCTGGGGAGGGGGTGGGGGAAAAGAAAAAAGGACGTCAAGAAAAAGAGCACCTAGCACCTAGCACGGCATCTGGTGGGCAGCAGGCACACAGCAAGTGTTTGCTCAAAGTCGGCTTGGAGCCAAGAAGGAGGATAGAGGGGGCCGGTGAGATGGCTCAGCGGCGTAAGCGCCTGCCTTGCAAGTGCGAGGGCCCGAGTTCAACTCCCGGAACCCACATACGAAAAAGGGGCCGGTGATATCGCTCAGCGGCACAGGTGCCTGTTGGCACACGAGGTCCTGAGGTTGACCCCCTGGTACACACAAAAAAAAAAAAAAGAGGAGGAGGAGGATGGATAAACACACCGGGCATCAATACACACATGTTGCACAGAGCCATCAATAGCTCTCAGAGGCAGAAAGGGTGGGGTCTTGGAACAAATGAAGCAGGCAACCTGGAAGAGCTGGAGCCAGGTGCTTGAGGCTGCTCCCAGCAAAGCCTCCCCACTGCCCCTTTCCCCTCATTCCCTCAGCCTGGGTTTCTAAGTTCTGCCACTTCTCACAGCCTCTCAGTCTCTGCTGGCATCTTCGAGTCTTCTGGTGCCACCTCCCTTGGGCCTGCAGGGAATTCTCCACCTTCCTCAGCTCCATGAGGAATGACAGGCTCAGGCTGGGCCTGGCTGGCCTCACTCTCCAGCTCTGGTTCCGGGAGCATCCGCAGCTCTGTGTACAGCACACAGGCATCACTGCGTGACACATACTCCCATCCGCTCTCCCGCACATGGAAAAGGTCTACTGAGCCCCCTGAGTAGGCATCACGGTGGGTGGCATGGGCCACAGCACAGCGGGCCAGGGTGTAGGCTTCCTGCGTGGTCATGTCGTAGCGGTAGCCACGGTCTAGCACGCCATAGGCGTAGGGAGATCCAGAGCCCACGGAGAATATATCCCCCTGCAGGCGGGTGCCGTCACTGTACACATAGAAGAGAGCAGGGCCAGAGTGGTCCCAGCCACACAGGGCGGTGGCCACACACAGATCCAGCCCCCGGTAGCGGGACATCATGGCTGACAAGAGCTTGGCTGTGCTGGCCACACTGGGCAAGCGACCCTCCCTCAGAGCCCGAAGCCGCAGCTCCCGCTGCAGCACCCGGTACCATGTAGCACAGTCAGCCGAGGTGCCAGAAGTGGTACCCAAGAGGTGCTGGTGCACAGGGATGACCTTGAGTGAAGCTGGACAGGCCACGTAGCTGTCACAGGAGGAACGTGTGTCAGCTGCCGCAATAACGCCATGACGGAAGCGGAAGGCCAGGGTGGTGGTGCCATGGGCCAGCCTGGGGCCATGGATCCATAGGAAGGACTGAGGGTCACAGCCCCGGGGCACAGCCCAGCCACCACCCTGAGGCAAATGAGGGGATGGTCTCTCGATGTCAAGGGCCTGCCACTTGCACACATCCTGCAGAGCCATCCCTGAGGCTGAGTGAAGGGAGGAAGGAGCAAGACAGGCATTTGTAGGCTAGGGTCAGGTGGGGAAAGAGGGACGCTACAGAGAAGCTGGGCGGCCGCCAGAAACAATAAGCGAAGCGTGTGAGCTGCCTTTTCATCTCTCCCCAGCCCCCGTCAGGCTTGGGGATTGACTGGTGGAGCCCCCTCCTCCTTAGAGGGCTGCTGAGGGGAAATAGGATGAGGCCAGCAGAGTCCCCAACAGTGGAAAGACAAGCGCTACCCATCAGTCAGACCTTCACCTTCTGCTGCCCTGACGCCTCTGAGAGTCGCTCACAGTCTCCCACGTATCGTTCTGTAACCTGGAGTGGGGAGGAGGGTGAAGTAACTGCAAAGGAAAAGGGCACACGAAGAGGGAACAGAGACGGGTCCCTCCTGCTTTTCCTGTGTGGGACATTGGGCACTCGAAGACAAATAAGGCCCTGTCCCTGGCCTGAGAGCATGCCCAGTGCCCAGCCTGGGAGAGTAAAGACAACTCAGTGCGAGGGGGGAAAGGAGGGGAAGGGATGAACAAAGAAGACATGCTGGGTACATGTGCCAACTCCCCACAAGTAGTGTGACCATTATGCACTGCAAACGTGCACTACAATGAAAATTGAGAGGAAAAAGAACTCAGTGCTCTGATAGAGTCTGATAGAGTGCTGTGGACCCGCTGAAGCAGGAGACCTCGATGGTGGGAGGTGCAAGAGCAGGAAACTCTGAGGCTCACCTCGTACTTGCAACACATGGCCAAGACTGGGCAAAAATAAAATGGACTGAGGCAAACACAGAAGAGAAAAGAGCAAGATGGTTCTGTAAAGGGGGGTGGGTTAAAAAGTTTCAAATACCTTCCAGAGAGACAGGTTGCTGAGGGGTGGTGGTGAAGGGAAGCTAGTGCTCCTCCACCTCTGCTTGGGGGTGAGGTGACCCTTTATCTGCAAATGAAGATGCCATTCCTGAGGCTCTCTTTTCAGGAGAGCTTCTTTGGCTTCTGCCCACGTCCTGAGGATGTAGAGGAAAGGGTCTAGCAGCTCCCTCCCTCCTGCTTCCCTCTTCTGCCCAGTAATTCACAAAGGCAGGAGAGCTGGTCTGTGGTTCCCGACCTTGACCCCGTGACACTGGGCCCCAGCCCTGACCAGCTAGGAGTGGTGGAGCCTGGCAGCAGGCCCTTCAGAAAGATCAGGGCAGAGACAAGCTGCAACTGCTTCCAGCGTCATATAGCATGGATTTTACTAACATTGCTATCAAGGTGGTGCTATGGGAATGAGTTTATTCAAAGAAACACCAAGCACTAAGGGAAGGGCCCAGAACCACCAGATATCACAGTGGTGGGGCTGCAGTTTCATGGTTTCCTGGGGTCTCAGTACTAAGGGCAGTGCAGACAGAGCACGGGGACTGTGGAGAAACCAGGAGGACACGCTAAGATCCAGCCAGTCCTTTTTCCTTGTGTAGGACCACCTGGGAATCATACTAAAAGTGCCACATCCGGCACAGCTCTTAAAACTCTGAAGAGGGGATGGTGGAGGATGAAGAAAAACAAGAGTCAAGAGTCAGAGTGTAGAAAGCTGAGGGCAGGGAGAGCCCTCTCTCCTGATGGGAGAAAAGAAACTGCCCAAGGACTGCGGCAGGAGGTTGATGTCGATTGCAACCCCTCTGTCTAGCAACTTGTTCACCTGGCTTGCCTTGGAGACTGAGTTCTTGGAGCCGGAACAGCTTGTTTATGGGGCTCGCCTGGGGTGCTCCGTGTTCTCGGGGATGGCCTTGCTTTAGGCCCGCACGTGTGATGGATCTCCAGCTTCAGCCACTCCCCACACTAAAGAGACAGAATAGATCCTCTTTCTAAAGATTAAATCTGCCTGGCATGGTGGTACATGCCTGTAATCCCAGCATTTAGGAGGCTGAGGCAGGAGGATTGCCAAGAGTTTGAGGCCAACCTGAGCTACATAGCAAGACCCCGTCTCAAAAAAAAAGGAGGAGGGGAAGGGGGAGGGAAAGAAGAGGAAGAAGAAGAAGAAGAAGAAGAGGAAGAAGAAGGAGATGACTAAATTTTAGGCTCTTTTTTTTTTTTCATTGAGGCATTTTATTTGTACATATGTTTTACATACCTAGGAAAAGAAGGCCCAGGATTTTTCCCTCCTGTGTTTTTTTTTTTTTTTTTTTTTTTTGTGGGTACTGGGGGGTCGACCTCAGGACCTCGTGCGCCAACAGGCGCCCGTGCCGCTGAGCGATATCACCGGCCCCTTTTTCATATGTGGGTTCCGGAGTCGAACTCGGGCCCTTACGCTTGCCGGGCAGGCGCTTAAGCCGCTGAGCCATCTCACCGGCCCTCCTGTGTTTTCATGTTGCTTTTTCATGGTCTGTGATGCCACCTGAGGGTGTTAATACAACGAAACCAAACTACCAGTATGGTGGCATAAGCCTGCAGTCCCAGCACTTGGGAGGCTGAGGCAGGAAGATCACTGTGTGTTCAAGGCCAGCCTGGGCTACATAGTGAGTTCGAGGCCAGCCTGAACTGTATAGTGAGACTCTGTTTAAAAAATAAATAAATTGTAAACCCAGCTATGGTGGCACACACCAGTAATCCCAGCACTTGGGAGGCAGGTGGATCACCATATTTGAGGCCAGCCTGGACTACATGCTGAGTTCAAGGACAGCCCAAACTACATAGTGAAACCCTGTCTCAAAAAAAAAAAAAAAAAAAAAAGAGAGAGAGAGAGAGAAAGGAAAAAAGAAAGAAAGACCAAACTGATGTAATGGGAGCAGTTTATTCTGTCACTTTTCTACATCTTTCAGCTGCACATCACTGAGTCTCATCACTCCACACTTGTTTAACCTGCCTTTAAGGTTCACAACAATTTCCTAGCTCTGCGATCATGGATGATTTCAAATTTGCCAAGGTAACCACACTTCAGAATCACAGCTAGATGACTTTGGAGCCCAGCCTGATATGGACATGACATTTGCCTCTCTTTTTGGCATTGCTGGTGTTCTTGAGAACATCAAGCAGACATTCATGTGTACTATTGCGGTGTCATGGAAAGGTCGCAGAAAGCTAAGTCTTAGACTCTTTATGTAAGGACAGATCCCATGTCCCTAGGTCAGTCCATTATCAAGACAGGCCTGGTCAGCTGAGTGGCCTCCTAATTGCCTACCCTCCAGTCTCCCATTCTAAATTCATCCTCTACATGAACATGTCTTCCTAAGATATCACTCAAACCTTGTTTCTCCTCTAAGAGACTATGAAGGGCTACAAGATACAATGTAAGCCATCTCTCTCAGGTCAGGCGTTGTTGTTGTTGTTGAGGGGGGTTGGGTGTTTTGTTTTGTTGCGGAATTAGAGATCAAACTCAGGACCTTTGCACTGAACTACATCCCCAGCCAGGTTAAGGTTATTTTATTTATTTTATTTATTTATTCATTTACTTATAGACAGAATCTTACTAAGTTGCCTATCTTTCTTTCTTTCTTCTTTCTTTCTTTCTTTTCTTTTCTTTCTTTCTTTCTGAGTCTCACTGTGTAGTTCAGGATGGCCCTGAACTCACTATGTAGTCCAGGCTGGCCTTGAACTCTCTGAGACCCTCCTGCCTCAGCCTCCCAGTATGTGCCACCATGCCTGGTTCCTGGCTGACATTTAAGGTCCACTACAATCCAATCCAAATCCATCCACCACAAACTTTCTCACTCTATTCCTAGCTCCTCTCCCCCACCTATTTATCCCTCAACATCTGTTGTAAGTACCATATATTAAAAATCATCTCCAACTAAGGGCTGAAAAAGGAGAGGTTATGGGTTTCAGCAGCAAGCAGACCCAAGTGCTATTTAAGAAAATAAATCCAGGCCGGTGAGATAGCTCAGTGGCATAAGCGCCTGCCTGGCAAGCACGAGGGCTTGAGTTCGACTCCTGGAACCCACATACGAAAACAGGGCCAGTGATATCACTCAGCGGCATGGGCGCCTGCTGGCACGCGAGGTCCTGAGGTCGACCCCCGGTACCCACAAAAAAAGAAAAGAAAAGTAAAGAAATCCACAGCTGGGCATGGTGGCGCATGCCTTCATTCCCAGCACTCAGGAGGCTGATACAGGAGGACTGCTGTGAGTTCGAGGCCAACCTGGACCACACAGTGAGTTCAAGGCCAGCCTGAACTGTATATTGAGACCCTGTCTCAATAGAAGAAGAAGGGGGGGTTAGAAGAGGAAAAGAAAAAAAAAAAAGAAAAGCAATACAAACCTCCTTGACAAAGCCATCTTGGACCCCCAAGCTCTTCCCCACTTCTGCATGACAGCACTTGAAACCAAGGGGTAAAGTAACAGAGTCAGGAGCAGATTATGGGAGGTTTTATGTGCCATCTTGAAGAGCTTGAACTTTAGAGGACACTTCTAGGTAGTTGAGTGATAAGATCAAGATGGCATTTTAAGAAAACCAATCCGCCACTGTGCCCAGTGAACTGGACAGTGACAGTTTAGGAAGTAATTTTCAGTAATTCAGGAGTAAGGAAATGAGAAGCCAAAAGTGATTATCAGTTGCAGTGAAAAAGAATGTGAGAAACATTGTAGAGGGAGAATCAGCAGGACCTGGAAACTCACCATATTTGGCAGAAAGAGAGGGGTGGTGTCCCAGATGAGCCAGGTTTCAACCTCTGTGACAGGAGGAACATTACTATCATTCTTTCATGTGTTTGTGTGGCAAATGTGTATTGAGCAGTGGGCACAGAGATGAATAGTAGAGAAATACTTGTCTTTAAAAGCTCACACAGGGTCGGTGAGATGGCTCAGTGGCATAAGTGCCTGCTTGGCAAGTGTGAGGGCCCGTGTTCGACTCGCAGAACCCACATACGATAAAAGGGCTGGTGATATCACTCAGCGGCTCGGGCGCCTGGTGGCACGCGAGGTTCTGAGGTCAACCCGCGGTACACACACACACACACACACACACACACAAATAAAATAAAAAATAAAAGCTTACACTAAATAAAAATAAAATAAAAGCTCACAATCCAGCTAGGTGTGATGGTACACACCTGTAATCCCAGCACTCCGGAGGCTGAGGCAGGAGGATCACTGTGAGTTCAAGGCCAGCCTGGGCTACATAGTGAGCTCAAGATCAGGCTGAACTACATAGTGAGATGCTGTCTCTAAATAGATAGGTAGATAGATAGATAGATAGATAGATAGATAGATAGATAGAGATCACAATCCAAAAATAAATACATACAATCCTGAAAATGAATACACAGTTCTAGCTAGGTACAATGTAAAGGTGCCTTTACAAAGGTACAGGTGGAAACAGTTGGTCAAGAGTGAAAGAATCACTGAAAGAAGTCAGGAGGACTAATTGCATTGCAGAGGTGATGGCTAAATTATATGTGCTCAAAAAAAAGAGGCACTTTGCATTTTCCACACACATCCAAGTGTGAGACACAGATAAAGATCTCCTGTTTCATTACATTCTGGTGGTTGATCTTGGAAAGGGTTGTCAAATTTCAGCATTAAAAATACAGCACATGCAGAGTCAGCTAAGGGAGAGGAGGGGCAGGAACTGGGAATCAGAGGAAAGTGGAATTTAGCTGTTGCTGCTGGCATCCAACAAAGAAGGCCAGACACTGACTTCACAAAACCGTAAAGCAGGAGGCAACATTTCATACATGTACCCACTTCCTGACTTGTTACCATTCCCAAGAGTTGAAAAATGAAGATGGGTGGAGGGAAGAAGAAACAATAAATATAGCCCATTCCTGATAAACAGGCTCATCTTGGTAAGCTGAAGGAAGAGAATCTCTTGGTACATCTTTATGGAGTCTCAACTGTCTTGCAGGCTTTGAGACGATAAATTACTATTCCCTCAATTATTCAAGTGCTGAGTTGAGAATCTAGTTGGTGGATTAACTGGGACTTTTGCTTTCCCTTTTTATTCTTTACTTGCCTTTTAGGCAATTCATTACAATTTCCACTAGAAGGTGAAAGAGAATACTGAATCTTAAAAGTTGGTTACTGTTAAAGAATTGTAGTGTGGCGAGTAACTCTATAAAAAAAAAGGCCACTTTTATTTTGTGTGTTTTTTACCATAAACTGATTTTTAAGTAATACCACAGGGAAATGGCCTCAGTGTAGATAATTATTTTACCCCGTATGGCGGGGGGGATCTCCTTAAACAAAAATGGCAATCTCAAGTCTCATTAGCCGAGTGCTGAAGCAATAGAGTTATAAGGTGCACGCGGGACTCCGGGGTGGGCGGGACAATTTACTGCTGAGTCCAGAACCGATTTTCAACCAGTCACGCCCTTCTCAAAGATGGCTGACTTCACCTCCCTCACTCAATATGGAGGTTTCCAATCACTTCCTATGACCAAAGTCAAGATGGCACCCACAACCCTTCAGAGTTTAAGGGTAGTGAAGCTATGTCCCCGCCCCCTCTTTGGTGAAAATGATCTCCTACGTCTGGATCTCGTTTTTGGAGGCGTGGTTGCCAGGAGTTAAAATGGCTCTATTCTGGGACTAGATTTAATAGGAAGTGAAGCCGTGACGGCGAGGCGTTGCCCGGTCTTTTCTTGCAAGGCGTTCTCGTAGTTCCCTTTGCCCTTATTAGACATGGCGCTGGCCAGCGTGTTGGAGAGGCCGCTACCGGTGAACCGGCGCGGGTTTTTTGGACTTGGGGGTCGTGCAGATCTACTGGACCTGGGTCCAGGGAGTTCCAGCGATGGGCTGAGCCTGGCCGCGCCCAGCTGGGGTGCCCCAGAGGAGCCGCGAATCGAAATGCTTCATGGAACCACCACCCTGGCCTTCAAGGTGCGGATCCAACCGCCTTACCCGGCGGGGTCTCGAACGCCCGCACCCTTCCCCGCCTCTCAGCCGGACCGGAGCCCGCCGTCCCCGCGCCCACCAAGCCCAGGCGGACGCTCAGGCCTCGTCCCGATCCTGGCGGTTTCGCTGTCTCATTGTCCCGGAAGCCTCGGTCCTCGCGCCGCCCGTAGAAGGGGGCGGTGGGGAAGGAACCCGAGGCAGCTTGGTTGGCTCCTGGGCGACCCCAGGCTGCTCCTGTCTAGGTGGAAGAGGGTGCACCCGCACGGCGAGGGCTGTTGTCGCTGTTCACCAAAGGTTTTGTAAACTGGGCGTCCCCTGATGGGTAAGCAAATCTCTGAGGCCTGAGCGGGAAGCTTGGTGAGGTCCAGGGAGCATTGTAGTAGAGTCTGAGGTCCCTGGCCAAGCTCTGCAGTGACAAGCCCTAAATCTTGGGCAGGTTGTTCTATCTCATTGAACCTGTTTCCATTCCTCATCCATACTGGCTGTGCTCACGCCGAGGCATTGCAGTAAAGCTCAGTTGACATCAGTATGTGGAGAGGTATATTGTGATAGGTGTGACATACAGAAGGACAGAGGAGATGTGCTGGGTTTCCACTGGTGAAAACAAATACAAAGGAAATGTTTAGTGGTCTCATGTGGCTTGTGTTCTAATCTTCACAGTTTCGCCATGGAGTCATTGTTGCAGCTGACTCCCGGGCCACCGCGGGTGCTTACATCGCCTCCCAGACGGTGAAGAAGGTGATAGAGATCAACCCCTACCTTCTGGGCACCATGGCTGGGGGTGCAGCGGATTGCAGCTTCTGGGAGCGGCTGTTGGCTCGGCAATGTCGAATCTATGAGCTACGAAATAAGGAACGCATCTCAGTAGCAGCGGCCTCCAAGCTGCTAGCCAACATGGTCTATCAGTACAAAGGCATGGGGCTGTCCATGGGCACCATGATTTGTGGCTGGGATAAGAGAGGCCCTGGTGAGTTGAGCTACAATCACATGATCCTTGGGCTGACACCACAGAGAGGAGGGTTTGAATGAGGGATTTTGTGCCCTTGCTGAGGACGTGTTGATTAGGTTCTTTTTTTTTCTTTGAGACAGATCTCACTGTACAGCCCCTTGTCCATCGTCCTGCCTCAGCCTCCAGAGTGCTGGTATTACAAATATGCACCACCTCACCAGCTGATTAGGTTCCAGCCTTTCTCTTTGTCTAAGGAAGGCACTGGAGTGTAGGAAAGAGCATGGAGTCAGCCCTGCTGTGTCACTGGTGACCTGTGTGACCTTAGGCAGTTTGCTTTTTTTCTTATCCTGTTTCTTCCTGTCACCCTGGCTAAGTGAGTTAATACATATAAAGTAACTCGTCAAATATCTGGCACATAATATTTTTCCCTTCTGTTCTATATAATAGTAAGTCTTAGAAAGGCCTACTATAAGTTATATTTGAGAATTAAGTTGAGTGATAGACATAAAACTCTAGCCAGCATTATCTAATAAAAAACGTGAGTCATACATGTAATTTAAATTTTTCTCATGGATATGAGAATAAAAAGAAACAAGTGAAATCAGTTTTAACAATCCATTTGCCTGGCCATGGTGGTACAAACCTGTGATCCCAGCACTTCGGAGGCTGAGGCAGGAGGATCACTTTGAGTTGGAGGCCAGCCTGTGTTAAAAAAAAAAAATTAAAAATACCTAGAATATTTCAGTATGTGGCAGTAGTGGCATTTCAAGTGCTCACTAGCCACTTGTAGCTAGCAGCTACTGTATTATATAGTGACGCTCTAATAGGTAGTAGCCAGTCAAAAGTTAAGTCATTTCTTGCCAAGTATGGTGGTGCACATCCTTAATCCCAGCTACTCAAGAGGCTCAGGCAAGAAGATGAAAAGTTGGGAGGCCAGCCTGAGCAATTTACCAAGACCCTGTCTCAAAATAAAAAGTGCTTGGGGATATATAGCTTATTGCTGCCTGGGTTCAATCCCCAGTACTACCAAAAAAGTTTTTTTTTTTAAAGGAGGTTAAGAATAGGTAGGAAAGGGGCCGGTGAGATGGCTCAGTGGCGTAAGCGCCTGCCTTGCAAGCGCAAGGGCCCGAGTTCGACTCCCGGATCCCACATACGAAAAAGGGGCTGGTGATATCGCTCAGTGGCACGGGTGCCTGTTGGCGCGCGAGGTCCTGAGGTCGACCCCCCGGTACCCACAAAAAAAAAAAAAAAAAAAAAAAGAATAGGTAGGAAAGGTTTTTGGGGGACTAGTGATAGCTCCTGAGAGACAAGAGGGTCCTGAATGGGCTGCCCAAAAGAAGTTATTTTCTTCCCTTTTTCCTTTAGGAGAGTCTTTGGCCTAGGAGACTTTTGAGCCATCTCCTTTCTTTCCTTGCTTGATGTAATCTCCTTTACCATCATCTAAAGTCCTGTTCCTCTTTTCTCTAAAAGGAAATTCCTTAGCCTGTCTTTTTTTTTTTTTTTTTTTTTGAGACAGTGTCTTGCTATGTAGTTCAGCCTGGGCTTCAACTCATTATGTGGCCCAGGATGACCTGGAACTTGTGGTGATCCTCTTGCCTCAGCCTCCCAAGTGCTGGGATTACAGGTGTGTGTGCCACCACACCTGGCTAACCTGTCTTTCTAAGTGTGTAAAGACCTTGCCAAGAAGTTCATCCTTGATTGTTTTTTGTTGTACTGGGGACTGAACCAGGGCCTTAGCACTGAGCTACATTCCCAGCCCTTTTTTTATGTTTTGAGACATGATCTCACTAAATTGCTAAGTGTCCAGGCTTTTGTTTGTTTGTTTCAGTACTGGGGCTTGAACCCAGAGCCTCAACACTTGCTGGGCAAGTGCTGTACCACTGAGCTACACCCCAGTCCAGCCAATTTTGAATTGATCTTTTAGTAAAGCTGGAGTACAGCTAATCACTTTCTGTATAATTTTCCCTCCTGAATGCTTGAAGATACTCTTTTCTCCTATTGTTTTGTTTCATTCATTTACTTGCCTACTAAATGCCTAGTTATCCTATAGCATTGTTATACAATACCTACCACTTTTTCACTTGCTTTGCAGGAGGTTAGAAAGGAGTATAGGGGGCCGGTGAGATGGCTCAGCGGCGTAAGCGCCTGCCTGGCAAGCGCGAGGTCCTGAGTTCGACTGCCGGAACCCACACAAAAAAAAGAAAAAAAAAAGAAAGGAGTATAGGGAATATCAGTTTTCTACCCAAAGGAGGATGAAGGAATTAAAAAGTGAATGTGAAAAAGCAACTCAGTTTGTTACTTTGGGAATTGAGACACCTTTCTCTTTGCAAGATGTGAAAGAACAGTCCCATATACTTTTTCTGGTCCAGGGAAGCATTTTAGAAATGTTGCTTTAAACTCTTAGCTATTGGATCTGTTCCAGGTGGTGGAAATAGCATAAGACAGTTCAGGACTGACTAGCATGCAAATCTCGAAAGCTGTAACCTAAATTGTACCTCTTTAAGAAGCCTTCCTGGGCTGGGGGAGGGGGAGTGTGGCTCAGCTCAGGGTAGCTGGATTACCCTGGGTTTTTTTTTTAAAAAGCCTTCCTGACCACGCATCCCATTCAGTGTGAAGACGTTCCTTCCCTCAAGAAATCAAGAGGAAAAAAAAAAAAGTCGAGAGGGGCCGGGGGTATAGCTCAGTGGCACAGCACCTGCCTGGCAAGCGCAAGGTCCTGAGTTCGATTCCCAGTACCAAAAAAAAAAGAGAGGCTGGGCTTGGTGGTGCACGCCTGCAATCCCAGCACTTGGGAGGCTGAGGCAGGAGGATCGCCATGAGTTCAAGGCTAGCATGACTACACAGAACAACCCTTTCTCAAACCCTCCCCCCCAAAAAAGGGGGGGTATAAAACGAAGGAAGGGAGGAAAGAAGCATGAGGCCTTGGTGAGTGCACTGAAGTCCAGTCCAGCTAAGGGGCATGCAGGGAAATAGTGAGATAGAAAGCTGGAGAGGTAAATTGGAACCAGGTGGGGAGGCAAGGTGGTAGTACTGGGACTGAGGAGGGGCTGTGATGATGGCAGACCTTTTGGAGCTGTCAGTGATAACAGTCAGCCGGCTGCTGCGCATGTGCCATACATTCACCACCACTGGCTAGAGAAAGGCTTGGGGTAGACTTAGAATCAGTGGGCCTGGAAGCTGCTGAGGGGCGCTCAGCCTGGCCTGCATTAGGATTACCTGAAGAATGTAAACTGCCTGCTTAACTCTTTCCTCATGCCAGTTAGGAAAAAAATACTTCCTTAAACTGGGTGTGGTAGTATCAGCACTCTGGGAAGCTGAGGCAGGAGGATCAAAAGTTGGAGCCCAGCATGAGCAATTTATGAAACACTGTCTCAAAATTTAAAAAGGCATTGGGGGTGTAGCTCAGTGCAAAAGCCCTGGGTTCAATTCCAATTACTGGGAAGAAGAAAACTCATGATTCTGATGCATTAGGAAAGTTGAGACTACCTGAAATAGGAAAAAGATTAGTGGTACTGGCCAGGCACAGGTACTCCCAGCTACCCAGGAGGCCAAGGCAGGAGGATCACAAGTTCAAAACCAGCCTGGGCAGCTTAGCAAGGCTGTCTCAAAAACAACAACAAAAAACAGTCTTAGCACTGTGAGTTCTGAAGCAGGAGGATCGCACGTTCCAACCCAGCTTGGCAGTTTAGCAATTTAGTGAGTTCTTGTCACAAAATTAGAAAAGGGTGGGGGGTATTGTTCATTGTGAAGGCTCTGGCTTCAGTCTCCAGTGCCACCTGGTAAAAACACACACACACACACTAGTAATGTCATTGTAGAGTTTGAGAAGACAAGAGTAAGTATGACAGGTGGGACACGAGAGGAGTTTGGTCATGGCGAGTCACTGAAGGTGTTCGAGGACAAGAAGTTTGAATCTGATCTTCGTGACGGAAGGATCCCAGGGCAGTTGAGATTGGGAGAACTTTTTTATCTGGTGCTGGGGGGTTAAACCCAGTGCCTGGTGCATGTTAGACAAGTACTCTACCATTGACCTCCACCCCCAGCCTTGATACAACGTTTCTTCAACCCTGTCTAAATTCTCATCCACACCAGCAATCAGCTGACTTTTTTGATAATGGACCAAATAGTATTTTAAGCTTGTAGGCCATAGGGTCTTTGTCTCGACTACAGTCATGTACCACATGATGACGTTTCGGTCAGTGACAATCGTATCACATGAGATTACGTCATGTAGTGATATGGTGGCGTTGTAGGTTTACATAAATGCACTCTGTGGTGTTTATGCTGAGACAGAATTCCCTAAGGTGAATTTCAGAGCATTGCCTGGTCATTAAATAATGCAGGGCTGCTTAACTTAGCTGGTATAACACACAGACAGTATATAAACAAATGGGTATGGCTGCGTTCTAATAAAACTTCTGTACAAAATAGGCAGTTGGCCTGGGCAATTCCTGCTCTATACTATCTTTGTCTCTCTGTCTCCCTCCCTCTCTCTCTTTCCCTCTCTCTCAGACAGGGTCTCACTGAGTTGCTCAGTTGCCCAGGCTGGGCTCAAACTTGGGATCCTCCTGCCTCAGCCTCCCAGAATGCTAGGATTATAGGTGTGCACCACCACCTGTTCTATACTACCAATAGAAAAAAAGCATGAGCCATAACTTTTACCCCCTACCATTCTGGTAATTGAACCCAGGGCCTCACCTATGCTAGAGAAGCACTCTATCACTGAACTAAATCCCCAGCCTCTTTTTTTTTTTTTTTTTTTTTTGTGAGTACTGGGCGTCGAACTCAGGACCTCACGCGCCAGTAGGTGCCTGTGCCGCTGAGCAATATCACCGACCCTTTTTTCGTATGTGGGTACTGGGAGTCGAACTCAGGACCTCGTGCTTGCCAGGCAGACACTTATGCCGCTGAGCTATCTCACCGGCCCCTTTTTTTGTTTTTGTTTTTATCTTTTTGAGACAGGGTTTCACTATGCAGTTTAGGCTGGCCTTGAACTCACTTTGTAGCCCAGGCCAGCCTCGAACTCACAGTGATCCTCCTGCCTCAGCCTCCCAAGTGCTGGGATTACAGGCATGTGCCACCACGCCCAGTTATCCCCAGCCTTCATACACATAATTTTATATTTTATGTAGCTGTATTTTTGTTTGTTTTTGTGGTACTAGGGATTGAACCCAGGCTCTTTGCACTGAACTACATCCCCAGCCTGCCTTCCCTCCCTTTCTTCCTTCCTTCCACTGAGGATTAAACCCAGGGAGTATACAATAAATTACTTCCCTAGCCCTTTTAAAAAACAGGTTAGAGACAGGGTCTCACTGAGTCACTAAATGGCCCAGGTTGATCGCAAACTTGCAGTCTTCCTGCCTCAGCCTCTCAAAAATGATGGGATTATAGGAGTGTATCACCATCCCCATCTATAGCCAAATTTTTTGCTTTCTAGTTTTTTTGAGATAGGGTCTCACTATATATCCCGGGTTGGCCTTGAACTCACAGTGATCCTGCTGCCTCAGCATCCTGAGTGTTGGGATTGTAGGCATGTACCACTATGCCCAGTTAGCCAAGTTTCTAAAATAAAAAAAATTCTGATTCATGATATATTTCATTTTGCCAGCATGGTGGTGCATGCCTGTAATCCCAGCACTTGGGAGGCTGAGGCAGGAAGATCACTTAAGGTTCAAGGCCAGCTGAATTACATAGCAAGACCCTAACTCAAAAAACAAACAAACAAACATATATATATATATATATATATATATATATATATATTAGCCTGTGTTACTAGCTTCAACTACATAATAGTCACATGTGGCTATTGGACAATAAATGTCTTTAATACATGATTAAGAACACTAGGATATGGTGGTGCATACCTGCAGTCCCAGCTACTCAGGAGGTTGAGACAGGAGGATTGCAGTTTTGAGGCCAGCCTGAGCAAATTAGTGAGACCTTGTCTCAAAATACAGTAAGTCCCTGACTTATGAATGAGTTCTGCGCTAGGAGAACATTTGTAAGTCCAAAGTGTGACAAAGTGAGTCCTACCCAGTAGACCTGTAAAAGTTTGCAGCTTGAATGTTCCCAAAATTGGGGACTTACTGTAAAATAAAAAGGGCTGGGGATGTAGCTCAGTGATAAAATGTTTACTTAGTATGTATGAAGCTCTGGGTTCAAATACCCAGTGCTGCAAAAGAGAAAAAGAATGGAAGGTTTTATTTTCCTACTGTGTGATGCATGTCTTAGAGAGTCTGAATTCTTTGAGGGCTGGGATTGTTTTTTTGTTTTGTTTTGTCTTTTTGAGACAGGGTCTCACTATGTAGTTCAGGCTGGCCTTGAACTCACTGTGTAGCCCAAACTGGCCTTGCAATCCTTCTGCCTCAGCCTCCCAAGGGCTGGGATTATAGGCGTGCCCTACCACACCAGGCTGGAATTAAATTTTTTTTTTTTTTTTTTTTTTTGTGGGTACCGGGGGGTCGACCTCAGGACCTCGCGCGCCAGCAGTCGCCCGTGCCGCTGAGCGATATCACCGGCCCCTTTTTCGTATGTGGGTTCTGGGAGTCGAACTTGGGCCCTCGCGCTTGTCAGGCAGGCGCTTAAGCCGCTGAGCCATCTCACCGGCCCCCTGGAATTAAATTTTAACACTGTCTCCTGCAGTGCCTGAAGTCTTGTGCTTGAAATTTAAGTTATACTTGCTTTCTGCTAAGACAGTCACATCATCATATGAGCCTTAATATTAAATTGATTCAATAATTTTTTTCCAAATTTTTTTTCACTTTTCCTTTAAGTTGTATGTTTTTAGTGCATGTTGCAGTACCTAATGATCACATTCTTGCGGAGAGTTATGCACGTACAGAACACGTCTTTTTTCCATCCCTTTCTCCTCTGCCTCCCAAGTAATTTTATAGAAGTCCTATTTTCTAGTATTTATGTTGGTTTCCCCTTGGTTTCAAGAGCGCTGGGAAACTGCTACCTTTGAAGATGAATTAGATGTCAAAGTGGTGTCATTTTTTCCCGCTAATCTCATCTTTTCCAGGCCTCTACTATGTGGACAGTGAAGGGAACCGGATCTCTGGGGCCACCTTCTCTGTGGGTTCTGGCTCTGTGTATGCTTACGGGGTCATGGATCGAGGTTACTCCTATGACCTGGAAGTAGAGGAGGCCTATGACCTGGCCCGTCGAGCCATCTACCAAGCCACCTACAGAGATGCCTACTCAGGAGGTTTGGTCAACCTCTACCATGTGCGGGAGGATGGCTGGATCCGGGTCTCCAGTGACAATGTAGCCGATCTGCATGACAAGTATAGTGGATCTGTTCCCTGAAGAAGGGTGGATGTGGCTGCTGCGTTTCTTGGGGTGACTGTCATTGGTAATAATACAGTACCCCATCCTGTAGTGGGAGAAACCTCAGATGTATCAGTACCTTTTTTAAAGCTCTGGAACATTGACCTCTGTGTGTTACCAGTTGCTAACGAGCTGCTGCAGAGGCGACTGTTTTACTTTCTCGGATGTTAACATTACACTACTCACTATTCGACCTCAGCCTGTGTTGTGTCTTTTGTCCACACTGTCCCTCCTCCAAGCACTTTACAGTCAAATAAGCCAGGACAGTGGGAGGGAAGAGACTGTAATTACAGGAAACTGGTGTGAAGACATTGTCTAGTGAATACATTAGTGTCCCCACTCATGAAGCTAATAACAAAGGAGAGGGAGGTTGGGGGGAGACTTCCCAATTCAGTTTGCAAAGAGATGAGTTGATGAGGTGGAAAGACGCACAGGGCTGTACCAGGCAGGGCTGCAGAGGAAAAAGCTCTCACCCTGGGCTGGGGGTGGGGAGGTGGATATTCCATGCAGCAAGGCATGAGGAGGTAAAGCTGAGATCCTAAACAAATCGGGAAAGAATGGCTAGGACCCTGCTCCAGAGAGGACAAAGAAGTGAATGGGAAAGCAGTAGTGACCACGAGCTTGGTGATCTTGTCCTTTTGGCCCTGTGATGTGTACGTTGCTGTGCAGAGGGGTAAGGAGAGAGTGAGCTTGTAGCCTCCCAGGCAAGAAGCAGCACAGAACTGGCACTGGAACGTGTGGGTGGGAAGAGGCCCTGCTGAGCACAGAGAGATGCTGATCTGTCACACTCAGCACTGGGGGGTTCCCAGGCTATGGTGGCAGCAGATGGCAGGGGCTTCTGTTACAGAGAAGACATGGAGGAGACGGGGGACATTGGCAGGAGAAAACATTAAAAACCCAGAGAGAAGGACCCAGTGAAACCACCTTTTATTTAGCCAGAAGAAAGTGATTGCTAGGGGGACAACCCAGTGTCATGTTTTGAGGCTAAGAAGTTGTGAAAGGGCATTCATAGAAATAGGGGGCTCAGGCCTTTTCTCCCCTCTTCTGCGGCTACCTCCCCTTCCTCCTCCACCCTGTGTAGTTTTTATATTGATGGATGAGGGCTGTCGGCCAGGAGCTGATCGAGGTTTGTTCATTGCATTTGTCAAATGCAGGGAAATTGGGAATTAGATCGGAGAAGGGAGTTTGGAAAACAAATGACTTTTGTGCCTTAGGAGATTCATTTTGCTGAAAAGTGTGTCAGGAGCCCCTGGAGTCAGGGGGCTTCTAGCACAGACCCATGAGGACTCTTCAGCTGAAACAGGAGCCATGACACCTCTGCCTGCTGGGAGGTGTGTGGCAGTGTACGTACAGTCATCTCATTTAGGACACTGGCTTGCATATCCTTTAAAAAATTAGTCCTTTACTTTTTAGCCAGGTGTGGTGGTGCATGTCTGTAATCCTAGCCTTCGGAAGGCTGAGGTAGGATTGTCATGAGTTTGAGGCCAACCTGGGCTACACAATGAGTTCAAGGCCAGCCTTGACTAAATAGCAAGACCCTGTCTCAGAAAAACAAACAAGTACTTTTTGCCAACCATGGTGGCGCACACCTGTGATCCTAGCACTTAGGAGGCGGAGGCAGGAGGATCATATGACTTCGAAGCCAGTGTGGGGTACATAGTTCAAGGCCTGCCTGAACTACATAGTGATTCCCTATCTCAAACAAACAAAAACTTAATACTTTTTTTTTCTGGTGGTACTGGGGGTTGAGCCCAGGGACAATTAAGCACTGAGCTACATCCCTAACCCTTTTTATTTTTTGAGACAGGGTCTCATTAAATTGCCCAGCTGTGTCTCAAGCCAATCCTCCTGCTTCAGCCTCCTGAGTGGCTGGGATTACAGGTGTGTGCCTCGATACCCTACTTGGAACACTTTTTTTTTTTTAATGAACTCTTAGGAAAAATACCTAAAATAAGTCAAAATAGAGCCGGAAGTAGAGTTGAGGAGTCCAGAACCTCAGCCACTGAACTTCCCCCTCCAGCCACGCCCAACAGCTCCCCTCCACTCCCTCCACTGTGTACCTGGTGCTTCTTGGAACTCCAAGGAGCACATGAAAACCAGCATCCTGGGAAGCCGCCTTGGGGATGGAAAGAGTGTTGAAGCTGGGGTTCCTTACATGAGCCCAGAGAGCCTCAGTCCATGAACAGTAATTCAGGCTGGAGAGAAGAGCTTGCCTGCTTCTGTCTCACACCTCGCTCTGGCAGTGGCCTGTTTAACGTAGACACCTCATCTGCACCACCAGACTCGCGTTCAGGAGAGGACAGGCATAACCTCCGGGCCTGTGTTCTGTTCTGCCACATCCCTGTTCTACCTTCCTGGTGCTCAGTAAAACTCATTTAATGAAAGAGATCAATTTGTGGTAGGTTTTCTGAAAAGAAAATAGAGCAGAGGTGAGGAAAAACTGCCAGTCCTTAGGCCAGTGCTAACCGCCCTGTGCATTTGTGATTTCTTGCTGCTGGGCACTTGGCGGGGAGTTGGCTTTGCAGCGATGTCGCCTCTGCTTGTGTAGGGATGATGGATGCTTCATAGCACTGGAGAGATGTGTTGAGTGGAGTGTACCAGTTCACGGACTCCCTTCAGATTCATTTCCCAGTACAGTCATCTTGACAAAGAATGATGGAAAAGAAATTACCTTAAATAGCTAGAAGATTAATTTCGCATGGCAGTTCCCAGGCGTCCAAGGGACAGGGCTCTTTAAGTGATATCTGACAATTTCTCCTCCCTCCACAGATAGCTCAGTAACACCAAAATCTGGCTCCTCCGTGTAGGTGATGGGACTAATCAGATTAAAAGGACAGCGAACACTCCTGGAGGCCCCAAGCGTTCTCTTGCTAGCAGGGAACACTGGGCTGAAAGCAGATAAATGGGCTTCACCCGCCAGGCAAGGGAGGGCTGCGGGTGTGCCGCCGGTGAGCAGGATGCTTGGGAAGAAGGGGAAAGGTAGGCAAGGGCACTGGGAAGAGGGGGGAGGGGACAGAAGCAGGTCAGAGCCTGGGGCACAGTAGTGACTGAGTGGTCCATCTTTAGGCAAAACCAGGTCAGTGTCTCTTGATAGCCTCAGCTAGCAAAGGAGAACACTGTCAAAGCCATTTGGGGAGTGGAAGCTCACATCCTTTGAGAGGAAATAAGACACCTGATGTATTCTGGTCCATGTGTTCTACGAGGTCTGTTAGGGGAAGGGATCAAGAGGTGAGATGGAGAGGGAGTAAGGGAAGAAGGTGGAGGGCACTTCTGAGGGGAGCACTGCCCTTGCGGGAGTAAGGAGGAGGATGGGCCGGTGGAGAATCAACATTGGTGCATCTACTGTGGCAAGCACATTTAGGTTTTTTTATTTGCTTTTATTTTGCTTGTTAGAAGAGCACCTCCTGCCAGGGCTGTAATGGGAGATTAGGTACTTTAAAACCGACCAGCACGAGTAACCTCAAGACACGATTAATTGCTTTATGATTTAAAACATACGTACATTGCAACCAAGCATCTCTGCTGTTTTGTGTTTGTTTCTTGCCTGTTTTTGTAAATTCTAGCTTCCTCAGGAAGCCAGAATCATGTTGGGAAGGCTTTAATTACAGTGGGCAAGAGGAGAGAGCAAACACAGCAATCAGAACTGCTCCGATCAGCAGCTGCTGCCCTGCCCTCGCCCCAGCAGCCCCCCTTTTCCCGGGATCCAACTGTCCACACCCTCGGAGCTCCCCAGGCCTGGCCTCCAAGCCAAGTTCTGGCTTCCAGGGGCTATGCCCCACTGAAGCATTTCAATAACAACCATTCCTAAAATGTCCCTTTCATAGGTAGGGGGTCAGGCTGAAGAAATTCTACCCATGTCAGCTTCTTGGGTTTAACTCATTTCTCCCAGAAGCTTTTGCCTCTAAGTTAGATGCCAAGCCTAACTAACCCTTTATAGTCCCAGTTAAACTGTCATCAGCCATGAATAGCTGACCATGGTGGCACATACCTGTAATCCCAGCACAGGGGAGGCTGAGGCAGGAGGACGACCACCAGTTTGAGGCCAGCCTGGGCTGCATGGTGAGTTCAAGGCCAGCCTAGACAGCCTAGACTACATAGTGAGACTGTCTCAAAAAAGAAAGAAAGAAAATAAGACACCACGATTTCAACCTTTTCTGATGCCTTCAACTACTCAGCTCCTCTCTCTGCTCTCACTTTATAAAAATACCCCTTTTTGCACTGGGGTATAGCTCAGAGCCAGAGCTCATGCTTAGCACGTGGAAGGCCATGGGTCCAAAGAGTAAAATAAATAAATAAATAAATAAAAATATCCTTTTCTTTTTTCTGCAGAATTTAAATAAAAACCAATCAATCAATAAACCAAGCACTCCTTATGGGCTTTAATGGAACAAGAAAAGGTTATCACTAGCTGTAAGGGACTCAGAAAGCTGGTATTACAGAGGAAAACAGAGATGGGACGGGAGGAAGGGAGCTGGAGAGAACAGGAGACAAATGAGCGGTGGGAACGGAAGAACAGCTCCCGGAGAGCAAGCATGAGATTGAGCAAAGTGCAGGGAGACGAGGATGTGGCAGGAAAGATGGATGGAGACGCTGACAGCAGCGCTGGGCTCCGTGCGAGGGGCTGGGCTGAGGGGATGGAGTGGGAAAGGAGAATGAAGGACAGCGCTGGAGAGTGGGCACAGACAGGAAGGAAGTGGCTCGGAGCTAATGCACAGTGAAACATGTCCCCCTGGAGACAGATAATTTCTCCAGCCGTACATAATGAACACATGCCTTCTCTGTGTGCTGCCGGACTGTCACAGTCACTTACATTCCGCTAGGATCTCTCCCTGTCTACACAACTTATGCAAGGCCAGAAAGAAGGTTTAAGCCACTCACAGCCCCCTTCTCAATCCAGCGAGGCTGAAGACAGAAAAGCAAAAAGCTCTCTCGTTACGGCAATAGGGTAAATGAGACAGGATCACAGATCTGGCGCCTTTTGTTGTGGTGGTTTTGCTGTACTGGGGATTGAACCCACGGCCTTCACACAGAGCTACATCCACAGCCCTTTTTTACTTTATATTTGGTGTGGGGGGGTGTCCTGCTAAGTCACTAAATTGCCCAGGCTGCATTTGAAATTGTGATCCTCCTGCCTCAGCCTTCTGGAATGTTGGGATTACAGCCACCACTCTGGGCTCAGATTCAGTACCTTTGAACATTTTTTTTTAGGGCCATGAAGAGGCTTTCTCTCCCAATGCCTCCATATCCCCTGGTCACACACAACATACACACATAACTCCTCCCCTTTCTTTCTGTACCTGCCCACAGGTCAGGGCAAAGGCTGTTCAAGTAGTACGGGGGAGCCAGGAAGACTGAGGCATAGCAATGCTTCAGGGACAGAGGGGAAAGAAGTGGATCCACGTAGAAATGTGTGCAGTCCACAGGGGACCAAGGTCAAGGGGATGCATGTGCAACCACGTCAGCTCTTTTCTCAACCCAGCCTCAACCCCATCACCACGCGACACGCCTGTGCATGCTAGGCTTCCCCCTGCACACGGTCTCACACTGTTCTGAGTCCTTCTTCACCCAGCAGCTTAATCAGCCCATGGGTGCTGGGCGTTGCTGTCTGTTTAGAGGGAGGCTTGTGAGCAGCAGGGTAGGTGAGGGGGCTTGTCATCGCCAGGTTTCCCTCGAGTCTCGAGTTTGTGCTCACAGCTGAGTCTTTTTTTTTGGTACCGGGAATCGAACTCAGGACCTCACGCTTGCCAGGCAGGCACTGCACCACTGAGCTAAATCCCTGGCCCACAGCTCAGTCTTTAGAAAAGAAAGCGATGGAGAGTTTTTAAACCAGCATGACAGATTCAGCCTAGTCCCACAGTTTCCTGGGATCTCCCTACAAGGAAAAGTAAGCATAAATGTGAGTCAGACTCAGCGGGGCGTGGTGCGTGCCTGAAATTCAGCTACTTGAAAGGCTGGGGCCAGAGGAGTACAAGTTCAATGATAATAAGATACTATATCAAGATAAACATAATTTTTACAGGACTGGGGATGTAGTATTTATCTGTTTTTGGTTTTTTGAGATAGGGTCTTATTATGTAGTTCAGGCTAGCTTTGAACTCACTTATGTACCCCAGGCTGGCCTCAAACAGCGATCGTCCTGCCTCAGCCTCCCAAGTGCTGGGATTACAGACGTGTGCCACCATGCTGGCTATTTTTGGCATTTTTAAACTAAACTTTAAGGAAAGACTTCTCAGCGTTCTATATAATTTCTTTTGCACTTCATAAACAGTCAAATTCAGAACTTTTTTTCCTTAACAATCAAGCTGCCCTTGTTACTGCTGCAACGCAAACTCCTTCAATCTTCTTTGAGTACAGTTCTCTGCTTACTGCAGATCTTGCTTTTCTGTCCTTTCTACCTTTGCCTTTGTCTTATCTTCCACCTCTCTGTAACTTTTCTCTGAATCCAGCTCTCTCACACTTTCCTCTCCAGCATCCCTGAGGGCATACTCCTCAGTGGGCTCTAGAATTTCCTTCAGGTCCTTTTCTAAAATGCTCTTGGGCAATATTAACGAAATAACTGTCAGACACAGGTCCTGGCCTCCCTCTCGGGCAGGTGTGGAGGGCCCTTTGGGAGCTTGCAAACAGAAACAGCTTAGAATAGAAGATCTGCTGGATTCAGTGCCAGCAGCTTTTCCTCCATCAACAACGTCATCTGTAAGTCTACATTTTAAAAATCTCACGTTTTATAGAGTTGAAAATTGTAATTTTTAGTGAAGATAGATGCATTTTTATCCCTATTCTTATTACTTATAGGACAAAAGTGCTTTACTTGAACTTTCTATTCAAACTGTCCCCTATGATGTGGTGGTGTGGGGGGGAATTTAAAAAGAAATGAGGAGGAAAAAAGATGGCGGTTGAGTTAAGAAGCACGCAGCGAAACTCTCTAAAAGTTGCCATTGAGACTATGGGAATATAGTGACCGGGAGAGCGACAGGAGTGGGGCAGATGCCTCCCCGGGGACCCAGGAAAAGTTCTGAAGCGCAGCTTGGGACCCCCAGCACCAGTGAAGGCGTACTTTTTCAACAAAGAAGGAGCAGACCCCCGCACGCACACCTTCTACCATCCCAGGAATCGCCGCGCGACAGAAGCTCAAAGCTGCGGACACACCGGTGACAGCTAGCACCCAGGGAGCCCCCACGGAGGATCGCGAGACAGCGGCGGGGCAGGGGAGTGGCGGAGAAAGACTGGCCCTGGCGGCGGTGAGTGGTCCTCTCACCACAGCTGTCCCGCGCCAGAGCGACTGGCCGGGCGCCATTGTGGGGGGTGCGGCGAAAATCAGAGCGGCTGAAAACTGCTCTGGGAACTTGTGCACCGGACAGGGCAGCACGGTGCCTCTCAGCCCCACGAAAGTGCGCTGAGGGCGGCGGGTGAACGAGACTGGTCTCTCAGCCACACCTGTCCGCCAGAGAGCGACTGGCCCCGCCATTGTGGGGGTGCGGCGAAAATCAGACGGCACGAAAGCAGTGCGCTGACAGCGGCAGGGGAAGGAGACCGGTCTCCGCCTGAAAGTCCACGCTCTGCTCACGCCCGCCAGAGGGCCGCTCTGGCTCGCTGGGATGGACCTGCACGGAACAGGACTCTGTCATCACACGGTGCCTGCCTACAGCAGAGTCAACACCTGGAACTGATTCTTTATTTTTTTATTTTTTTTTTTTTTCTCTCTCATTAGTTTTTTGTTCTGGTGAAGGGGTTTTTATTTTTGTTTTTATTTTGTTTTTATTTTATTTTATTTTTTTATTTTTTTCTTTTGTGGGGTTTTATTTCTGTTTTATCTGTTTGCTTTGTTGTTTTTGTCTTCATTTTTGTTTCTGTTTGTCTATTTGCTCTTTCCTTCATTATTCTCTCTGGCTTTTATATGAGTGTAAACAGCGCCTCTAACCTCTTTGTGATTGTGGTTGTGATCTGTTCTTCCTTTTATCCTTTCCTTCTCTTTTTCCCACCAGTCCTCTGCACCAGTGTCCCAATGTTAGTGGGATCCCTCTTGGTCCTCTAACCTTACATCTAATTCCTTCCTCTTCTCACAATACTCTATTTCCTCCTTAACTCATTTTAAATTTAAACTCCTGAGGGGAAAAATTGACATACTAAGGACTTGTATACTGCATATAATTTTTCTGGTGTGTTTTAGATTTTGTTATATAACCGCAACTCTACTTTATACAGCTAAAAGTGGTAAATAACTGGTTAGCTCAGTCTGTCATTTTCTAGGCTGTGTTTGATGCTTCAGTTACCATTATAGCCAAATGTAAAATAATTGTTCTAAACAGCTTTCCTCCTGATATTTCATGATTGATACTGACTACGGGACACAGAAAATACAGTGGCCACAGTACCCCCAATGAATCAAGGACTGGGCCAAACAGGTAGCAACTTTCACATCCAACGATTGAAGAGGTAGGATCCTGGCAGAAAGCTTCAAAACCAAAAAACCCAAAGCAAGCTCCATTGGAAGATACTGCAGAGAAGTAGTTCATTCTTCTAAGGATCTTGAACACTAGCAATAAAGTAACCCTAGCATAGGTCAATTGACAAACATCAACCCCAGGAATTAAAGAAAGAAAACATGAGACGACACATAACAAGATGCAACCCCACACATCCAATTCACCAAAGGCAAACCTGGGGGCAACGAGGTGGGACAATCCGAAAGCCACCCACCTGCATATCTGAAAGGGTAACAACAAACAATTGAATGAGGCGCTGGAAAAAAATTAAAGCAGAAATAATTTCACAGATAACTGCAGAGATAATGTCCACAATGAAGACTATGCTTAAGGACACTATAGCTGATACAGACAAAAAAATAGATGAACTTAAGAAAACTATAGAAACCATGAATGCTCAGCATAGGAAAGAAATGGAATCCATAAAGCAGATTCAAGCAGATATCCAAGAGAACAAAAGTTCCATTGAAAGTATTTGTAGCAGATTAAGCCAATGTGAGGACAGGATATCAGATATAGAAGACAAGCTTGCAATTAGTGATCATGAAAAGAAAGAATTCTTAAAAACAGCAAGGGACCATGAAAAATCAATTCAGCAGCTGCTAGATGACTCAAAGATAAACAACTTAAGAATAATTGGAATAAATGAAAAAGCAGGAGATAGCATCAATGACATTAAAACCTTGTTCAAAGACATTATCAGGGAGAACTTTCCTGGAAGAGAAAAAAGAATTTGACCCCCCAATAAGTGAAGCTTTTAGAACACCAACTAGACATGATCAAAAAAAAAACTTCAGCCAGACATATCATAGTCACGATCCCAGAAATTCAACAGAAGGGCAGAATCTTAAAAGCTGTTAGGGAGAAGAGACAAATCACCTATAAAGGAAAACCCCATCAGAATCACAGCTGACTTTTCAGCACAAACCCTCAATTCAAGAGAGCTTGGAATGATGTATTTCAAGCTCTAAGAAAAATAATTTTCAACCCAGATTGATGTATCCCGCAAAACTATCTTCAAAATGATGGAGAAATAAAATACTTTCATGACAAAGAACATCTAAGAAAATTTATGACCACAAAACCAGCACTCCAAAATTGTTCTGAAAGACATTCTAGAAAGAGATAGGAACCCCAACAGAAGGAATCCACCAGGCAGGGCAGATAATTAAATAGCAGGAAAGGGGAAAAACAAAGAGTGGGAACCAACAACAGGAAAAATATGACAAGTATAAGTCAATACATATCAGTTTTAAACCATCAATGTTAACGGTCTCAATTCACCAATCAAAAGGCACAGACTGGCAAAAAGGATCAAGAAGCAAGATCCAACAATATGCTGTATACAAGAAACACATTTAATTCAGAAAGAAATTCATAGAATGAAAGTCAAAGGATGGAAAACAATACTCCATGCAACAGGAACCCAGAAAAAAGCAGGGTAGCTATTCTTTTTTGCAGACAAAGTGAATTTCAAGCCAAGAATGATTCAGAGAGATAAAGATGGTCATTACATCCTTGTAAAGGGAACAATCCAAGAGGAAGAGATAATGATTATAAATATATATGTGTCAAAATACCATGCACCCAACTATATAAAACAAGTACTAAAGGACATGAAAAATCAAATAAGCACTAATACAATTATATTGGGAGATCTCAATACTCCACTGTCCACAAAAAGAGGATAAACTAGACAGAAAATCAATAATGGAAATAATAGAACTGAACCAAACTTTGGAACAAATGGACTTAGTAGATGTCTACAGAGTGTTCCACCCCACAACATCAGAATACACATTCTTCTCAGCTGCGCATGGGACGTTCTCCAAAATAGACCCACATACTAGCTCATAAAACCTGCTTAAGTAAATGCAAAGGAATTGAAATTATCCCATGCATATTATCAGACCATAGTGCAATGAAATTGGAAATCAATGGCAAAGAAATCACAAAAACTCCCTAAACACATGGAAATTAAACAGCACCCTCCTGAACAACCAATGGGTCACAGATGAAATTAAAGAAGAAATTAGACAATTTCTACAACTGAATGATAATGACAGTACAACATACCGGAACTTATGGGATACAATGAAAGCAGTCCTCAAGAGGAAAATTTATAGCATTAAATACTTAGATTAGGAAAATAGAGAAGCGCAAATAAACAACTTAATGGCGAACCTCGAACTTCTAGACAAAAGAAGAGCAGGTTAAGCCAAAGCCCGTACAAGGGAAGGAAATTACAAGATCAGAGCAGAAATTAACTGTAATTGGAGACTAAAAAAAACAATACAAAGAAATCAATGAAGCAAAAAGTTGGTTCTTTGAAAGAATAAATAAGATTGACAAACCCTTATCCAACCTTATTAAAAAAAGAAAAGAAAAGACTCAAATCCATGCAATTGAAAATGAAAAGGGTGATATCACGACGGACCCTGCAGAAATCCAGAAGATCATCTATACCTATTTTAAAAATCTATATTCTACTAAGATGGAAAATGCAGAAGAAATGGACAGATTCCTAGATTCGTATGAATTACCAAAGCTGAATCAAGAAGATTTAAAAATCCTAAATAAACCAATATCAACCAATGAAATTGAAGATGTAATTAAAAACCTCCCAACAAAGAAAAGCCCAGGCCCTGATGGATTCACTGCCGAATTCTACAAGAAATTTAGAGAAGACCTAACGCCACTACTTCTCAAACTTTTTAATGAAATTGAAAGGGAGCAATACTCCCAAATTCATTCCTGGAAGCAAGCATTACCCTGATACCAAAACCAGAGAAGGACCCAACTAAGAAAGAGAACTACAGGCCAATCTCCCTAATGAACATAGATGCAAAAATCCTTAATAAGATACTGGCAAACAGAATCCAACAAATCATCAAGAAGATTATACACCATGACCAAGTTGGATTCATCCCTGAGATGCAGGGATGGTTCAACATACGTAAATCAATAAATGTAATACACCATATTAACAGAACCAAAGACAAAAATCACATGATCATCTCAATAGATGCAGAAAAAGCTTTTGACAAAGTCCAGCACCTTTTCATGATAAAAACCCTACAGAAAATTGGAATAGAGGGTCTTTATCTCAACCTGGTAAAAGCTATCTATGACAAACCAACAGCCAATATTATACTAAATGGCCAAAAACTGAAAGCCTTCCCTCTAAAATCAGGAACAAGACAAGGATGTCCACTGTCCCCACTCTTATTCAACATAGTTCTGGAAACTTTAGCCAGAGCAATTAGACAAGAGAAAGAAATAAAGGGAATAATGATTGGAAAGGAAGAAGTTAAATTTTCATTATTTGCAGACTGACATGAATACTCTACACACGAAGACCCCAAAAAGTCACTAAAAACTCTGCTAGATTTAATAACCAAATTCAGTAGTGTAGCTGGATACAAAGTCATATACTCAAAAGTCAATAGCCTTCCTGTACACAAATAACAAATCTACTGAAAGAGAAATTAGGGAAACAATACCTTTCACAATACCATCCAAAAAATGAAATACCTAGGAATCAACCCTCACAAAGATGTAAAAGACCTATACACTGAAAACTCCAGTACCTTGAAAAAGGAGATTGAAGAGGATACTCAGAAAATGAAAGATATCTTGCTCCTGGATAGGAAGAAACCCAATATAGTGAAATGGCCATACCTTCCAAAATTGTTATACAGATTTAATGCAATTCCAATCAAAATTCCAACAGCATATCTCACAGAATCTAGAGGAAACAATCCTAAAAATTCATTTGGAATCAGAAGAGACATAGAATAGCAAAGGGCCAATTCTGGGCAACAAGGCAAGGCAGGGTGCATCACAATCCCGACTTGAAATTATACTATAAAGATACTGTGATAAAAACAGATGTTGGTACTGCAAAAAAACAGCCCTGAAGATCACTCGGAAACAGATTAGAAGATGACTTGAAACAACCCCAGACATACTAAGCCACCTTATCTTTGACAAAGGTGCCAACACATCAGTGGAAGAAAAGATAGCCTCTTTACTAAATGGTGCTGGAGAGAACAACTGGCTCTACACATGCCAACGCTTAAAACTAGACCCATATCTTTCACCATGCACTAAACTAAATTCAAAATGGATCAGAGCTCTAATATTAAAACAGAAACATTAAATCTGCTGGAAGGTAGGATAGGTAAATACCTTGAAGACATTGGTGTAGGCAAAGACTTTATGAATAAAAACTCAACCGCATGGGAACTATCCCAAAGAATCAATAACTGGGATCTCATTTTATTAAAAAGCTTTTGCACAGCAAGAGAAACCACCAACAGAGTGAAAAGACAACCCACAACGTGGGAAAAAAATGTTTGCCAGCTGTTCCTCAGACAAAGGATTACTATTGAGAACATATAAAGAACTCAAAAAAATCAGACCTCCCAAATTTAAAGACCCACTCCAAAAATGGGCATCTGAGATGAATACACATTTCTCAGATGAAGAAATACTAATGGCAAATAAATATACAAAAAAATGTGCAACATCACTAGTCATTCGAGAGATGCAAAATTAAAACAACACTGAGATACCATCTTACTCCAGAAAGAATGGCTACTATAAAGAAATCAACTAATAACAAATGCTGGAGGGGCTGTGGGGAAAAAGGAACCCTTCTTCACTGTTGGTGGGAGTGTCGACTGGTACAGCCACTGTGGAAGTCAGTGTGGAGATTCCTCAAAAACTAGGGTTGGAGGTCCCATTTGACCCAGCTATTCCCCTTCTGGGCATCTTCCCAGAGAATTAAAAACATCGTACCACAGTGATATATGTGCACCCATGTTTATAGCAGCACAATTTGTAATAGCCAGATCTTGGAAACAACCCAAATGCCATCAACTGAGGAATGGATAAGAAAGATGTGGTATTTTTATACAATGGAGTACTATTCAGCCATAAAGGATAAACTGGAGACTTTTATAGGTACATGGATGCAACTCGAGAAAATACTCAATAAGTGAAATAAACCAGACGCACATGTGTAAGCATCGTATTGTCTCTCTAGTATGAGAAACTGAAAGAGTAAATAAGATCCAAAATGTACAATAGACACGGTGAATCAAAAAGAAACTGGTCAATAAGAAAGAGAGACTGGAATGGGGAAAAGAAAGAAGGGAAAGGGAAAAAAATTGTATATGTATATAAGATGGTTAAGATAGATACACTACCAGTTTTACTTAGTTTATTGAAGAGTAAGGTTTGAGCCAATAATGATTGGACAATTCAATGCTAATGTCTGGTATCCTGAATAACTAACTTAAAGATAATAATACGTAAAGCATTGACCATTGTTATCCTCATATTATGTTGTTTTGAAAATTTGTTCTTTGTTTGATTTGTTTTGTTTTTTCTTCTCTTTAAAATAAAAAAAAATGACTTTTCTAACTTAACTCTGACCTTCGTGGGAATGGACTCATGATTAAAAATATATCTCAGGAGACTGTAAGAGGTTCTGGACACTGATTGTCAGCATAAAGACAGTTTGCCTTTGGTGGCTCTGAACAAGGCAGTAGGCCAGGTGTGGTGGTGCATGCCTATAATCTCAGCACTCTGAGGCAGGAGGATCACCGTGAGCTGGAGGCCAGCCTGGGCTACACAGTGAGTTCAAGGCCAGCCTGGAAGACGTAGTGAGACCCTGTCTGAAAGAAAGAAAGAAAGAAAGAAAGAAAGAAAGAAAGAAAGAAAGAAAGAAAGAAAGAAAAGAAAGAAAGAAAGAGAGAGGAGAGAGAGAAAGAAAGAAAGAAGAAGAAAGAAAGAGAAAGAAAGAAAAGAAAGAAAAGAAAGAAAGGAAAGAAAGAGAAAGAAAAGAAAAAGAAAGGAAAAGAAAGAAAGAGAAAGAAAGAAAAAGAAAGAAGGAAAGAAGAAAGAAAGAAAGAAGAAACAAAAGAACAAGACAGTAAGAGAGTAAGCGCTAGGCAGAGTGGGTTTCTATGTAAGCAGCTAACGGACAGCCAAAAGCATAGGCCCGCAGTGGTTCACCTGGATCCAAACTCTGACCCCACCCATGACCGCCACTAAGGTAATGAGCTCAATGGCCTTAAGGGAAGTGACCAGTCCCCCCAAGAGTCTCAATTTTCTCATCAGTAATAAAGAAAGTATAATAGTAACTCCTGCCTCAGCCTCCCCCAATGCTGGGATTCCAGGCATGTGCCACCATGGAAAACATATAAAAAGAAACACAGGGGCTGAGGGTGTAGCTCCGTGGTAGAGCACTTGCCTAGCATGAGCAAGGCTCTGGGTTCATCCCCAGTTCTACAAAACAAAAAACCAAAAACACAGAAAGTCTGTAATACTTTAAAATATAAAGCTACTGCCCAGGTTGCACCTAAGCTAGGGTGCCTCGGGGATGAAAAGCACACTGAGCGCAATAACAAGCCTCTCCTCTGGGAACCAGATCCCAAGAACATCCTGGACTCCAGGAACCAAGAGCATCTGGCTGATAGCTAGGACTAATGTGTGTAGGAGGGTGGGGATAAGCTGGCTTAGGGCAAATTCTGCCTCTCAGCTTCTTGTAAAATGGCAATGCCGGGGCCGGTGAGATGGCTCAGCGGCGTAAGCGCCTGCCTGGCAAGCGCGATGGCCCGAGTCCGACTCCCGGAACCCACATACGAAAAAAGGGCCGGTGATATCGCTCAGCGGCATGGGCGCCTGCTGGAGTGCGAGGTTCTGAGGTCGACCCCTGGTACCCACAAAAAATAAAATAAAATAAAATGAAATGGCAATGCCAACACCCTGACTGTTTAACAGTGACTCAGTCAAAGTCTCTAAATCCTGGCCATATTTCATTTTCCCCAACTATGCTAGTAATGACCACTATAACTTTTTCTGGCTCAGATGATACTTTGCATTTAGTTGTCCTGTTTATTACAACAGTGACACCCACCTTTGTGTTTTGCTTCCTCTAACATTGATATCTTGGAAGCATCAAGCCCTTTGTCTTGTAGAATATGATAAAGACCAAGCAGATAACAATATTGTTTTAAACTGCCGTAAAGCCAGTAGTTATGAACCTGAGTTTTGGGGTTGGAATTTCTGGGCTCAAATCCTCTGTCCTTCTCTGCTAACTATATACACTTAGCCAAATTATTATACCACTCTGTGCTTCAATCACATGTATAAAATGAAAAAAGTAATAGGACATAATATGTACAAAGTGTTCAGGACAATACCTGTACAACAAATGTGCACAAACTGTTAAGTATCCTTCTTAAAAAAAAAAAAAGTAGCGGCACAGGCGCCTGCTGGCGCGCGAGGTCCTGAGGTCGACCCCCCGGTACCCACAAAAAAAAAAAAAAAAAAAAGTATCCTTCTTGTGGGATTTGAGTTTTAAAATCTGTGTTTTAGCTAGAAAAACATTTTCATTTAATAATAACTGATTTGTTTTTTTTTTTTTTTTGAGACAGGTTCTCACTGTGTATTCCAGGCTGGTCTTAACTCACTCTAGATAGCCCAAATTGCCCTTGAACTCAAAGTGATCTTCTTGCCTCAGCCTCCCAAGTATTCAGGTTACAGGTGTGCACCACCATGACCATTTAAGGGCTTTCTATTGTTGTCCAGGCTGGCCTTAAACTCACTTCGTAGCCCGGGCTGTCCTCAAACTTGTGGTAATACTCCTGCATCAGCCTCTCTCATGCTGGGACTACAGGCAGGCACCACTACCCCAGGCTTGATCATAAATGAATTTTTTAAGTGCTTAGTAAACAGATATAACTATATTAGTTGCTACAGTAAAAATAAAAAAAAAACCGTCCATAGATGGAAAAATAAATTTTAAGATACCATATCTGAGTTAGATTTAGTGGTACATCCCTGTAATCCCAGCATTCTGGGAGACTGAGGCAGAAGAATCACAAATTCAAGCCCAGCCCGGGCAATTTAGTGACTTAGCAAGACCCTGCCTCCAAATTAAAAAAAAAAGAAAAAAAAAAAAAAAAAAAAAAAAGGCTGGGATGTAGCTCAGTGTGAAGGCCCTGGGTTCAATTATCAGTACAGTGCTACGAAATAAATAAATAAATAAGCCCTACTCACAGAGTAATCACAGAGTTTCTCAGAATGAATTTACTAAAATATTTGAAACAAGCTGAGTGTGGGGGCGCATACCTGAAATCCTAGCACTCTAGGAGGTTTAGGCAGGAGAATCTCAACTTCGAACCCAGCTTGGACTATTTATTTATTTACTTACTTATTTGAGATAGGGTCTCACTATGTAGTTCAGGCTAGCTTTGAATTCACTATGTAGCCCAGACTGGCCTTGAACTCACAGCGATCCTCCTGCCTCAGCCTCCAAAGTGCTGGGACTACAGATATGCACCACCACGCCCAGCTGCAATTTATTTATTTAGCAAGACTTGTCTCAAAACCAACAAAAAAAAACTCACTGGGGATGTAGCCTAATGCAAAGTGTCAGGGTTCAATCATATAGATATAGATATAGATATAGATATAGATATAGATATAGATATAGATAGATATAGATATAGATATAGATATAGATATAGATATAAACATATAATTTTTTTTCCTCCCTCAATCGGAGTAGAGTGCAGTGCCAGTAACCTGAGCAAGCATGAAGTTCATACTGCTAAGGAGCAGAGGCGGAAGTAGTCTGTGTCTACAGATATAACTGAAGAATGTATACAAACTGACAAGTGAGAGCAGAAGAGACAGGCATCATTCCAGGCAGACACAAACCACTTGAGCAAAGGAGTAATACGGGATGAAAAGGTGAGGGTCGTGGGAAGGAAGGACAACTAGCTAGTGCGAGACCAGGTTCTGGCTGGCTTAAAACATCCAGGTATAAGCAACTAATCTTCATGCAGGAAGTAAAAGAGAGCCATTTTAGTTTGAGAAAGTGGTTTTAGCCAGGTAGGGAAAAACTGGGGGCTCAGCCTGTGCAAAAATAATCCCCCAAGGGTAAAAGTACTTTGTCTTTCACTTGGAAAACGTCACCTACGTGCCTGTTCGTGGGAAGGCGGGGATGTTAGGCATTAAGAGAGCCAGGACACCCACCTGGAAGTCAGGCGCACGCAGCAAGTCGCGGGGGTTTAATCCCAGCCACAGTGCTACTGTCCACAAGTTACCGAAACCAAGTTTACAAAAGTGTCAGCTCCCTCACCGACGACAGTATTACGCTGGTGCCGGGCTTTATTTCACTGAGTACAAAGGATGGGAAAGGGAGAGTGGGGTGAGAAAGTGAAAGCAAACGGCCGGAGGTGGGGAAGGCGGCGGGCGCGCGCGGGGGGCTCCCGGCCTGCTGCTCCGGTCGGGGGTCGGGCGGCCCTCAGGGGCCCCCCGGGGCCCGCGCCTCCGGCGCCTCCCGCGCAGCTCGTGTGCTCGCGGGCGGGGCGCCCGGCAGCCGGCGGTGGCCAATCGGGGCGGGCGTCCGGGGAGGGGCGGGGCTTGCCTGCTTGGACTCCGCGAGTCCTCGTTTTTGCACACACACGAATACAAAGAGCCATACGACCTTCGGGTATCCTTTTTCCATTTTTTTCCCCTCCTTAATCTTGTCTGTGTTTTCAAATTTTTGAAAAGTAGAGAGCTGTGGCAGTGCTGGGGTGAGGAAACTGTTGCTAAGGGGAATTTTCTCTTTTCCCCATTTCTTTTCCTGTCTCTCTTCCTCTTTCTTTTTCCTGATCAAGGCTTTAAATATACCAAGAAGTTGAGAAGCAGGATGGCCGTGTACAACTGTTTCCAGCCAAATTTACAGTGTTTTTTTTGTTTTTTTGTTTTTTTTTTTTTTCCTTTTTGCTGTCACATTTTAAGAACTGGTAAATTTTTGTGGTCGAGGGATTTAAAATTTTAGCCGCTTGGGAAGTATAGATTTCTTTTTTTAAAAAAAAGGGCTGGAGGGATAATGTAAATTCCTGCCACGGGTAGCATCGCAGGAAGCAGAAAACGATTTGAGGCTCCCTCAGCCCTTTGGCGTGCATTTTACACACCCTTCCCCAGAACCAAAACCAAGTGGCTTGGATGTGACAATTGTCCAAGGCCAATAGATTTAAAATATTGGGATAATTGGGACACTTATTTCCCCGGGGAGAGGATGGTGTGACTTGCACACACATTTTCATGAGGACATTTCTCTGTGTGTGTGTGTGTGTGTGTGTGTGTGTGTGTGTATTTCTTAAAGCAAATGATTTCATAAAATATTTATCTTGGGGTTTATTCTTTATGTATTATATGTACAATATGTGTATATGTGCCATATCAGATTTTATTTTCAAAAGTGATTGCCTTTGGTTTTATGTGTGCAAAATAGACCTTAGAATGTGAACTTTTTCTGTTGTGCTCCCAAATGTGACCAAAACAGGATTTCATGTGCAAAGTAAAGCTAAGAGGAAATCCTAAATTTAAGCCTAGTTACTTTCATTCTATTTGCATTTACAGTATTTTTCTGCTCCTCGTTTAAAGGATCAGATTAGTAAATAATTAAAAAATTGCCAGAGAGCGTATAGTCTATGTTGCAAATGAGGGTAGGCAATTTATTGAATCTGTGGTTCAGAGCTGCCTGTAGTGATTGTTTTGCCTAAGTGGTTTTGCTTTTTATTGTCTCACGTTCTTAAATGTACAGCCGTGTATATTTTGGCCTTTATGACTGGTTTGGTTGGTGTGGTCCGAAGGGAAGTTCTCTTGGCTTTTTGACAAAATGGTCGTTTATTGGTTGGGATTTGTTTGAAAAGCTCCACAGTTGATAAAGTATCAGGAAAAATTCAGTCAAGTCTATTCTTAAAAACTGTTCACAGTGGTGTTGATGGGGGCCAAGAGGAGGCAAAGGCAAATAAGAGGGATTAAAAATGCATTTTGTTATCATGTTGCATTTTTGGAACGAAAATCCTCCCTTGGTCTAAGTCTCAGTGAAAAGCGAATTAGAGGGGCCAGTGAGATGGCTCAGCGGTATAGGCGCCTGCCTGGCAAGCGCAAGGGCCGGAGTTCAACTCCGAGATCCCACATACGAAAAAAGGGCCGGTGATACCGCTCAGCCGCCCGGGCGCCTACTGGCGCGTGAGGTCCTGAGGTCAACCCCCGGTACCCACAAGAAAAAAAAAAAAAGCGAATTAGAGGGCAACAGGCTCAAAGCAGAGCCTCCCGCTGTAGAAGCCCTACTGTCACTGCCTGCGTTTATAGGACCACTGTTACCTCATTAGCAGTCATACAGACAATATCCATATTCAAATCTGTATTTGCAGACTGGAATAAAAGCACAGAAGTATATGGGGTGATAAAGGAGAAACTGGAGTGTTTCTAGTGTAGTAGCAACCAAGTGATTAAAAAAAGGATCTACTCTAGGGTTCAAACTTAATTACAAAACCTCTGTATGATGACGATCATATACTCCCACCCCTCAGCTGTGTCCTACTCCATTTCAAGCAGTATTTAAGACACCTAAGTAACAACTGCAATAAAGTTATGTGTACAAGGTCTTGAATTCATTATAAGGAAATTAGACCTGCGTTGCTTCCCAAACCTACTCATGCTATTGACTTTTGTTACCTCAGCAGTGATGGGCATTTTTATGGGGTTTTGCTCTAACCCTCCACCTTACTACAGGTTACCACGCACACTTAGCAACTCAGAAAAGGGGGGGGTACACAGCTCCACTTCCTAGGCTACTCGATTTCCACATCTTGGGACCTAGGCTCATAGGCAGTGTCCTCGCTTTGAATTTCTTTGTAAGAAAGAGAATTCCTCGTGCGTTGGCTTGGCTTTCTTAGCAAAGAAAAGCAAATCTGAGCTCAGTAGATTTTATTTTCCTGGGAATCCAAGGGTCCCTTAGAGATGAAAACTTTGAACTAAGAGGAACTGCTTTTGCAAGCGTTACCTGAAATCAAGGCCGGTAGGAACTAAAAATCAGCCACCACCAGATTGTATGAAACCAATCTGAGGGCACTGTATTTGTAATCGTGTACACATAGCTTTGTGAACAGCAGAGAACAAAAGCAAGTAAACACAAAACAAGCCAAAGATGGCGTCTAACGGCCTTGGAAAAAGCCTCTCAGTCGTGTCCCTCCTTGAGGAGGCCCCACCCCTCCCTGACTCGTTGAGTGACTGGTCATGTTCGCCAATAGCAACTCTGCTCCTGCTAATCCCTGTCGCCCAAGCGCCAATCATCGAGAGCTAGAAGGCAAGCGGGGCGGTGCTTTCCCGCGTGCGCGCGCTGGCTGAGTACACGCGCTGGCGCTGCTGACTGCTGCCGTCTGGGCCTTGTTGAGTAAGCGCGCGGTGTCGTGAGGCACACGTGATGGAACGCCAGTAGGGCTGCCTAGAGTGGGACCCCGCGTCTGTTCTCGCGCTGAGCGTGTGCTCCAGCTCACGACCTCAGCTTTCGTGGCCGCATAATGTACCCACGTTGACCCCGCAAGGTCACCGACTGCGCCTCTCCATTGGGCTCTCCACCGCCCGGCGGGGACTGTCCCCTTCCCCTTCCCCGGGGCCCCCAGGGCGTGCCGTGGCCGGCACAGTGGCGGGGCTCCCGGTCCCTGTGCCTGACGACTGTTCCCAGCGTCGCTGTGCCCTCTGCTTGTAGCTGAATCACACTGCCTGTCGGGAATGGTTCTGCTGTCCCTGGTGTCCACTTTCTCATCTTTGACTAATAATGAAGTAACATTTACCGAGGACTTGCTGGGCACGTGTTAGGGTTCTAGGAGCTAACTTTACATTTTTCTGTTTCTCCAGAAATGCAGTAAGAGCACTTCTATATCAGGCACATTTATATGAAAATCTGAATGCGGAAATTCTGGTGTTACCGAGTTACACTTTAGCGAATGTAAATAAAAAAGGACTGTGCTTGCTCTGGGTTAAAAACTCATGCCCTGCTCTACAACTAAACTTGTAACTTGGGTATTACAGGGAATCTTGTTTAAGACCCTTCTGCCCTCTGGGTCTGCATTTCTGTTTTGTACACCTAATAATGAGGACTTAAGATTTTTTTTGCAGATCATTAGATGGGTCAGTCTTTTAACATGTAGGGAAATTGTATTGTATGGTACCTGATTACCTGCTCATGTGTGATAGGACCTCATTTCTGATAGAAAAATAGGTTTTGAGAGGACCTTCAAACAGGTGAGCCATTTCGAACCTTGAAGTGGAGGAGCAGAGCTGACCAGCACAGAGGAGCTTTTTTTCTTGAGAGGATCTTTAAGTGACCATTTTCCTATTTTATGTCTTACAATGAAGGTTATGATATGAATTGCCAGGCTTTCAGTAATCACGTTCAAGAAAGGCCATTTCTAGCCTGACCCTGAGCGAACCAAAGGCCCATTATAAGAGCATATATCATCTGAGGGATACCATATCACGCACATTTATTAAGTAGTGAAAAAACTTATTTTTCATAGTTTGGAGGTGAACTCAGTCAAGCAGAAAATTCAAACTCAGAATGGGGAGAAGGCAAGCAAGGGAACTGCCAAGACTATGATATATTCAGTCCTTACAAAAATATGCGAGACTCAGGAGGAGAGGGATGGTAAAGATTATGAACAGTCTCACCCTGAACTGTCTAAAGGAGATGAGTTTTCTTTCTTTTTTTTAATCTAAATATTTATGAAAAATATCAAAATTATCGGGAAGTACATTTTCTAGGCTCATTTCACATGTATTAAAATTAGACCAGTACTGAAATGAACCCAAATATATTCTGTGCAAATTTCAATATAACATCTGTCAGACTGAAGATCTTTTTCTTAGCACCCAATTAGAAAAGTTGTTAGCATTTTCCTTAAAGTTTATTTTTTGAATTTGAATTGTCATTCATTCATTTATTTATTTTGAATTTTTACCTCCAGAAAATCTTCGTATAGAAAGATTATTTTAGAGGCTATATTCTTGGAGTCCCAGGAATTGGACTCCTACATGCTAGGCAAGTGCTGTACCACGGAACAACACCCCCCATGAACTTTGATAGCATTTTATAAAATACATGTATATTGTTTGATAGTGGCCATTTTAGTTTATTCTATTTTTTTCTTTCCTAAACAAAAATATGAACTCTTGGTTTATAAATAATCAGGGTGGCAGTGTAATTTAGTGGGTGGATTGTCCTGCAGCCCTGGGTTTTTTTTTTGTGTGTGTGTGTGGGTACCGGGGGTCGACCTCAGGACCTCGCGCGCGGCAGCAGGCACCCTGCCGCTGAGCGATATCACTGGCCCTTTTTTTCGTAGGTGGGTTCTGGGAGTTGAACTCGGGCCCTCGCGCTTGCCAGGCAGGCGCTTATGCCGCTGAGCCATCTCACCGGCCCGGCCCTGGGTTTTATCCTCAGCACCACACACAAAAAAGGGATTTAGCCAGGTGTGATGGTGAGCACCCATAGTCCCAGCCACTGGGGAGGCTGAGGCAGGACGATCATTTAAGCCCAAATGTTAGAGGTCAGGCAGGGCAACACAATCAGATCTTATATCTAAAAGATAAAGGAAATAAGTTTTCTAGGAATCTGAAATTACAAAAGTTGACAGTATTAATATTTAAAAATAATGATATAGACATTGCCATGATAATTTATTGGTGTTAACCCCGCTTTGCCAAGCATTCTTTGGATTGCTTCTGGATTACTGAATTATATAGTTATATATTTTGAGGACTGGGGATGTAGCTCAGTGGTAGAGTGCTTGTGTGGCATACACCAGGCTCCACGTTTGATCCCTAGCATTAGCAGGGGTTGGGGGAAGCTATACATTTTGAAAATGGAATCAAGTATAGGTATGTCAATAACGTTGGGAGGGTTAAGTGGGCTGTGCTAGGAAAAAAATAATTACATTAGGTGTAGGGTGTTAGAAAAGAATTTAAACTGGGTGAGGTGTCCCACACCTGTGATCAGCTACTTGGGAGCCTGAGGCTGGAAGATCAAAAGTGCAAGACCACCTGCACAATTTAGCAAGACCCTATCCCAAAATAAAACAGAAGGGCTGGGTGCAGCTCAGTGGGAGCCTGTGAGAGGCCTTGGGTTCAGTTCCCAGGAGAGAGATGGTCAGGGGAGGGGAATTGTAACAGGTTTTAACAAAAGTAATACAATAATATCTGTAATACAGTTCCATTAATAATTGGAATACTCATACTGAGAAAAATCTGTCTCTGAAAGAAGAACTTATTTTCCTCTCTGGCCCAATAAATTTGGTGATGATCACAGTAAAATAAAATGCAATTCCATAATTTCCATCTTTTTTGACCACTCCGCTATCCTTGTCACAGTTGGTCACATCCACTCTCTGACATTTTCTCTACTTTGGTTGCTGTAACACTGCTCTTTGTCCCTCTTGCTGACCATTCCTCCTCGAGCTTCTCTCTTTAATGAAACTCTTTCTTGGACTGGCATCAAGTGCTGCGCTTGGTCTTTGTGTTTCACTCAAGACTTACACTTGGAGAGCTCCTTCGTTCACTTGGTATCAACAGTAATGCTGCTGAACGCTTCAAATCTGTGTTCCGGCTCTGACCTTCCTCTCATTTTTGTTTTTTAGTTCTACTCAGTTGTTTTTAGGACACTATACTTACAGATGTTGCCATCAATGGAAATTTAATATGTTAAATAAACACATAACCTTTTCTAAGGTAGTGGGCCCTCATCTCAACTGCCTCATTTCTGGTTAGCTTTTTGTTTTTCGGGTTTTTTTTTTTTTGTTTTTTTGGGTATCGGGAATCAATCTCAGGACCTCGTGCTTGCTAGGCAGGTGCTGCGCCGCTGAGCTATATCCCTGACCCCTCATTTCTGTTATTTTGTCAGTGGTACCATCTTGTGTGTGACCCTCAGGCATATATATATATATTTTTTTCTTTTCTTTTTCTTTTTCTTGTTCTTTTTTTGCAATACAAGGGATTGAACTCAGGGCCTTCACATTGAGCTACATCCCCAGCCCTTTTCTATTTTGTCTTCTTTGGGGGTTTGTTGGTTTGGGTTTTGGTTTTTTGAGACGGTCTTGCTGTGCAGTTTAGGCTGGTCTTGAACTCACTATGTGGCCCAGGCTGGCCTCGAACTCAGGGTGTTCCTCCTGCCTTGGCCTTCTGAGTGCTGAGATTACAGGCACACACCACCACATCCAGCTTATTTTTTATTTTTGAAACAGGGTCTTACAAAGTCATTAAATTGCCCAGGCTTAGCTAAGACTTGGGATCCTCCTGCCTCAGCCTTCCAGAGTGCTGGGATTTTGTGTGCCATCATGTCCAGCTTTATAATTTTGGAATTGTTAATGCATATCTCTGTCCCCCATATTTATTAACTAAAGAAATATCAGTGCTTCCTCCAGGGTGTCACAAATTCATCTCCACAACCCCCTTCTCATCAATTCATTCCTGGGTCACTTAAATGGCCTCCTAATGTTTAACTGTTCCACTTGAGGTATCTAAGGCAGAGGTTGGCAAACTGCAACCCATAGCCTAATCCAGCCTTCCACCTGTTTTTGTATGGCCTGCTGGCTAGGAAGGGCTTTTACATTTATGTTTTGTGACATTTCAGTGTCTATAAATAAAGTTCATTGGAACACAGCCATGTGCAGTTGTTTACATATTGTCTGTGAATGCTTTGATGGCACAGTAGCAGAGTCCTGTAGTTGTGGTAGAAACCACTAGGCCACAAATCCTAAATTGTCCTCTGCCTGATCTTTCTCAGCGATTTGTGGCCCTGCTCTGAGAGTTTCCTTAACTTGGTTTCAAAGCCCTCTGGCAGCTGTCCTTACAAGACTAGAGAAGCCCTGTGCTCTGACCTCTTGCACGTGCTCTGTTAAATCCTGTAATATTTTTTTCTCTATAGAATGTCTCACCAGCTCCTGTACATTGCTCGAGGTAGTTGGAGGTTTTGCTATAAGAACTCATTCTCAGACGATTTCATTCTGTTAATCTTTCCTTTATTTTAAATTTCTCCTCAGGAGTTTTCAATCTGTACTATATTTTTGGCACTTGTGTATTTTGCTTTGTTTTCGCTTTTTTTTTTTTTTTTTTTTTTTTTTTTTTTGTGGGTACCGGGGGGTCGACCTCAGGACCTCGCGCGCCAACAGGCACCCGTGCCGCTGAGCGATATCACCGGCCCTTTTTTCGTATGTGGGTTCCGGGAGTCGAACTCGGGCCCTCACGCTTGCAAGGCAGGCGCTTACGCCGCTGAGCCATCTCACCAGCCCGCTTTTTTTTTTTTTGAGACAGAATCTCACTATACAGTTCAGGCTGGCCCTGAACTCACTATGTAGCCCAGGCTGGCCTCAAACTCTCGGTGATCCTTCTGGCTCAGCCTCCCGAGTAGAGTGCTGGGATTACAGGCTTGTGCCAGGACACTTGGCTTTTGCTTTTGTTTGAGACAGGGTCTTGCTATGTAGTTCAGGCTGGCTTCAAACTCATTATGTAGCCCAGGCTGGCCTCAAGCTCACAGCAATCCTCCTGCCTCAGCCTCCCTAATTATTATTATTTTAGTTTTTTCTGACAGGGACTACAGGCAAGCGCCACCATGTCTGGCTTGCTTTGTTTTTTAGATATTTCAAGTTTAACACATCTCATGGTTTGTTTTGTTTTGTTTTTGGTTTTCCTGTACTGAGGACTGAACCCAGGGATGCTCTACCACAGAGCTGCATCCCCACCCATTTTTGAGACAGTCTCACCAAGTTGCCCAAGCTGGCCTTGAACTTGTGATCCTCCTGCCTCAGCCTCCTGAATAGCTGGAATTATAGGTGTCCACCACCATGTGTGGCCATCCCACATTCTTTAGACATTCCCGTTTTCAAATACACTGAACTCCTTGCATAAAAGGACCTTGTCCTCTCATTATTTAATATGTAGCAACCCATTTTGGCTGATTGTCCTTTTTTTTTTTTTTTTTTTTTGAGACAGGTTCTCACTGTGTAGCTCAGGCTGGCCTCAAACTCATGGCAATCCTCCTGCCTAAGCCTCCTGAGTGCTGGGGCTATAGGCATGCACCACCACTCCCAGCTGGATTGTCCTTTAGCATGACCTTATATACAGAGAATATTTAGAAGTACCATTTATTTCCCCTTTGCATTTGCTTGTCTTCTCTAATGGGGATATATACAACTAATGAAATTAGTATTTTGTTTTGCTTATAATCATTTATCTAGCATTTAAGTTGTTATGTGCTTAGCAAATATAATGTGAAATATTCCTTTATTATTGGCTGACCCCAATTTCTTTCTATATTTTAGACTTTAGATGAAAGACTGTAGCAGGAAAGCAGGGAAATTAAGTCAGCTGTGGTGTCCATGGAAACCAAAAGAGTCATTTGAATGCTCATTGTGCCACAACTGCACTGTACCAGATTTTTTTTTTTTTTTTTTTTTTTATGGGTACCAGGGGTTGACCACAGGACCTTGCGTGCTAGCAGGCACCCGTGCCGCTGAGTGATATCACTGGCCTTTTTTTCGTATGTGGGTAGCGGGAGTCAAACCCAGGACCTCGCGCTTGCCAGGCAGGCGCTTACGCCGCTGAGCCATCTCACTGGCCCCCTTTTTTTTTTTTTGCCAGATTTTTATAGACAAGTTAATTTGGGAAAAAAACTATTTAATGCCCTTAATGTGACATTTTTTTAAAATGGACATAGTATAGCAATACAAAAGTAGGAAAGAAGAAAAAAAAATTGAGAAACAAAGTGAACTCACAGAGGAAAATATATTTAACATTAAAGACCAGCCTCCTGGCATGGTGGTACACATTTGTAATCCCAGCACTTGGGAGGCTGAGGCAGGAGGATTGCTGAGAGTTCAAGGCCAGTCTGGGCTACGTAGAGTCCAAGGTCAGCCTGAACTACACAGCGAGACCCTGTCTCAAAAAATAAAATAAAATAAAATAAAGACAAGCAGAGTTAAGTATTATCCTTAGTCTAAGGCTAGGTCATGATAATAAGTAAATTAGAAATAGTTTTCTTAATTACCTTTCTAATTTGCATTATGGAAGGTTTTGTACCTATAAATGCAGCCTTGTAAACCTGAATCTATTGTTTCTTAGAAATTCATTGTTAAATATAGAGGTGAATTTCTTGAAATTCTGTTTCAAGGCATTGCATTTTGTTCAAGGTTAGGGAATCAGGATGTGCATCAGGGTGAGGACACACTTGTAAGATTAATAATAATATCATCCAGTTGCTGTTTGTGGTGTACTGAGTATGTGCCAGTGAGCTCTAGGTGTCTTAATGTACATTAGGGACGAGCTTTACAAAAATGCTCAAAGCAGGCAGGGATGGGAAAACTGGGACTCATGAAAGTGAAATGATCCTCTTGAGTTCACAAACCTTCCCTTTTCCTTCCTTCCTTCCTTCCTTTCTTTCTTTCTTTCTTTCTTTCTTTCTTTCTTTCTTTCTTTCTTTCTTTCTTTCTTTCTTTCTCTCTCTGTCTCTTTCTTTCTTTCTTTCTTTCTTTCTTTCTTTCTTTCCTTCCTTCCTTCCTTCCTTCCTTCCTTCCTTCCTTCCTTCCTTCCTTCTTTCTTTCTTTCTTTCTTTCTTTCTTTCTTTCTTTCTTTCTTTCTTTCTTTCTTTCTTTTACTAGGGATTAAACCCAAGGCTTTGCACTGAACTACATTTCCAGTCCTTCTATTATTATTATTACTATTTTAATTTTTTTCTGACAGGGCCTCATTGTGTAGTTCAGGCTGGCATTGAACTCACTGTTTATTTTTTATGTTCACACACACTGTTGCTAAGTTGCCCAGGCTGGGCTTGAACTTGTGATACTCCTGCCTCGCCCTTCCAAAATGCTGTTGATTTGCCTCTTTTTAAAAAATCCCCAGTTTGGTGCTGTTTCAGAAAGATGACCAAGTCTGGCAGGCACGATTGTGCATGCCTGTAAGCCCAGCACTCATGAGGCTGAGGCAGGAGGATCTCTGTGAGTTTGAAACCACCCTGTGCTACCTAGCAAGACCCTGTCTCAAAAAAGAAATAAAAAAAGAGAGAAAGATGACCAAGAAAATGCCATTTGAGAGGAGCAGGAGGTCTTGAGGTAGGCATAACACTGTTAGAGGTGAAGGACTCTTGCAAGAAGGAGTTAAGTGTGTAAGACAAGAGAACTAAGTAAAGCAGCTGTCACTCAGAAATGGATTGGACAACCCAAGTGTCCCAACCTGATTTATCTTAATTACTGACTTTATAATACTGAACTCATCTGGCAATTGTTTGGGGCCAGTGGAGGAACTCAGTGGTGGAATATGTGCTGAGGCCCTGGGTTTATCCCCCAACACTGCAAAACAAAAACAACCGAAAACCCGATAAACAACTAGCCAGCATATGTATGCTGTCATCCACTATCACCAACATAACGTTCTTTTTCTCACAGTATCCATATTTAATATTAAATTCTTTTTTTTTTTTTCTTTTTAAAGAGACATGAGAAGTGGGCCGGTGAGATGGCTCAGCGGCTTAAGCACCTGCCCGGCAAGCGCGAGGGCCCGAGTTCGACTCCCGGAACGCACATACGAAAAAGGGGCCGGTGATATCGCTCAGCGGCACGGGCGCCTGCTGGCGCGCGAGGTCCTGAGGTCGACCCCCCGGTACCCACAAAAAAAAAAAAAAAAAAAAGAGACATGAGAAGGATTTATTAGAGGTAGATAGAGGACGCACTCAAGAGTGGAGTGCGGGTGCTCAGAGAAACGGGATCTTTTATGTATTTTGGGTGGGGGAGTCTGTGGAATTAAGATTAAATTCTTTCTATAATGTTCGTGTAAAAATAAAACCAAGAAACAGATCTGCAAGAGGAGTGTAGGTCCTTATTTAGGAAGGAAAAAAATACATTACATAAATGATTCATCCATAAATTGACATAGAATTGCTTAGTGCTTTCCTTTAACCTTTAGTTTTAATTTGGTTTAACCTTTAGTTTCAGGTTTAGCTGTGCCTTCCAGTTACTCTAATGACAGGAAAGCTGTAAATGGATTTGAATTAAGTTCTTGCAAGAAGTGAATGTCTGCCATAGAAAAGCTGTTTCTTTAATATAAAGGGTGAAAAGAGCAAATTAAAGACTATTCTTTAATAACCAAATGTAATTAAAAGGGATTGTCAGATTTATGTGTTAGTACCTCAGAGGCATTGGTCTTGCCTGTTTCTGAAATGAGATCACCGATTCAAAAAAAAAAAAAAAAAAAAAAAAAAAAAAAATATATATATATATATATATAGAAAATTTCCCTAACCTGCTTTTAATTTTGATGTTATGATATAATTTACAGAATAAAATAGGAGGTATCTCTCAGGGATTTGTAAACACACTTACGGTTTTGTCATGTACAAAGCTTCAGGCAGAAAGATTCTTTTTTCTATAATCAAGTATTGTTTAGAAAATGACAATATTTATTAAGTCCCTTGGAGTGTTCTCAGTGTTACAAATCAAAACCCCCACCACAATCCCTTTTTTTCTCCTGGAGTAGTTTAGTTGCTTAACTACAATAATTCCAAAGAGAGGCAGTCTGTTCATCACTGACCACCCTGGTCTCTCTTTGTGTCAGGGCAGCACTTGCTACTTCCATATTCCCATTGAGCCTCAGCTCTTCCCTTTGAAGAGAATGCGTGGAGATGAGGGACCTGAGAAGTGATCTCCGTGGGCTGCTGGCTGATGGACTCAAAAAGATAGCAGGGGCTGGTGGCCCACGTATACATTTCTTTTTTTTTTTTGTTTTTTGGAGGCAAGGTCTGTGTAGTTCAGGCTGTCCTTGAGCTCACTATGTAGTCCAAGCTGGCCTCAAACTCACAGCAATCCTCCTGCCTCAGCCTCCCAAGTGCTGGGATTACAGGTGTGTGCCACCATGCCTGGCCGTTTACAATTCTAAGAGCAAGGTTATTATAGTGCCCTGGGTCACCCCAGCCCAAGTCCCTGATCCAGCTTTTCTTTCCCTGTCGTCTCTAAAGCATTAATGATGTAATAGTGAGAGGTAGATGACATGTTGAGTGCTGCAGTGATTGATACATTTCTTATTTAGGAATTTTACTCTGAATGCATCTGTATGAAAATTATAGAGAGGATAGAATAATGATGCTTTATGTCAACAAAAAGTGGTATCAGTTTTAAAAAAATACAACTCTAGATTGAAAGTAGCAATAACGGGATTCTGCTATCTTCCTCTGACCTTGAAAAAGACATAACTTCTCTGCATGTCTCTTCTCTTGATCTCGGGTGACACGTGTTTCCTAGTGACGTGTAGATGGGATAACCTATGTGAAGTGTTCTAAAAAACTCTTTGAAGCATTAAAATGCAATGTTGTCGTTATGGTAAAGGAGGAGGAAGAGACAGAGTTTCATTTTCTTCCTTAATCTTCTCATTTTTCCAGATGCCCATGGGGCCTTTTGAGTGCCCTCTTGTTTTTTAGGATGCAGCAGTGGGGAGCTCTGTATGTGGGCGCAGGAAAAATGCCTTCTACCCTCTGAAGCTGCCCTCCTCAGAAGTCCCCTTTCCGTAGGGGCGAGTTGACACCAGTGTGTTGTGCGGGGGGAGTGCAGGATCTGCCGGTGGCAGGTGGCATCTCTCCCCTCTGCAGGCTGTGTGTCCCTGCACGGCCTGCCTACTCCTCCTTCACAGAGCCCACGGCCCAGAGCCCAGCTCCTCTAACCTTCCTCGATGGGAAAGCAAAGTGACTCCAAAGAGGCCAGTGCTTCAGCTTCCTGAAGTCCACTGACCTGAGGACCTTTTGAAGCTGCCCAGGGTGTGAGCACAGTGGCCACTGAGCTCATCAGCCATGTCCTTCAGTGCCACCATTCTCTTTTCCCCTCCTAGTGGCAGCGAGGCCAGATGCTGCTGCTGTGCTTGTAAGAGCGAGACTAGCGGGGGCGGTACGGGCTCTCAGGGCAGGAATCCTCCTCCTCCTGGCACCCCCATCACAGTGACTGGACATGGCCTGGCCGTTCAGAGCTCTGAGCAGCTCCTGCATGTTATCTACCAGCGCGTGGATAAGGCAGTGGGCCTGGCTGAGGCCGCTCTGAGTCTTGCCCGGGCCAACAACGAGCTGTTAAAGCGGCTCCAGGAGGAAGTAGGTGAACTGAGGCAAGGGAAAGTGTGCACCCCTGATGAAGATGGGGAGAGCCGGGCCCACAGTCCCCCACCCGAGGAGCCTGGGCCCCTCAAGGAGAGTCCTGGCGAAGCCTGCAAGACTCTATCTGCCGTGGAGGAGGAGTGTGACAGCGTGGGCAGCAGCGTGCAGGTGGTGATCGAGGAACTTTTGGGGGTGGCCTCAGCTGTGGGGCCTGGGCCTCTGGGCTTTCCGGCCCCTCAGAGAGACCTGCGGCTCCCGGGATGCGCTCTGGCCGCCAGCGAGGGGCCCCCACTGCTGCATCCTGTGAGTACCACAGCAGTGCAGTTGCTCCTGGCCTATCTCACCCTTCTTTTTTCTCCTTACTCTACTTTCATTCCATATGTAAGCCTTTCTTTTATTTGTGATAAAACAGAACAGCGGCAAATTTCCTCTGCCTTCGGGGATGGTTGGCACTCCTGTTTCCTTCCTGACCACCAGCCTCTTGGGCAGGTGGCTTTGGGCAGGTGTGGTGCTGCCGAACCCTTCCCTCCCTCGTGGTTGCTCAGCATGGCACCTTCTCCTCACAGCTGTCTCGGCTGCTGTGCGGGCTCTGTCTCTCCTGGCAAGAATGCCTGCCATGCACAGACGGCTCATTCATATTTTATCATGGGCCCTCTGCCTGCCAAGAAGAGTTGGGTATGGCGAGATGGGATTGGGGAAGGGTAGGGGCAGAGAGAAGGAAAGTGAGAGGGAGAGGACTAAGGGAAGGGTAAGAGAAGGCAGGTACAGGGAGGGGAAGAAACGGTAGAAATGAGAGGTCTGAGGAAAAGACCAAGAAAAGAGCGTAGAAGAAAAATGAGTCTATGTGGAAAGAGAATTTATGTGGGGGAAAGACGATGAGGTGGGGGGAAGGTGTAGCAAAAGAAATGAACACCTGAAAGTGAATAAATAATAAGAGGACAGCATGGAGGGAGGAAGAGGGAAGCAAAGAAGGAGCAGGCAAGCATATTCAGTGAGCAGGAAAAGACATGGTGCTGTTTCAGCTTCTTTACTGCTCAAGGGCCATATGAGCAGGAAAATCCTGGCTGAGTAGAGTAAGAACTGCAGAATGTCACACATGGAAGCATGAAAAGGAGATGGAGGAGATGGAGCAACTACAGAGATCATAGAGACGAAAATAACAGATGTGTCACCACTTGAGAGCTGGCAGGAGATCTGTCAGCTCTCCACCTCATCCTCTGCTGTCCTCTACCTCCTCTCCCTTGGACAAGGCTTCCATACTCAGGAAAGAGCACAGAGCAGACTTTACAAGGCAGGTGAGAGGGAGAAGACTCCCAGTCCAGCTGCTGGGGCTGAGGAGTGAATGTAGGAACTCCCCTCTCCCCTCCAGCCTAAGCGGCCACTGGTCACTGCTCTCCCAAAGCCACAGCTGTGTGGCAGTTGTCACTGCCATTCACTCCCTCAGTGGGTGCCTGGTCAGGACTCTCAGTGGTTTGGGCTGGAAGGAGGAGGAACTGGAAGGCAGGAGTCAGGAGGTACCAGGCCAGGCAATGCCCTGAGCCGTGGGTTTGCTCAGGCAGGGAAGGCTTCCAAGCCGACAGGATGGAATTAGATTTCACAGTGCAGAAAGCGGCTCACAGGTCTATAAATCTCAGCCTCCTCCTCCGCTTCTTTCTGTGTGTGGTTTCCCCCCACTTTCACTGTTTTGTTTTCTTGGCTGCAGAAATCCCCCCTCCTCTCCTTCTCCCTCTCTGCCTCTCTCCCTCCTTCCTTTCCCTGCCCTGGGTGTCCTTGAATGAGGGCACAGGCAATCAGCTGGATGTCAGGGCCGTGACAGCCTGATGTGGCCAGGCCAGGATCAAGGTGCTGGCACAAACTGCCCCTCAAAGGGAGTGAAGGGTAGGTGAGGGGAACTCACCTGTGCCAGCCTCTCTAGGGTTTCCTGACTTTTGTCTCCCTGCTTTCCTCTCATTTCCTTTTATTTCCCTCTTTTTTTTTTTTTTTTTTTTGTGGGTACCGGGGGTCGAACTCAGGACCTCGCGTGCCAGCAGGCGCCTGTGCCACTGAGCGATATCACCGGCCCTTTCTTGGTATGTGGGTTCCGGGAGTCGAACTCGGGCCCTCACACTTGCCAGGCAGGCGCTTATGCTGCTGAGCCATCTCACCGGCCCTATTTCCCTCTTTATTGTTGCTACTGCTTAATTTTCTTGCTCCTTTCTTGTTCGATTTCCCTTTCTTGCCATCACTTCCTTCCCTAATCCATTTTAGACAAAACACTTACCTTGCTACATTTCTTATACTCAAGAGCAAACCCTAAAAGACTGCTCACAGAGCATCAGAAACCTGTCTTGTCCTTGGAAGCAGCCCTATGCTAACAGCCTGAGAGGAGAGACCCTGTACAGTATACACCAAAACTACTTGCCCACTGATCCCATAGGAATCCAGAGCAGCAAGCCATTGAACATCAAAGACCACTTGGTTCCCTTCTTTTCCACTCTCTCTGCAGTAGTCTTGGCCAAAGGATGGTGACTGACCAGGTTCCCCTGTGCATGGCTGGCTAATAGTCCATTCATTTTTCTGTTCTTAGCTGGTGGATGATTTTGTGGCCTCTGAGGGTGCAGTACAGCGAGCGCTGGTCCCTGCTTATGCCAAACAGCTTTGCCCAGCCACACAACTGGCTATCCAGCGGGCGTCCTCAGAGACAGGGCCAGAAAATGGAGCCAAGCTCCCACCACCTCGCCCTGAGGACATGCTCAGTGCTGCTGCTGCGTTGGATGGTGCTTTGGAAGAGTCTGGCCCTGGGAGCACCCGGGACCTGAGACACTCTCTTGGGCTCACTGCTTCCCCGTGCAGGACCCGAGTAAGCGGGCAGAAGAACTCCAGGCGCAAGCGGGATCTGGTTCTCTCTGTAAGTGAGCTCTATTTCTATGGTTATTTTCCTGCAGTCTGGAGAGAGAAATGAAGAATGAAGGGTTGTGGATTTTAAACCTCCCATATAGAATGAATGGTGTCCCAGACTCTACTGGAGTGGAAGGCAAAAGGAGAGAGCAATCTGTAGCCCTAGGGATAGGTAGTACATTTTATATCAGTCAAACTTTTAGGCTTTTCTAGGAAAAGTGATATCTTCCCTTTCGTAAGACAGGAACCATGTCATATCTCCCACTGTACCATAGTCTTGATGGGAAAATCTCTAAGGGACTGAGCGGATAATCACCAGTGTGTTGGCTAAGTGGCAAGGGGCCCCTTGGGTGGAAAAGTCAGGCTGTCCTGTGGTGGCCCAACACCCCAAGGCTGCAGGGCACCTCTATACACTCAGCTCAGTTATAGAGATTTGGAGAATGTAGTCATTCCAAGAGCTCTTGGCAGGGACGGAACTGGCTTGAATTAGGTCTGCATGAAACCTTGGAATGACTAGGAACATCCTGCTGTGTTGGGAGCTCCCAGCCTGGCAGCTGACCCAAACCTAGACATCTTCTAGGGCAATAGTTATCAACCTGTGGCATTTTTGCCCCCAGGGAACATTTGGAACCCACTGGAGATATTTACATGTGTGGGCTGATAGAGGGAGGGCAGAATACTACTGACATCTAGTGGGAAGAGGCCAGGTATTCTGCCGAACATCCTACAAGGCCCTCCAGAGCCCATAGGGCAGCAGTGCGGGTTGGACATTTTTTTTTTTTTGTACTGGCAGTTGAACTCAGGACCTTGTGCTTGCCAGGCAGGCGCTGTGCCACTGAGCTATATCCCAGGCCCCAGTAGTGCAGGGTTGGGAAAACTTCTAGGGTGATCACAGTCTTTTGGATCAATTCTGCACCCCAAATCTTCTTTCTAATAACCATAGAGGTGTTCTTTAGCCATATATCTGTTGAGTGTAATGCATTTCCAGTCTCTGCATAATACTGGTATGAAGTAACTGGAGAGTCTTGGTTGGGAATGGATGTCATCACTCATAGCCAACCTAACTTCCATCCTACTATGTAACCCATTCCTTTTCTTACAGTTTGAGTAATATTGAAAAGCTCATCATTTATATATCCTTTATTTGTACTGCTTTTGTCTTTCTTTTTTTCTGAGAGCTCTTTTTTTGTTTTGTTTTGGATTTTTTGAGACAGGGTCTCTATGTGGTTCAGACTGGCCTTGAACTCACTATGTAGCCTAGGCAGGCCTCAAACTCACAGTGATCCCCCTGCTTCAGCCTCCTGAGTGCTGGGGTTATAGGTGTGTGCTACCACACCCAGCTGAGAGATCTTATTCTTGTTCTCCCTTTCATGTGATTTGTTTTTGCATCAGAGATTCTCATTTCTCCTGGAAGAAACCATTCATTATCAGTATCAACTTGTTTCTAATCTTCATTTTGAATTTTGGTTATGTTCAGGAACATCTTATCAAGAACACGGTGAATTTAGCTTCTGTCACAGATCTGTTGCCCAAGAGGCCTATTCCTGCTGCCAGTAAAAGAAATGAAGGAATAAGCCTAGAAATGCATTTCAAGGGATTTCCTGAAACTTTACTGTATTTAAATCATAAATAAATATGTGATAATAATAATTTGTATAAAATCAGGACTTCCATCATTTCCATTCCACTCCTGTCTGTCTCCAGAGAGAGGTATAGTATCAAGAATTGGCTTTTTTTCTTTATTTTTTTTCTGTTACTAGGGATTGAACTCAAGGCCTTGGGCATGCTAAGCAGGTGCTGTACCACTGAGCTACATCCCCAGCCCTGATACTTAGCTTCTTCCTTCCCTTTGGAGAGTTCAGTGGATCTGGGGACCTTGTGGCAGGACAGCTGCTTGCTCATCATGCTCCTTATTATCATGCTTGAAAAGTGTCAAGGGGGCCAGTTGGAATTTTTCTGCCCATCATAAAGCAAGGTTTAAAATATTCTTGTGCTAGACTGTGGGTTTGCAGGGGGAGGGTTAGTTGCAGTCTTTACTATTCGAATCTTTAGCTCTGGGAAGGAATCAAAGAGGCATCTCTTCCATCTGCTGGGGCTCCTATGGATTGCTGCAAGGATCCTGTGAACCAGAAAGACCAAGCCAGAACCTTTAATTCTTTGGAATGCTGCAGATCCCATCTACCCCTTAAGGAAATGTATTTATTTTTAGCTCACACAGGAGGTAGATGAGCCAGCAGCCTTTGCAGTCTTAACACTTATTGTCTGGAGTATTTTCCCTTTCCACTTCAAGCCTAGTTTGATTTTTATCACTTCATCTCTTCCAAACCACTTGAGTTAGAAGCTATGTAACTTCCTTTTTTTCTTTTGTTGGGAAACTCTTTCAAATTCTTGTATTTGCCTATTTCTTTGTCAGTCCTTATGCATGGACTGCTAAGGGGGTAAACTAACTATGTCAAATATGAAGCCAGTATAATTACAGTCCTTTTTATAGAGTGTAGTCTCTAACTACCGAGAGCTAATAGTACTTTCCTCAGCGGTATAGCCACCCAGCCAAAGAGGCAGGAGAAGTTGGGAATTTCTGGACATGGGGCCAAACCCTTAGGTCAGGATATGAATCTGTCAGTTTGGGACTGGGTAACTTCCACTGACTGAAGATCTTGGGATGAAAATATAATCAGAAACAACAAAACTAAATCTAACCAAAGAAAATGTAAAATTCTGCATTAATGTTCAAAGTACAATTTGCAGAATGAACCCTGTAATATTATAAATGGCCATGGGGTTGCTAAAAATGGTAGCACCCACTGGGCATGGTAGTGCATGTGTGCCTATAATCCCAGCACACTGGGAAGCTGAGGCAGGAGTATCCTGAGTTTGAGCACAGCCAGGGTGACTCAGCAACTTAGCGAAACCCTGTCTCAATATAAAAAATAAAAAAGGCTAGCTAGATTTCAGAAGGCCTGGATTCAATCCCAAGGCATTTAAAAAGAAGATGGAGGGGGCCAAGGATATAGCTCAGCGGCACAAGCGCCTGCCTAACAAGCGCAAGGTCCTGAGTTCGATTCCCAGTACCAAAAAAAAAAAAAAAAAAGGAGGAAAAAGAGATTGCACTATCTTGGGTATTACTGGTAGAAGTATAGACTTCTCTGGGAAGTAACGCTCCCTCTGGCCAGACCTCAGCTGATGAGTTAGATTCAGCTGCAGGTGCCAATTTACAAGAGAGACACAGGCAAAGCAGAGAGTTTTCTATTTCTGATGGTATTGTGAGCAAAATGGGAATCAGATTTTGGAGCATGTGAGGCAAAACTTTTTAGCATTAAGCTGGGCATAGTGATGCACATCTGTAGTCTCAACATTTGGGAGGTTGAGGCAGGATGATTGCAAGTGTGAGGCCAGCACAGGCTACATAATGAGACCTTTCTCAAAAACAAAACACAACACCCTCAAGATGTTCAGTAGAATAACCTGACTCAAAAAAGGAGAAGCACTCATTAGATGTGTGAGCAAAACTGAAAGACAAAATAGCCTGCTTAATGACATGAAATGTAGTTGGTGACAGAGTCCTCAATATGCTGTCCAATTCACATTTCTGTTATTTTAGATTTTTGTTTTCAGACCATAGTGTGTGTACCTCAGGGACTAGTGATAATGTGCGAAAGGATATATAAAGCCATGGCCAAAGCTGGGCATTTTCCTGGGTCATTAATTTTACTAGAAGATTTCAGAAGACATTTTTATATTCAAAGAAATACAGATATAGCTTGAAGAAGGTTTTAAAATTTGGAAGAGTACAGGGTTTCAAGAATGCTCACTCATTGCCAGTGTGGTGCACACCTGTAATCCTAGCACTCTGGGAGGCTGAGGCAGGAGGATTGCAAATTTAACCCAAAAGACTAGGTTGTAGCTCAGCGCTACAGCTCTGAGTTTGGGGGCAGGGCGGTTCGGGGGAGAGGCTTACTTGCAGTAGCCCTGGTATATATCTTCTTGGTCCCTGCCACTAGGGGTATTTTTGTGGAAATGTTTTTTTTTTTTGTTGTTGTTGTTGTTGTTTGTGGGTACCGGGGGGTCGACCTCAGGACCTCGCGCGCCAGCAGGCGCCCGTGCCACTGAGCGATATCACCGGCCCCTTTTTCGTATGTGGGTTCCGGGAGTCGAACTCGGGCCCTAACGCTTGCTGGGCAGGCGCTTAAGTCACTGAGCCATCTCACCGGCCCTGTGGAAATGTTTGAGACCCACTGTTGTAGTGATCACATTACTCAGAAGCAGAAGTGAGACCAGGGATGATTCTGGAGTCTTGACCCAAATTAAATGGAAAGGAGAAAAAAAAATGCCCCACTGGCTAAGCTCTCTGGCTAAGAAAAGCATATGCAAAGATGGGATCTAGGCTGTGGAAAGGATTCAGGCAAAGACCCCCACAGGGACAATGCTTTTTTTTGGGGGGGACTGAGGATTGAACCCAGGGCCTTCACACTGAGCTATATCCCAGCCCTGTTTATTTTTTTATTTTGAGACAGGGTTTTGCTAAACTGCTAGATTGTCCAGGCTGTGCTGCAACTCATGATCCTCCTGCCTTGGCCTCCCAGAGTGCTGGGATTACAGGCATGAACCACCACACCTGGCTGGACAATGTCTTTTCACCCTAGGGATGAGAGAAGGGTTTTCACTAAATCCACTCCTGGCTTGATTCTAATTTTTTTCTCCCCTCTAGAAATTGGTCCACAATGTGCATAACCACATCACCAATGAGAAGAGATTCAATGGGTCTGAAAGGTACGGTTCCTTGTAAAAAGAGCCCTGAGTATTTTGCCAAGGAGAAGGAAATGGGGAAGAAGCTCCAGTACAACAACAGGGCTGAGGCCTGGCTCTCACTGGTGCCCCTCCTAGGGGCTCTTAGGTGGAGGTTTTGCCACAAAGCTGCTTGGTGCTGGGTGCTTCTGTCTGGCTCCTAAAGAGCTGACTGCCTTATCCATTCTGTCCTCTGTGTAGCATCAAGTCCTCTTGGAATATTTCAGTCGTGAAGTTCCTTCTGGAAAAGCTCAAGCAGGAGCTGGTGACCAGTCCCCACAATTACACTGACAAGGAGCTGAAAGGTGAGACGGCGGCACTCACTCCCGTCCGTCCTTTCTCCGCTCCTGCCCTGGTTCTCGGTCAGAGGAGAAGAGGCATAATGGGCATGATGGAGGTGCTGTTGAAAACAGTGCATTTAAAAAACATTGTGGGTTTTTTGGCTATTCTTCTCAGCTACAATATATTTACAGGATTACCTCAAATTGCCTTTTTATTCCTCTGCTCAGTCTGAAATGAAAATGGGAGAAAAGGGCTAAAACACCATATATTATGTTTATGTAGGGCCTGAATCTGAGGTCGGAAGCCAGGCCTGCCTTTTCGTCCCTAAATATTAGGCCCTGGGTTTTCTTTCCTTGCTCACTTTTTTGTCCCTAACCCTGAAGTATTATGAAAATCATGCTGAAAAGTACTGGAAGTAGCTGTTGGCAGAGTGGCAATAGGGATAGATTTAATGTGGGAAGGGGTGCAGAAGCAATGTGGTTGCTTTTTTTTTTTTTCCCTAGTATAAGGATTGGACTCAGGGGTACTCTACCACTGATCTACATCCTCAGTCCTTTCTAAAGTTTATTTTACCCAGGTGTGGTGGCACGTGCCTGTAATCCCAGCATTCAGGAGGCTGAGACAGGAGAATCACCACAAGTTCAAGGCCAGCCTGAAAAAAAAATTCTTTTAAATTGCCCAGGCTGGGCTCAAACTTGCAATCCTGCTACCTCAGCCTCCCAAGTAGCTGGGGATTACACACTTGTCCCACTGTGCCTGCCCAGCTAGAATTGTCTTTTTGCAGGTGGAGATACTCAGGGGAATTAGCGCTGGAGGTGGGCACAGGGTGCTAACCCAAAAAGGACTAGTGAGGTGCTGGTGGTTATGCCAAGAAGCCCACTGTCTAGTGATTCCAGCCTGCCCATTCTGAGGGCAGAGAAAAGGGCTGCTCTAGAGGACCCTACTACTTGCTCTCTCCTCTCCCACCCCCCAGGAGCCTGTGTGGCTTACTTCCTTACCAAGAGGCGTGAGTACCGCAACTCTCTGAACCCCTTTAAAGGTCTGAAAGAAAAAGAAGAAAAGAAACTTCGAAGTCGCCGATACCGGGTAGGTCTCTAGGCCTTTCTTTAAAGATGCTAAATCCTAATTGATTGATTGATGGATTGACTGATTTTTGGTGGTGTTGGCAATTGAGCCAAGGCCTCATGCCTGCTAGGCAGGTGCTTTGTCACTGAGCAATGTCCCCAGCCTTTAAACTAAATTTTAACAGGCCTAGTGGGAAGGGCCAGAGAACGTGGTATCTGAGAATAGGGCTGCCGACCAGGAATGTAGGTGGATGGAGAAGGTGGAGCCAATTCTCACATATGACCTGAGGACTGAGTTCCCTTAGGCACAGGTTCTATTCTGCCTTCTTCTTCCCCCACCTAAATCCTTTCCCCAATTGTAATCCAGTCTGTTTTTCTTCCTGCTCTTTGTCCTGGGATCCTTCTTAGCTTTTTGCCAACCGATCCAGTATCATGAGGCATTTTGGACCTGAGGACCAACGCTTGTGGAAAGATGTGACTGAAGAGCTGATGTCAGATGAAGAGGACAGTCTGAACGAGCCAGGTGTCTGGGTGGCCCGTCCTCCCCGTTTTCGGGCCCAGCGCCTCACAGAGCTCTGCTACCACCTGGATGCTAACTCTAAACATGGCACCAAAGCCAACCGTGTGTATGGGCCTCCCTCAGACAGACTGCCTTCTGCGGAAGTCCAGCTCCTTCCACCAGAGCTTTACAATCCTAATTTCCAAGAAGAAGAAGAAGAAGAAGAGGGAGGCAATGAGAATGGACCTGTCTCCCCATCTTTTGACCAGTCCCACAAAACCTGCTGTCCTGACTTGAACTCCTTCATTGAAATCAAGGTGGAAAAGGATGAGTGAAGTCTATAACCAAGAATAACTCTGGCTTCCTCCACTTCTGTGTCCCAGAAATGGGCAGCCATAGGGCTTCTCAAAATAATCAGATGTCCTCTGCAGTCTGAGAAGGCAGATTTGCCTCTGTTCTTAACACAGCCTTTGGTGGAATAAAAAAACTCTAAAAGTGGGGAAACTCAGAGCCAGAAAATGCTTATTCCTGAGCATAAACAGTGCCTCGGAGGAGCCTGGGATGAGAAAAGGAAGATGGGTCTAAGAAGCCTGAGGCCTTCCAGACACCTGTCTGGGTCACTGAGTTGGTCCTCTGTCCCTCAACCCCTTGCACCCAAAGCTCATGAGAAGCAGCCTTGGTTGTAGCTTTTGCTTCCCCAGACTTGCTGGCCTGGCTCTGTCGTGGAAGAACAGGAACAGCCCGGCATCATACTGCCACCTGGTGGGCAGTTTCATCCACGGACGTGATTCTGAGATGTAGATACAACAGCTGTTGTTTATTGAATCATATAAGGAAGATTTTATTATTCCCATCTTACAGATGAGGAAATTAAAGAATAAAGAATTCCCATGTTTCACTGGCAGCTTTTCTCCTGCTTTATGGCTATTTTTCAGTCTTGTCAGCCAAGCCATATTTTGGGGAAGGTGTATGCATACACACACACGCACGGATTGAGAAGTAAAAAGTTTTTTTTTTTTTTTTTTTGTGGGTACCAGGGGTCGACCTCAGGACCTCACGTGCCAGCAGGCACCCATGCCACTGAGCGATATCACCGGCCCGTAAAAAAGTTTTATACTCAGTCGTACAACAAATATTAATTGCTTACTAGAAGTGATGTCCAATAAGGTTATATGATCAGGTTTTACTGTGTAGTCAGGAAGCCAGGCACTTGAATAGGCAATGAAGTGAACTGTGACAAGGGTCCCCATAGAGGGGTGCAGCGATGCGATGGCAGCTAGTGTACTCCTGAAGTCACAGAAAACTTCTCACAGGCAGTGATATTTAAGCTGATGCCTGAAGAGTGTGGAGGATTTAAATAAGAGAAGGGAGGAAGCCAGGAAAGTTTCTAGCAGATACAAAGATCCAGAATCAAAAGAGAGTACAGACAAGATTTAATTTGCTGCAGACCAATTCAGAGAGGGCATAATGCTGACAGAAGAGGCTGGAGAGGTAGAAAGGAGACCTTTTAAAACACTTTAAAGAAGCCAGGCATGGTAGTCCACGCCTGTAATCCCAGCACTTGGGAGGCTGAGGCAGGAGGATTCCCACGAGTTTGAGGCCAGCCTGGGCTACATAGTGAGTTTAAGGCCAGCCTGAACTGCCTAGCGAGACCATATTGCTAAAACAAAACCAAACAACCACCTTAGAGTACAGCTGTTAGTTCAGGGCAGTGAAAAATCATTGAAAGGTTTTAAGCAGGAAAATGAGATACCAGTTTTACATATGAGGAGAACCACTTGCACTCTGGGTGTAACACAGATTGGAGGAAGCTGCCTCAGTTGGGAGACTCTTGCACTGGTTCAGGAGACATGATGGTGGCCTGACACTGTATAGTGCCAGTGACACAGGACAGATCTGAAAGATATTTAGGAAGTAGAATTGATTGATAGGACTTGGTGATTTACAGGATTTGAGGTTGAGAGAAGAGAGCATAGGGTTGGTGCTCAGGTCTCTGACTTAAGCAGCTAAGTGGTTACTGGTGCCATTTACTCCAGGAGTGCTGGGGGAGCCAGCTGCAGAAAGCAAGAAAGGTGCTAGTAGTCACTGGAGAGGTTTTGGTGTGTGTGTGTGTGTGAGAGAGAGAGAGATACTGGAGACTGATTTCAGGGCACTCTACTACTGAGCTACATGCCCAGCCCTTTTTATTTTTTATTTACTTTTTGCGGCACTGGGGATTGAACCCAGAGCCTTCACACAGACCTAAATCCCCCGCCCTTTTTTTTTTTGAGTTGGGGTCTCTGTAAGTTGCCCAGGCTGAGCTTGAACTTGGAATACTACTCTAAGAATGTGGCATCACAGATGTATGCCGCCATGCCTGGCTTTCGTTTTCATTTATTTATTTTTCCTTTTTATTTTTTGAGAGAGGCTCTCACTAAGTTACCCAGGTTGGCCTCAAACTTGTGATCCTCCTGCCTCACCCTTCACTCATCTCTGCTTCCCATCATCTCCTGAAAAGACAGGCTGTTTATCCCAGCTGTGCCCATTGCCACCACCAACTGCTGGGTAGATTTCTCAAAATTTTCTAAGATTTACTCTCTCACCTTCATCCCAAAGGATCGAATGTAAGTAACTGGAAGAAGAATCTAGGTTCTTTCCCGTCTGGAGTCAGGAAAGGAGGGAGACCCTTATTGTTAATTCTGAGCTGGGCACAACAGGTTCTAGATGTAACCTGATAGCTCCACTCCCTGACTGGTGCTTTCGGTCCTCTGCTTCCATCTGATAGGAAACTCCCCCGGAGCTGGGAAGAGCTGTCAGCTTGGCCTGGAAAACAGGGTGATTCTCAGGAGAGATGAGGTCCTAGTAACAATGCATCTTGGATGAAGGAGCCAAATAATTTGTACCAAATTAATTCCCCCAAAGGTATTAAATCTTTCTTTTCCCATTCTCTAAGGATACACTAATAAAAAAGGTGTCCAATAAGAGATGAAAATAATATGCATGGTTTGTTTGGGTGTAATTTTCATACTCATTTACTATCTAAATACAAAGAAGTCATTTTCATTCTACATTCTACTCCCTCGGTCTCTTGTCCTTGATGTGCTAGTCTGGAGAAAACCATTTTGGTTAGTGTTTAGCTTCAGCCAGGGTATTTTCCAGTATGGTCAGTATCAGTATCTTTTCTACCCGATCGTTTCCACTTGCTATTTCCTCTAACTAACTGGTATTTCTTTTTCTCCTCTTAATGCATACTCTTGTCACCAACCAACGGGGAGGACTGGGGGGAGGGGAGGTGTTCACCAGCTGTAAAACTAGACCTTCCACCTCTTTAGTCACCTGTAGTATTTGCTAAAAATCTCATTTCCCAACACCAGGGGGTGTCTGTCTAGCCCTCTGTCTTTCCTCTTCTTAAGGTAACGATTAGTCTCAAACCTTTTCTTCGATGCTTTCATATGTACACACGCTACCCACCCCCAGGTATGCTTCAGTCCCAACCTTTTCCTCCCTCCTTCTCACTGCTTCTACAAACACGTAAATCTTCCACCCCCCTACTCCACCATCACAGAACTGTGGGTTCAGAAAGTATTGTCTTTTTATTGCAGGTTCTCCGTGTTTCTCAAGCACTGCAGATCAACTGGTTCTTTTCTTTGTCCTCCCACACTCCCCTTTGCCCCAGCTTTCTCTTTCGTCGTCTTCCAAATCCCCGTGTGGGATTCTTCACCCTTCAGGGCTATCTTTACCTCCAAGTCCCTGAGCTTCTTTACGTATCTACCTTTCTCCTTTCGCCCTGTCTTCCTCTCTATGCTTCTCTCCCTGCCTCGCCGCTCCTGTACCAGCTTCTCTCCATCTCCCACAGTCCCGACACTAGAAACAAAGTCACGGTGTTTGCTCAGAACCAGCCTCCCATTGCTCCGTCCTGGTTCGCGACATTCCACAGTGCCCCTCCGCGCATTCCAACTGCAAACAAAGAGTCCCCATTCGCCCTCCCCCTACATTCTCTCATTCCAGTTCCTGAGTATTGGGGTCGCAGCTGCCCAAACTGGCCCTTGCTGTCCTCTAGGGTCCAATCCGCGAATCTCCACCCCAATGCACTTTTCCCTCCAGCGCCCCCCGCGACGCACCGTGGATCCCTGCGCAGACACCCCCAGAGCTGCAGGACGCACCGCGCTCCGCCCTTCCAGAAAAGTAGATCCGGCCAGGCAGACAAAAGTTTGGGAGAGAAGTTCGTTTTGAGCTGAGTGTGAGAAGAGGGGGCGGGGGCCCGGGATTGTCGGGCTGTCGGGCGAGTCGACGCGTGAACAGATAGACCTGCGGACGGGACAGCCCTTCCAGCCCCGCTTAGCCCCAGATGCGCGGGGGGACGCGGCCCCTCCCGCCGGGGGATGCTGTGGGGTTCCCGGCGCCAGGCACCTGGGCGGCCCGCTAAGCCGGAGTGCCTGCCCTGTGCCACCGGTTAAGTCGAGTCCGGCCGCCGAGGCGCTGCAGGGTGCCGGGCGGGGAGGGGGCTGGAGGCCCCGGGCCCGGGGGCATGGAGCGGTTAGGGGAGAAAGCCAGTCGCCTGCTGGAGAAGTTAAGACTCTCGGACTCCGGCAGCGCCAAGTTCGGCCGCAGAAAGGGTGAAGCTACCCGGTCTGGGTCTGATGGGACCCCCGGGCCGGGCAAGGGGCGCCTGAGTGGGTTGGGGGTACCCAGGAAATCAGGGCCCCGAGGAGCAACCGGGGGCTCAGGGGATGAGCCGTTGGAGCCGGCCCGGGAGCAAGGGCCCCTGGACGCGGAGCGGAATCCGCGCGGCTCCTTTGAGGGGCAGCGCTACGAAGGCTCCTTTCCCGGAGGACAGCCGCCCACCCGGGCCTTGCCTCTACCTCAGTCACTACCCCCCGATTTCCGGCTGGAAACCACGGCTCCAGCCCTAAGCCCCCGCTCCAGCTTCGCCAGTAGCTCCGCCAGCGACGCGAGCAAGCCGTCCAGCCCCCGCGGCAGCCTGCTGCTGGACGGCGCGGGGGCCGGCGGAGCCGGAGGAAGCCGGCCCTGCAGCAACCGCACCAGCGGCATCAGTATGGGCTACGACCAGCGCCACGGGAGCCCCCTGCCCTCGGGACCGTGCCTGTTTGGGCCACCCCTGACCGGGGCCCCGGGAGGCTATTCCTCTGGAGGGGTCCCGTCCGCCTATCCGGAGCTCCACGCCGCCCTGGACCGACTGTGCGCTCACCGGCCAGCCGGGTTTGGCTGCCAGGAAAGCCGCCACTCGTATCCCCCGGCCCTGGGCAGCCCTGGGGCTCTAGTCGGGGCCGGAGGGGGAACAGCGGGGCCTTTGGAAAGGCGTGGGGCGCAACCCGGACGACACTCGGTGACCGGCTACGGGGACTGCGCGGCCGGCGCCCGATACCAGGATGAGCTCTCTGCTTTGCTGCACCTGACGGCGGGCGCCGGGGGCCGAGAGGTTGGCGCCCGCCGGGAACCTTCGGGGATTGAGCCGTCGGGTCTCGAGGAGCCACCGAGTACGTTCGTTCCAGAGGCCGCCCGAGCCCGAATGCGGGAGCCGGAAGCCCGGGAAGACTACTTCGGTGAGACAGAGGTGGCTAGGATGCGGGGGTGGGGGGCACATTCGACTCCCCAGTGCCCCGACGGCCCGAATTGCCGGTGTCTAGGGGTCGGTGTTGGAGACGCAGGATTAGAGGAGAGGCTAGAGAGATGGATGGGGCGGATCCCAGAGCGCTTTTCCTTCCCTACTGGGTTTCAAATGGAGCAGGACTCCTCATTCCTGCTAAATTTAACCCTCCGATTATCTCGTGAGTCCCAGTTTCAAGCATTAGAGAGCCTCAATTTTAGCAATAGGAAGCCTTGTGGGGAGGGGACCCACTGGGTAGGGAGAGCATCCCCCTCCCTTGCTCCCCCCGTGACCCCCCTTCCCGTCACCAATGTGCCCCTACAGGCTCCGGCGCTTGGCGCCCCCACCCGGGCCCAGGCTCCGCCCGCAGGAATTCGGGGAATGCGCGGGGCGGGCGGGCTGCGTGCGTGCCGACTCCTGCCCCGGCGCTCCAGGTGCCCGCGGGCGGGGCCCGCCAAGGGGTGGGGTGCGTGCGCCCGGAATGGGGCGCTTCCTAGCGCACGCGGAACAGTGTCGGCTGTCGGGGAAGTGGAGCTTAGGAGGAAGGATGGAGCGCCGGGGAACGGAAACCAGGAGCTCAAGTATTGCCCATCTCCGGTCCTGCTGGCGGCGTGCGCCGTGGGCATTTAAGCAGAGACCCCGTGGTACCAGCCTGTTGTGCCAGTCCTCTGGAAGTCAAAGCAGAAGTCATGACTACCAAGACACCATCATCCCTGGATGGAACTCAACCCTCCGTGACTACCAGAAGTAACCTGGTCTCGAGTTCTGGCCGTGTATCTCAACCAAGGGAGTTACTGGGGTCTTGAGCAATCCTTTAGTCAAAGCCCACAGGCACTGACTGCTTCACTAGGTAAAGCAGTGCTAATTTGGGTGTGAAGAGGAGAACTCCAGCCCCCACTTGCCAGGACTGTGGGTTTTTTCACTTTTCTGAACCTTTGCTCCCCACCTTGCTCCACCAGTGTCCGTGCCCGGGACCCAGTGTTATTGGTGTCCATGGCTAGAAATATGAACAAGGAGAGGACTGCAGCTGGGCTGGGACTGGCTGGGGAGGAAGTTCAGAGGTAGCAAGGCTGCAGGCGGGAAGGGGCTGCTTAACTCACCCCACCCCACCCCCAGCCCATTCTTTTCTCCCACCCCAGAGAGGAAAGCTCAGATCAGATGATGCTGAATCACTTTGATCAAGGGAGACTGAGTGACAGGGCCCATTTAGCAGTTTCCTTTTGAGGCTCAGGAGAGGTAGCTGGGAAAGAAGTCTTTTTGGCCGAACCATCAGAGCCAAAAGGAAGAAAGGAACTCAGAGGAAGTGCAATAAAATGGCAGGAAGAACCTAGGTGTGGACATGCTGGGTGAGAGGAGGTGAGGCAAACATGCCTGAGCAGTTTTCTCTATCGTCTTTCCATAATGTCCCAGGCTTCCCCAGGAATGGCTGACAGGACCCTCTGGCAAGCACTCTTGGGCAGGTCTCCTCTTCCATGAGGAGGCTGCACTGTGAATTCAGAAGTGGGGGGCCTCCTCTCCCTGGGGGTCAGCTTGCCTCGCCTCACAGAATCACTGTAGAACCCTGTGCCCAGGCCTGGCTCCACTTTCCCCTCCGCTCCAGCAGGGGCCCTCTTCCTTGGCTTCAGCCTTGCCCAGCTGCCAGAGGGTGGGAGCAGGGCAGGCCTGGGCCCATCAGTTGCTGCAGCTGCTGCACAGACTCCCAAGCCCCTGGGCAAAGCCTGGGATGGGCCCAGACAGGCAGGGAGTGTGGCAGTGTGCCGGGGGAGAGGTGGGGCAGGCCGGTTGGGATTTGCTCCCCAGAGACAGGCCCTAGCCCTCACTCATGGGCCTGGAATTGGGGAGTGGAGGAGAGGAAGAACACACCCAGGAAAGGCGGGTGCTAGGGCCAGGTGCATATATCTTACTGGGGGATTTGTGGGGGGGGTACTGGGGATTGAACCCAGGGCCTTGACACTGAGCTACATTCCCCAGCCCTTTTTTAGTTTTTATTTTGAGACAAGGTCTTGTAAAGTCACTAAGTTGCCCGGGCTGGGCGGGAACTTCTACCCCGCTGCCTCAGCTTCCCAGAGTGCTAGGAATACAGGCGTGCACCACCACACCTGGCTAGGGAGGGATGTTGAGGAAGAGCAGCTCAGCTCTGTCTCTCTGTGGTGGATGGCACATGGTCCTAGGAGTCTGCCACCTTTCCCCCCTTCCTGTGCAACCCTGGTCCCTTCCCTGAAGGCAGCCTGCATTCTCAGCAGCCCACCACTCCCCTACACAGGCCCTCTGCTGAGCCACAGCCTTCTGAAAACTGAGGCTCTGGTGCTTGAGGCTGGGACTCCTGAGGTACCTCTTGCAGGGTACAGAGGAGAGAAACCATTCTGTATCTGAACAGCAGCTTGTTTTACAGACAGGAAAACTAAAGCCCCCAATGCTTCCTGGCCTGGCCTGCTTTCTCTAGGAAGTTATTTGTTGTTCTTGTTTTGAGTCTGCTGCTGAGCCCCTGTGACTGCCATCTCTGACCATTTGTCCCACGCTTGCTGTTGCCTGTTTTCTTAACAGAAGCTAAGCACCTAGAGGCTAAGAGCCATATCTTTGACTTTCCCAGTTTTCTTCAGTATTGAGTACTGTGATGTGCATAACTGTTCGTTAATCGAGTGAGCAAGAACAAATCTGCCCAGCCAAGATCTTGCTGCATCCCATTTCTTGCCCTCTCCTCTCCGGAGGGAGGTAGCCCAGGAACGAGAGGCTGTGTCCTCTGGCACATCAGCAAAGTGCAATCAGTGAAGCTTGGGAATCTCTGGATCTGAGCTGTGGGAGTGGGATGTGAGCTGACCACCTCTTGTCTCTTTTCAGGCACCTGTATCAAGTGCAACAAAGGCATCTATGGGCAGAGCAACGCGTGCCAGGCCCTCGACAGCCTCTACCACACCCAGTGCTTTGTCTGCTGCTCTTGCGGTGGGTGCGGCGGCCCCTCATGTGCTCAGACCCTTATAAGTGCTGTGGGGACCCGAAAGACAGCTTAGGCCCCTTGTTGAGAGCAGCTGTCCGCATCCCCACTAAGTGTGTGGAAGCCCCCAACTGCCTCTCCTCTCTTGCTTCCCCCTCTGGGCTCTGCCTGGCTTCCCCTGGCCCCTGCCACTCTGCCTCCCTGCCACCGTTCAGCCCCCTGCCTGTCCTCGGGTTTTCCCTCTTTCTTCTGCCTCCCTGCTTGCCCAGCCTGGACTCCTGCCTGGCCCTCAGCCTCTCCTTGGTGGGGTTTGGTCTTGGGCAGCCGAGTTGCCTGGGGTGACAGTGAAAGGCTGGAATGTGGGAAGGGCGGGGTGTGGGCTGGGGGAGTGGGGAGCCATGGGGGGCCGAGAGGGGGTTTTCTCTTGGCTGGTCAGAGTTCAGCCACCTCACTGGAGTGCAGGCCACCAGGCTGTGCCAAGCTGATGACATCACGCTCCAGGAATGCCCACTGCTGCTGTTAGCTCCAGAGGCCCTGCGGGGGTGCACCCGGCGGCCTTAACTCCCCCACCCTGCCCTCCCTCACCTCTCTCATTACCCCTTCCCGCTGCTTACCCATTCTGATTCTTCTGCTAAACCTTTAATCTCCTATCTCTGCCTGTCTGACTCCAGAACTCAGCTTTTCTCTCACTCCCCGAGCTTTTCCCTGGTTTTCTTTAGGTTCGTTTGTCTGTCTGTCCTTTTTTTTTAATATGGGTACCAGGAGTCGAACTCAGGACCTCGTGCTTGCCAGGTGCTTGTGCCGCTGAGCGATATCACCGGCCCTTTTTTTCCTTTATGTGGGTACCGGGAGTCGAACTCAGGACCTCGCACTAGCCAGGCAGGCGCTTACACTGCTGAGCCATCTCACCGGCGCTGTCTGTCCTTTTTATAGGGCCTCTTTCCTCCTCTGCATCATAGCTCCTAAGTCAGCATTTCTCAGTCACTGGGCAGAGGTAGAAGTGGAGATTTTGTTGGGAAGAAGGCAAAAGTTGGGGAAATTACCCATTCTTCACCCCGTTTTCCTTTCTCCATCGTCCCTGATGATTTAGACACCATGGAGCGGTTCCTGGGTGTTGGTCAGGTGGGGAATGGTTCTGCCATTCTGCGTATGAAAACTCCTGGGCTGCTGCGGACCATGAAGACTCTGGGTCCCTCCAAACTTGAAGAGCAACCTGATAGGGCAGGAAAGGGGCTGGCTTTCAAAACAAAGCATTTTGTCCCCAGCAGCTATTTCAGTGCCTTGACCTCCATAGAGTCTGTTCCTAGAAGGAGCTCGATGGGGCTGTGAGAGCAGGATAGCTGTGCTGAGGCAGAGCCTCCAAGGTTGAAAGGAAATGTCCCAGAGGGCCAGGTCTGGGACAATGTGCCTCTCTGTACAGGTCCCACAGCACCTGGCACAGAGGTCCTCTCCGGGCACTTTGAGAGGTGCTCCCCAGGTGGGCACCTGAGAGAGACACTTGTCTGGGGGACACAAGAGCTGGGGGCACAGTGAGTAGAGGAGTTGACTGCAATGATCCAGAGCAAATTGGAGTCGTATCTGCTGGGACTTCGTGTGGGTAGGGAGGAGACACAGCCATCAGGAGGAGCAGCACTGAAGTCCCGGTTTAAATGTGCTGTGCACCTTGGGGGAGCAATGGCACCAGAGGGGGAGAAATCCTGGGCCTGGGCTCCAAGATAGGTTCTAGCCCCCTGTCTGCTGCTTTCAGGGCGGACTTTGCGCTGCAAGGCTTTCTACAGTGTCAACGGCTCTGTGTACTGTGAGGAAGATTATCTGGTGAGTGAGGGCCCTGGATCTGGAACTGGTTCCCACACTGGGACCCCCGGGGCTCCATCCATCATTCCCAGCGTGGTAACCTCCTCGTCCTGTCTCATCTCTAGTTTTCAGGGTTTCAGGAGGCAGCTGAGAAATGCTGCGTCTGCGGTCACTTGATTTTGGAGAAGGTAAGGAAAGTGCCTTGAGCCGAGACTGAAGCTTCAGGCCTAAGGGGTGGAATCCGGGACTAACTGGATATTGAGAGAGGTCAGGGAGGAAACCTATCACTACATGAGTCACATTTTTGCCATTCCTCCCCAGAGCAGCTGTTTACAGTGCCTTCCCTCTGCCTGTGAGATGAGCCCAGGCTCCTGGTCTGTCCCAGGCTTCTGGGACTTTGCAGGCACAGCCAGTCCCTCAGCCTGAGCAAGGAGTGTGGGGTCCGAGGTCTTAATCCCTTTTCCACTACTGCCAAGAATCAGTCGGAACTCAGTTTTCTTTTCTATTTAAAGGAAGGATTGGGACCAGGCATGGTGGTCCATACCTGTAATCCAGTGCTTGGGAGGCTGAGGCAGGAGCCTCTCAAGTTCAAGGCCAGTCTGGGCTACATAGTGAGCTTCCGTGTTTAAAAAAAAAGAGAAAAAAAATGCTGGGCATGGTGGCACACTTTTGATCCCAGTACTCTGGGAAGCTAAGGCAGGAGGATTGAAAGTTTGAGTCCAGTTTAGGCAGCTTAGTGACTTAGTGAGACCCTGTGTCAAAATAAAATATAGGGCCAGTGAGATGGCTCAGCGGCATAAGCGCCTGCCCGGCAAGCACGAGGTCCTGAGTTAGACTCCCGGAACCCACATAAAGGAAAAAAAAGGGCTGGTGATATTGCTCAGCGGCACAAGCACTTGCCCGGCAAGCGCGAGGTGCAAGGTCCTGAGGTCAACTCCCAGTACCCACATAAAAAAAATAAATAAATAAAATAAAATGTAAAAAAGGGCTGCTGATGTAGCTCAATGTAAAGACCCTGGGTTCATTCCCCAGTACTGAAAGAAAAAGAAATTTTAAAAAAAGGATTAGAGTTGATCAGTAATTTTCAACTCTGGCAACCTAGCAGGTCATATTTTGATAAAAGGTTTGAAGTGGGACCCAGGCATTGATTTTTTTTTTTTTTATACTGGGGATTGAACCCAGGCCCTCTGCATGCACGGGAAGCACTCCACCACTCTGCTACATCCCCAGCCATTTTTATGTTTATTTTGAGGCAGTATCTTGCTAAGTTGTCCAGACTGGTCTTGAATTTTCAGTCCTCCTGCCTCGGCCTTCTCTGTAGCTAGGATTATAAGCATGCATCACCATGCCTGGTTGCACTGATGTTTTTTAAAAGCTTCCTGGTGGGGCCGGTGAGATGGCTCAGCGGCTTAAGCGCCTGCCCGGCAAGCGCGAGGGCCCGAGTTCGACTCCCGGAACCCACATACGAAAAAGGGGCCAGTGATATCGCTCAGCAGCACGGGCGCCTGCTGGCGCGCGAGGTCCTGAGGTTGACCCCCAGTACCCACAAAAAAAAAAAAAAAGCTTCCTGGTGATCCTAAAATTGGAGTCAGAATTAAGATCCACTGGCCTAGATGATCTCTAATACGTTTTTCAGTGTTTCTGCCTTTAGTTTTAGACACCTTGGTCCCCTCAAATAGCATTTTTCTAGGACAGCAGGGTGTTGGATGTGGTTAGTAGAAGGTGCAGGAAACATAATGTGTAGCTGAAGAGCTGGAATTGAGGGAGACTAAATCTCTTCCCACCTTGTGAGCCAGATCCTGCAGGCAATGGGGAAGTCCTATCACCCGGGCTGCTTCCGATGCATCGTTTGCAACAAGTGCCTGGATGGCGTCCCCTTCACCGTGGACTTCTCCAACCAGGTGTACTGTGTTACTGACTACCACAAGTGAGTCTGGGGTGCAGTGTAGGCCTGGGTCCCGGGATTCCCCAACCTCATCTCATTGCTACCTTCTCTCTTACAGAAACTACGCCCCCAAGTGTGCGGCCTGTGGCCAGCCCATCCTCCCCTCAGAGGTCAGTGTGTCTGGGTTCTTCTGCGGGGCAGCCAGTGCCGCTGCCTCTGGGGAGGGGTGGAGACTTGTGGCCTGGCCTCCCTCGGGAAGTGGTGCTGAGGAATGTACTCTTCGAAGATTCCCGTGTGACTCTGCTCTTGGGGCCACAACCCTGACCCCAGCATCCGGGCCTGGACGTGTCTGATAGCCTTGCTGGGCCCAGGCTCCGTAGCTTCTATCCCAGTAAGGGCTGGTAGATAGGTCATGTGTGCAGAAGGTGAGCCTAGGGGGAGAAGCCAAAGGCCAGTGAGGAGCTGGACCCAGTGGACCTCCTTGTCCCCAGCCTAGCTTACTTTATTTATCCCCCCGTCCCCTTTCCCCTCCCTCTACTTCCCCCATACCTGGGAGCAGCAGGTAGCCCCCCCGCCCCTCCCACGCGTGGATGGTTTACTTGATTTTAGAGAAGGTCTGGAGGCCTTTGTGTGATTTTTCTGCTGGGGTGGGAGGTGTCCCTGGCAGGGAGGAGGAGTTGGGGGCGTCATGCTGCTTTCATCCCCACGGGGGGTCTGCGTGTTCCAGGGCTGTGAGGACATCGTGAGGGTGATTTCCATGGACCGTGATTATCACTTTGAGTGCTACCACTGTGAGGTGAGTGTTGGGCTCCAGGGCTGTTGGCTGGAATTTGGAATTGGGAGGGAGGGAGGGAGGGGAGAAGTCAAGTCCTAGAAGTCCCAATTCATCTACGAAACGTAAGGCACAGAAAATCAGAAAACTGCTGGATATGGTGGTGCACACTTGTAATTTGTAATCCCAGCACTTGGAACTGAGGCAGGAGGATTGCAGGGAGTTCAAGGTCAGCCTGAACTACATAGTGAGACTCGTTCTCTTTCCTGTCCTCTAGCCACTCTCTGTGGTCCTAGTTTAGTACTTCTGACTCTGGCTTCCCCAGTCCACACTCTAAAACCAGGGATTGCTGGTTAACCGCTGGAGATGGGGTTTGTCTCATTATTTCTGCTGCAGCAGCGACACCTGGTGTCCGGATGGAGTATTTTCTCATCCATCCTTTCTACCAGCTAAGACTGCCTGCCCTAGCTACCCTTTCTTCCATTCATGCGAGGTTGAGCAAGGCTGACTCCCAAGAGGTCTTCAGTGTCCAAGGAGCCTGAGCTGAGCTGAGCTAGGTGTCTTCTTCCCCAGGACTGCCGAATGCAGCTGAGTGATGAGGAAGGCTGCTGCTGTTTTCCACTGGACGGGCACTTGCTCTGCCATGGCTGTCACATGCAGCGACTCAGTGCCCGACAGCCTCCTGCCAAATATATCTGAGCTGGAGTCGCTGCTGCTGCTGTCCTCACGGTTGACAAACTCCTCTGGCCAGTGGGCCCCTCCGAGGCCAACTGAGGCAACCAATGTGCTCTGCGGTGCTGGCAGAAGAGTCCTCTGGGGAGAGCCCCAAGGGCCATGGACCCAAAGATCCTAACATTCCAAACGGACTGTGGAGGAGGGAGCTGCTGACGGCCGGGCGGGGTGGCCAGCCCTGGCATTTGTGCAGTGGGCAGGCTCCAGTATTTTTTTTTTTTTTTTTTGTGGGCACCAGGGGGACGACCTCAGGACCTCGCGCGCCAACAGGCACCCGTGCCACTGAGCGATATCACCGGCCCCTTTTTCGTATGTGGGTTCCGGGAGTCGAACTCGGGCCCTCGCGCTTGCAAGGCAGGCGCTTACGCCGCTGAGCCATCTCACCGGCCAAGCTCCAGTATTTTCTGAACGTCGGATCCTGGCCTCGGTTTCTAGGGTATGCTTGTGCATACTCGAGGTTCTGTCCCTAGATGACGAGAGGAGAGGACGTCATGAGTACTTCATTCTCTTGCACCCCGTACGTGGTATTAGACCTAGGGCCAGCCAGGTGTTCCCCACAGCATCTTCTCTGTACCTAGACGAGGAAGTGAAAACCCTGGCCTTTTGTCTGGAGTAATTTCTTGTCCTCTCTAAGGATAGAAAAGCTCCTCATCCCTCCACTGGGAACGGGGACCAGCTCTAGGTGGGCTTTGACCCGTATTTCCTGTTTCTCAGGGACTCACATAGGCCTGGGCAGGCTGAATGGGGGCCTGTCCCTGGTTGCTCTTCTTAGCTGGGGAGGTGACAGTGGCCTGTGTGGGTGTGGGACTCACTGTGAGGTGTGACTGGGAAGCTTCGGGCCAGCTCACTTTCATGTTTAGGTACACTGAGCCCTATGCCCAGTGTAGGTCTGTATGGGTGCGTTCATGTAGTGTGCGGGGTGTGCATGCAGGTGCACATATGGTGTCACCCCCTTCCTCTCAGGTCGCTCTTATACTTGGTTCTCTAGTAGTAGTTTACCACTCCAGCCACCTTTCAGTGGAATTTGATTATATCCACTGTAACCCCCAAACTCAGGTTTAGGGGCACTAAAAGGAGCAAGATACTTTGCTTCCAGTCAGTTTGACTGAAACTTGAATTCACATAAAGTTACATTTCTTAAAACCAGTTCACTGAAAATTTGTTTGCTTAAAGTTCAGTTCACTCAATGAGCAATTTGACAAAAGCTAAATTCCCTTTTGGGGTACTTTTATTTAAATTCATTTAGGTATTCTATTCCTTTCTGTCACACTCCGAGTGTTTCAAGGATTTGTATCTATTCATCCAAGAGTTATCAATAATACAAATTTCTCAAATTTGCAGCACTTTGTAAATGTAAGATTGCTTCCTACCTTTATGTATGTCTTTTTTTCTATGTTATCTACTTTTCAAACACTTTTTAAAAAGTTTAAAGATTCTAGTAATAAATCCAATTGGTACAGACATTTTGCGTATAATGTTTTGTGTTTCTTAATCCAGTATCCCTTTACAGATTAGGTGCCTTGAGCTGGGTGTGGTGCCGCATACCTGTCATCCCATGGGAAGCTGAGACAGGAGAATTGCCATGAGTTTGAGGCCAGCCTGGGCTAATAGTAAGTTGAAGGCCAGCCTGAACTGCGTAGCAAGACCCTATCTTGGAAAAAAAAAAAAAAAATTAGATGCCTTGAAAAATGTAAGGGAGCTCAGGATGACTTTGATGCTCTGGTTTGACTTCTGCATTGGTGTTAAGATGCCAACATATCAGCCATGGCACATGTTCTACAGTCTCAGCATTCTGGGAAGCTGAGGCAGGAGATCACAAGTTTGAATCCAGCCTGAGCAATTTAGCAAGACCCTGTCTCAAAATAGAAAATAAAATTTTAAAATGTGGGTTGGAGATGTAGCTCAGTGCAAAGGCATATTCAATCCTCAGTACAAGAAAACAACACGAATAGGCATGAGGCCTATATTTAGTTGACAACAAAGATTAAACAGATAACAGCAATAATGAGTAAAAAGGTGAATTTGCTAAGTCTTTTTAAAATGATGCAGCCAGGTGTGGTGTACCCCTATAATCCTAGCCCTGGGGAGGCTGAGGCAGGAGGATTGTCACGAGTTCAAGGCCAGCCTGGGCTACATAGTGAATTTAAGGCAGCCTGAACTACATAGTGGGACTCTGTCTCTAAAACCAAAACAAGCCCCCATCAAAAAAACAAAATTGCTGCAGATTTGATAAACATTTACTTTAGACCAATTGGTTCTATCTTTATTTATTTATTTTTAATGTGGGTACCGGGGGTCGAACTCAGGACCTCGCGCTTGCCAGGCAGGCGCTTGTGCTGCTGAGCCATCTCACTGGTCCTACCAATTGGTTCTAAATGAGTTAGTTTCAGGCAATTTAATCTGGTAATCTTTGATCCTGAGTCTTCTCTGTTATTCAGTGATTTTCCTAAGGAAATGACGACTCTTGAGGACATAGGTTCCACATTTGGGGCTGTTCTAAGATGACCATGCCAGGCGTCCTGGGAATGACCTGGGAGAGGCCTCCAAACGAGGAAGAGAGTTCAGGTTCATATCACTGAGTGCCAGAGGAAGGAAATGCACGTTTTTGGAGAGAGAAATGTGTTCTGAGACTACACAACTTGTTCCACAGCTGAGATCGCTCCTTCTGAGCTATTATTAAGTAATGTCATGCAGAGACCCTGTGACTAGAAGATTATTGTCACCAGGCTTCTCCAGGCCTGGAAAAACCAGACAAGCATGTGTAGCTTTCTGTCCACCCCTTTGGTTCAGTCTTCACTCTGGGGCTCTTGACCACTGTCATCGACCTGTTTCTCACTCTGGCTCTGGCTTCCTTCTGTTCCTAACTGACTCATTCCTTGCTAGGTCTGTGCCAATCTTTCCCACCCTAGGACTCCCCAAGACACTGCCCTTGCCAGGGGGGCCACTCCAGTTTCTTCCCAAGAAAGATGAGTGGTAATGCTTTAAAGGGCAGGCTGTGGCCTAAGAGCAACCCCAGCATCCCACATCTCCAGCGGCAGGCTCCGTGTGTACCCTGCATCCCAGGAGCTTCTGCTGTCTTCCTGTGTGCTGGAAGACTGTTCCTCTTATATATCTCTATTTAAAATTTGCAGTTGCTGGTGAGAGATTCATGACATAGTGCCAATGGTACAGAAAAATTAAACATTGGCCAACTTGCCACCCAGTTATCAAATTATCATCTGAGATGGAGAAAGGAAGGAAATGGAAGAATTAGGATCCCTTCTGGGTCTCTAGACAGAGTCATGGCTTGCTTTTTTCTTTTTTTGGTCTGTTTGTTTGTTTGTCTGGAGATGGGTCTCGTGTTACCCAGGCTCGTTTTGAACTCATGAGAGATCCTCCTGCCTCGGCCTCCCAAGTGGTAAAGGGTCAGGCTTTGACAGTAGATTTCAGCTCTTTGCTCTGGACAGTCCAGGTTGCCACAGACACAAATGTGGGTTATGAAGAATGAGGCTAAGATGGTTCTCCAGCCTTACCCTATTGAGACATGGCTGTCTCCCCCTCTACCACTGGGAGCTCTCAGGGCCAGGTGAAATGGTAAGGCTCCATTTATAATCAGGCTGGCAACTGTCCTTAGTCCAGGAAGAGGTGGAGAAAGAGCTATTTCCAGGAACATAAAGCCAATTAGATGAGGTCCTTCAGACTATACCTCTACACAATAAAAAGGGGAACAATAGAGCTGAAATAAAAAGATTGGAAAACACAGGTAAGTAAAAGCATTTGTATTTAGTTTTGTGTTTTAGAAGCACCCATACCTTCGGCCTGGCTTGGGGTCATTCAGAGCCCTCAGCATGAGAAGCCACAGGGTCTGCCAGTCTCAGTCCTCTGTCCTCTCCGTCCTCTCTGCCCTGCAGAGAGACTGAGCCTCTATCATGCCAGTCGTACAGAGGCCCTGGAATGTCCACACATGGCCCTGAGCATAAGGGGCTCAGGCTTGGGCTAGAGGCAGAGCTCAAGGGTACAGCACTTGCCTGGCAGGTATGAGGCCCTGGAGTCCAATCCCCAGTACTACAAACAAGCAAACAAAGGCTTGACCTTGAAAAATAAGGGCAAGTTATTCCTGAGATACATGGATTAGACCAGTCTAACTGCCATGGTAGGACGGGCATTGGGGCTCATTCTGTTTCCTGCAGATGTTTCACCTGCAGTTTTAGTTGGGAAGGTTAGTGCAGACCCTGTGAAGGGAGACATGATGCTGTACACTCAGAGAGGGACAGGTAAGGAGAAATACCTAATAAGAGTACTAGTTAGAAGCCCACTGTGGTGGCACATGCTAAAGCACTAGGGAGGGTGAGGCAGGAGGATTGCCATGAGTTGGAGGCCAGCCTGAGTTGCAGAATGAGTTCAAGGTCATCCTGAACTACATAGCATGACCCTGTCTCAAAACAAAAAGCAAAACAAACAAACAGCTACCAAAAAAATAAAATACTAATTAAGCTTGGAGGGTTAGAGCAAATGAGGTTTTATTTTATTTATTTATTTTATTTTATTTTATTTATTTATTTTTTGAGACAAGGTCTCGCTGTGTAGTTCAGGTTGGCCTTGAGTTTACTATGTAGCCCAGCCTACTCTCGAACTCGGCAGTCCTCCTGCCTCAGCCTCCCGAGTGCTGGGGTTACAGGCATGCACCACCACGCCTGGCTGAGGTATAATTTTAGAGAGGCTTCAGCCACCTCATTCTAATGAATGAAGAAATAGAAACTGAGTGGTGATGACTTGCCCAAGGTCACATAGTGGGTAATAACGTTACAACTTTTGAAGACTAATAAAAGGCTATTTCCTCTCTTCCTTCCCATCTCCCATCACACAAGTAAACTGTAAATGTTGACTGTCAGTAAGATAAGCACTTCATTATACTAGAAAATAAGAGAAAGCCAAGGAACATGAGCCACACTAAAGAAAACTCTTGGTTCTTACCAGTGCTTTTTTGTCTATTAGTCCTAACTATAGCCAAAGTACCTTTAGAAACACATTAGGAGAACCAGAGGAAATATAGTGCAAGACCATCCCTGCCCTTCAGGAGGTCACAGTCTAGCCAGGAAGACAAATACACACATAAAATGACTTGAGAAGATTACAAGCAACATGTCAACAAGTGCGAAGTAATTGATTGTTGCAAATAAAAAACGTAATGCTGGAGGATACAGTGTTTAGGAGTGAGGCTTTGGCTTAGACTGTAGATCACAAGGTGGCAGCCAACAGACTAAACCCTGCCCCCAAATGTACTGAGCTTTATTAGTGTTGTTTCTGGTGCTGGAGATTGAACCCAGGGCCTTGTGCATGCTAAGCACACACTCCACAACCGAGCTACACCCTCAGCCCTACTTTTTTATAATGTTAATTAGAACCCTAGTTGAGAAGGAAAATGCCAGCTAATAAATGCAGGAGGGCTGGGGATGTAGCTCAGTGGCACAGCACCTGCCTGGCAAGCTCGAGGCCCTGGGTTCAATTCCTGGTACCAAAAAAAAGTAAAATACAATAAAATAAATAAATGCAGAAAGAACGATAGAATTGAAAAAACAGCATTTTGTGAACCCTAATAAAAATGATCGATTCTGGCAAAGATTGTTAATTTGTGTTAAAACAGGTGTTGGTCTGGCATGCTTATAATGCAGCTACTCCCAAGACCAAGGTGGGAGGATGGAAAGCTCAAGGCCAGCCTGGGAAATTTGGCCAGATCCTGTCTTGATAAAAAATAAAAAAAGGAGCCAGCTGGGTGTGGTGGTGCACACTCGTAATCCCAACGCTCTGGGAGGCTGAGCTATGAGGATTGCAAGTTCAAGCTCAGCCTGGGCCATTTAGCAACTTAGCAGCTAAATAAAAATAGAGAGCCGGGGATATAGCTCTGCAGCACAGCACCTGCCTGGCAAGCACGAGGTCATGAGTTCGATTCCCGGTACTGGAAAAAAATAAAAGGGCTGGGAGCACCAGTGGAGGCAGCGGTAGCAGCGGCAGCCCTTGAGGAGCAGCAGTCCGACTTTCCTACTGACCTGCAAGGTCCTGGCTTTGGAGGCCCGCGGTGTCAGAGAAAAAGCAGCTGGGAGGTTTGGGTCTCCTGGAAGAAGGGGCTGAGTTCAGGGAGTTCCCTGCTGAAGACTGGGCTGGTTTGGATGAGGAGGGAGATGCACAGGTCTGGAGGAGAGCTGGGATAATGACAATGTAGAGGATGACTTCTCCAATCAGCTGCGAGCAGAACTAGTGAAACACGGTGACAAGATGGAGACCTCACAGCAGCGGGAAGTGTTGAAGCGCCCTACATCCGAACTGCGTGCTAAATTCTAGGACAGAGAACCCACGATGGAGGACTAAAAAACACATTTATCTCGTTTTTTGCTCGGATATTTTTGTTTTCGTAACAAAATATAAATGTTTTGACTTGAGGAGGAGGAAAAGGAGAAGAATAGGGGGAAGTAGAAGAAAAAGAACCTAGGAGTAGCACAGTGTGAAGGCCCTGGGCTCAAAAAGGGCTGGGGATGTAGGTTAGTGCTGGAGTGCTTGCCTAGCATCTGTAAAGCCCGGGGTCAGTCCCCCAGTAGTAGGGGAAAAAAATTAAAAACAAGTAAATGGCAGGTGGGCAACTGGACATTCATACAGTGCCAGTAACACCCCCGGACTGTAAACTGGGGCTGCAAATGTGACTGTGTGGAGGGACAATCACCATTCCCTGGAACCAGTGTGTTCCAGCCAAGGGAGAGTACTGGGAAGGGGATTAATGGCAATGTGTCTCTCTTTTTTTGTGTGTGTGTGTGGGTACCAGGGGGTCGACCTCAGGACCTCGCGCGCCAACAGGCACCCGTGCCGCTGAGCGATATCACCGGCCCCTTTTCTGTATGTGGGATCCGGGAGTCGAACTCGGGCCCTCGCGCTTGCCGGGCAGGCGCTTATGCCGCTGAGCCATCTCACTGGCCAGGCAATGTGTCTCTTGCTGTAAAAAAATTTAAACATTCACCTTATTTTGTGATCACATAACATATTCTAGCTGCTTCCCACTCCCCAAAAGAAATACTACATATAACTTGCAGTTTACAGGAAATACTGGGGATAGAGAAACAAACCTAAGGACACTAGGAAGAAGCCACAGGACAAAGCTAGGAAGTAAGGGTTCTTTTTTTGTTTGTTTTTGTGTTTTTTTTTTTTGAGACAGGGTCCTGCTATGCAGTGCAGCTGGCGTTGAACTCACTATGTGGTCCAGGCTGGCCTGAAACAGGGTGATCCTCTGCCTCAGCCTCCCAAGTGCTGGGATTACAGGAGTGCACCACCACACCTGGTTTCAGTCCGATTTTTTAAAAAGTTAAATGTATGCTACATGAAAGGACTTAAGGAACATAATAACAATACAATGCATAGTCCTGGATTCCTTACTGGTTTAAAATAATTGCTATGAAATATATTTGGGGGTCAATTAGAAAAATTCAAATACGAATCTGCTTTTTTTTTTTACAAATATGGACGGGGTTAAATGAGATGTAGATTTACTGAGATGGAGAATCAAGGGCTAGAGATGTAGCTCAGTAGTAAAGCGCTTGCTAACAAGCATGGCCCTGGGTTCCATCCCTAGCACCAAAATTAAAGGTCAAGATAATTAGCAAGGTGGTTCCAAAACCATACATATAGGATAATCACATTTTGTTTTTAAAATATCTATGTACTTGTGAGAACAAGATCTGAAAGGATATGCGCTAAGGTGGGAACAGTTTGATTTGTGACAATATGTTTTGTTGTTGGCCTACATTTCTATTTTTATCCAATGCATGTGAACTGCCTCTCTAATAATAATAAGCTTCTACAAACAAAATGACTGGTTGCCAACATTTATAATTCAGGAGATTTAATATAAAAGTCAATATTCTGTGTGAAAAACTGGGTTCCTAAAGTTTTTTGAAGGGGCAGAAGATCTGTCATTCCAGGGCCTCCATTAAGCGTGCAGTAGCGGCGGCTCTGTCTTCACTCTGCGTCCGTCAGCACCATGGGCCTGTGGCCCAGCTGTCACCCGAACTGCATGATGAGCGCTCCCTCAGCTGTGTATCTCCTTCTTAGTTTCAATCCCCACCACCCAAAAGTTTGTCCTTCGTACATTGCACACCATCCTGGCTTCAGTAGACTTTTGGGTCAATAACCCCTGATTTGGATGATTCTGTTGGGCTCCCCATCCTTAGTGCCTTCCATTGTTAATCATTTAAAGGGAACAATAATCCCAGCACTCAGGAGACTGAGACAGGAGGAGGGAAAGTTCAAGGCCAGCCTGAGCTACATAGTGAGTTCAAGGCCAGTCTGTACTACATAAAGAGACCCTGTCTCAAAAAGCCAAAAAATAAAAATAAAAAATAAAAAAAAATTCACAACGTAAATTCTTCCCAAGCATGAAATGCTAAGTGCCCTTTGGACAGTCTATTTCTCCCACTGGTTCTTACACATGTTTTTAAAGAAGAAAGTCTCTTTCATAGGCAACTCAGTATACAACAGTGTCACCATCAGTGTAAAACCCAGGGAAATACATTTACCAGCCTGGCACATGCTTCTGAGTTCCAGCAGCACACTCAGTTGTTGTAACAAGAACTGTACATGCTGAACTTCACGCCCAGCTTTTCAAATAATAGTAGTCTTCTTCTGAATCAATTTACAGTTTCAAACCAGGCGTGGTGGCGCATGCCTGTAATCCCAGCACTCAGGAGGCTGAGGCAGGAGGATCACTGAGAGTTTGAGGCCAGCCTGGGCTACATAGTGAGTTCAGGGCCAGCCTGAACTATGTGTATATAGCGAGACCCTGTCTCAAAAAACGAAAGAAAAACAACAACAACAACAACAAGAAAAGAATTTACAGTTTCATATTCCTTTGGTTAAAATTGTTTCAATCTGTCCCATTTTGAGCCAAATTTCTCAGCCTTTCTTAGAGACCCCACATTTCCTGCCAGGCCTAGTTTATATACTAGTTCTCAACAGAGTCTCAAAGTAAACCAGACTCATCTCAGTTTGTATGGCAAGTTTCTGTGAACAAAGAGGTAGCCCTTCAATCCGCGAGGGGCAGGGTTTGAAAGCCCCTGGAAAGTGTTAAGCAATTGCAAAAATGCCACATTACGAACATTTGTTCTGAAATTTTCATTTGCTTCCATAGGTTGATTACATAGTTTCTTTATCTTCTTGTTTTCTTTTCAAATCATGTACTTACAATGGTCATGGAATTTTCTGGCTTAATCATCAATCATTGTCACTCTGAATACCTTCATTTTCCTGCGAATGCCCTTGAAAAGAATCCTAAAACCTCTTGATGCAAGTAAAACTTTTTATTCCTAAAACTATTTTTTCAGTCCATAATATCATAATATATTCAAATACTTTCAAAGTGCAGTGGCTTATTTTTAAAGTTTTTCTAAACAATTGGTCCGTTAAGTGAGTCCAAGTTCCAAAGGCTATTTTAACATTTTAGTTTTACAACTAGTTATTTAAGCCCATATTTTTAACTTGAGAACATATTCTACTTAAAGGTTCCCTTTAGTATCATAAACAGAATACTAAATACTCACCTGGAATCTCTCTAGAGCACTATTTTGTTGCCTGGCTAGGGTAAGGGAGGCAGAGAGCCTGCAACATTCTTGTAAATTTCCATTCTGTGTCATTTTAAACAATGCAGCAAAGGACTACCTAAGTCTGAAAGGTTAAGCAGAATTTTTCTCAGACTCCCATTTATATTTATCACCAACCTAAAAACATACATGAATATTTTTAGAGACTTGGCCAAAAGCATTATCTTCAAGACATCAGATTAAGGATAGGAATCATGGGGCCGGTGAGATGGCTCAGCAGCCTAAGCGCCTGCCTGGCAAGCACGAGGGCCCCAGTGACTCCAGGAACCCACATACGAAAAAAGGGGCCGGTGATATCACTCAGCAGCACAGGCGCCTGCTGGCGCACGAGGTCCTGAGGTCGACCCCGGGTACCCACAAAAAAAAAAAAAAAAAGGATGGGAATCATGCCTAGCTTATCTACCTCCATTCCTACTTTCCACCCTTGCAAGAGTCTAGGTCAGGAACACTTAAGCGTGTTGTTGGCTTTACCATTAACAATCCTTTAAGAAGCATTAATTGTATTTTGCACAGCGGAAGGGGAGATGAACAGCGCTGATGAGAGGCTGGCCTGGAAGGCCAAGCATTTCATGGAACAAACAAAACTACTGAAGATAGTAGCATTGTAGGGTGTTCAGGAATTCATTCTTTTGAAAGGTAAGTGCCTCCCTATCCCACTCCCTGAGCTGGGTACCTGGGAGTAATCAAAGGAAGTGCTTCATTGAATACAAACCCAAACAAATTACAGGTTTTTTTTTTTTTTTTGTGGGTACCAGGGGATCGACCTCAAGACCTCGCGTGCCAGCAGGCACCCATGCCACTGAGCGATATCACCGGCCCCTTTTTCGTATGTGGGATCCGGGAGTCGAACTCGGGCCCTCGCGCTTGCCGGGCAGACGCTTAAGCCGCTGAGCCATCTCACCGGCCCCCAAATTACAGTTTTAATACCCCTCAGCAACAAAAAGACATGAACTTAAAAATCAAATTATTTATATGAGTAACAACATGTATGAATCTCAAAATAATTACACTGAGTGAAAGAACCCAAAGAGTACCTTTTTATTTGATTCCATTTAGGTAAGACTCTAGAAAACGCACTGTAATCTCTAGTGACAGGAAGCTGATCACGGCTGACTCAAGGCGGGAGAAACTGGAGCGGGTTTGCAAAGGAGTGTGAATGGTACTTTATAGAGGGTAATGCATATGTCCACTATCTTCATTATGATTATGGGCTTACTGATGTATAGTTATAGCAAAACTTCCTGAATTGTACACTTTAAATATCATATGTCAAGATGCCTTTAAAAAAAAAACAGAATTCTGGAAAAAAGAAGGGAGATTGGCAGGGAAGGAGGCAAAGGGAAAGGAAAGTGTGTGTGTGTTGGGGTGGTGAATTCTAGGGTCTCTTTTGCAATTCTTTCCCGCTCAAGAACACCAGATGGTGTCTGATTGTAAGATTCTTTTTTCAGTACTTCCCTCCATTTTCAGCTGCCAGGGTTGTCTACAGGCTTAGCTTTCCAGTCTTAGGTAGAGTGAGCCTATAAAAACCCCTCACTTCAGCTGCTCCTTTCTTTTCTTCGACCTGGAATGCTGATTCGATTTCCCACCTCTGCCTCCATTTGCTGGGATGTTTCTTCTAAATCATCTAAATTTTCTCTCTCCTTTTAGATCCGGTGAAAATAAGATTTATTTCACTGTCTTTCCTATTTCCTATTTCTGCAGAAAAAAAATTCTGTACCCTCAAGTTTCTCTACTATTTATTATCTAAACTGCTCTTTTGACTCCTATTTGCTTTTCATGTGCATGTCTTCTAACTAGACTATGAACTTCTTCAGGGTAAAGACTAGATCATATTTATCTTCATGTCTCACCCAAGGCACTTAATAAGTGTCAATTTAAAATACCTCGGTTTTATAGTCTTTCCAACACACTTTCTCAGCCATTATCTCATTTGATCATTACATCAACACTAGGAGGTTGGAGGAACTAGAAATATGTTATTTCCTCCTTTTGACAGATAAGGAAACCTGAAGCCCAAGGTCACATGGCTCGCCAGAGAACAGATCACTGCATATGAAGGTCTGGTCCAATTCAAGGCTTCCCACTGCCGTCTCCTCCACCCTCCTCCTGAAGACAGGCATCTGCACCTTCACCTCCTCCTCCCTGTGCACTTCAGAGCTGTGTAGTCGCACATTTTAGAATTTGACAAGCTCTCCAGATGAAATTTCAGTAGGTTTCTGATCAGCTGTGAGTCACCAAGCATGCTTGCTATTTTATTCCAAGTGCTGTTTGTTAGGGACATTACGCCTGATATTTAATGATGCCGAGCTACAGAATTGAAGAAGCATAAATGATTTTTAAAAGCCCTAGAAAATGACAGCACTCTAGTATTAAATATGAAAGCTGGCAGCTGACAAGCTGACTGAGGTTACAGAATTTCTGCACTAAACCACACCATCTCTCTTATATACTAGTCTCAGCCTGTGCTAAAGGAAAAGCTGAAACTCCATCTTCCAGCCCACCTCAACCTGAGAGTCAGCCTGAGCATCCCAGGCTCTCAGCTTCTCTGATGCAAGAGATTTGATAGCCTTGGTGCAGTTTACTTAGCACCATTTTATGTCTTTATTTATGTTTATTTATTTTTTGGTTGTTTTCAGATAAGGTCTTCCTATGCAGTTCAGGCTGGCCTTGAACACTCAGCATGTAGCCCAGGCTGGCCTTGAACTAAGGGTGATCCCCCTGCCTCAGCCTCCCGAGCGCTGGGATACAGGTATGCACCACCACACCTGGCCAAAAATTTTTATTTTTGAGATGGAATCTCACCATCTTTCCTGGACTGGCCTTGGACTCACGATCCTCCAGTTCCAGCCTACCAAGCAGCTGGGATTACAGGCCGCCACTGTGCCTGGCCAAACATGCTATTTTAAAAACTAATTCACTTTCTGAGTAGATTCCAATCAACTTCGCAGAGAGGGAGTACATTGGGTTTAAGATTAAGACACAGGTGCCAGGCATGGTGGCGCACCTTTGTAATGCCAGCACTCTTGGAGGCTGAGACAGGAGGACTGCAGGTTCGAGTCCAGGGGTGATTTAGCAAGATTTCATCTCAAAAAACAAAAGGGTCTGGGGATGTAGCTCAGTGCAGATGCCCTGGGTTTAATTCCCTGCACCAAAGAGATGAAGGATGAGAGGTAAAGGGGGAAAGCAGAAGAGGTAATGAGAGCGACTTCCCCGACGGATGCTGTAAGAACTAAATGAGGCGAGATCAGGGAAGCAAAACGCTTGGCACAGTGCCTGACTCATCTCAGGCCCTCAATAAATGTGCGCGATTATTACCATTTCTCAACGTTTGCCCATAACCGGGTGTGTGGGGTGGAGGAGAGGAACCAAGCAGACGCACTGCAGACTAGAGAAGACCCCTTTCCAGCTGGGTCAAACTCCCAGGCTTCCCAGCCGTTGAGGCCCCAGCGCGCGCGGCGGGGCGGGGCCTGAGCGTCCCGCCCCTTCCCCGCCCCCACGCCGCCTCGTGCACTTTCGGCTCCTACCGCGGCCTCTGCCCCGGCCTTTCCGCGCCGTCCTCCCGGACTTGGCTTCCCCCAAGCCCTGCGCGGGGCGCGAGTGAGAGGTTCCGGAGCCGGGACACCGGCGGTGTGTCGACGCGGCGGTCCCGCCCGCCCAGCGCCCTCAGCGCCGCCCCCGGGGTGCGCAGGTTCGTGGCGAGGGGCGGTGGGCTGCGCCGCGCGGGAGGAGGCTCGGTCGGTGTCGGCCGTCGGCGGAGGCCGCTCTCGCCCTTGGGAATCCTTGGCCGCCCAGACGTAAGGGAAGTCGGCGCCGGAGAGCCCGCTCTCCATTTTGATTCATCTCGGGCCCTGTGAGGGTCACATCTTGTGAAAATACCTGTAAAATCAATTTAACGTTCAGTGCAGCGTGTAAAGGCAGCTCGAAGAATTTAAAAGACGCCTGAGTCAGAACATTTAAATGCTTGGGTCCCTGTAGCAGCGTTTTAACACGTCTAAGTGCAGAGGGTGGAGAATGTAGTCTGATTGCCGCCACTGTTCGCGCCCTGTAACGTTTTAAAAGGGTAAAGAAAAGCGCCCATAAAAAAACCCTAAGTGGGCAGGCCTCTAGGGACGGAACAGCTGACTTGTGGAAATTTGGGTTGGTCCTTATTTCTGTGTGCGAAATTTGTCTGCAGAACTTTTTATTATGTAGGCCTAGATTAAAACAGAATTGTTAACAGAATTGTTAAAACACTGAGTTTAACTAGTGGCTTTTTGTTAACAAGTCGATTGCGTTATTAATTCTTCATGTCTTAGGCAAGGCAGGAATTTGTTATCTCAGTTTTGCAGGTTGAAAAAAGTTTGGCACCAAAAAAGGGATTTTCTCTTCAATTCACACAGAAGCAACGGCAGAGCTGCAAATTAAGTTTTAGCATTCTGCCTTCTCAGCTGCGTCCCCCCGGACCCACGTTACAAAACAAATGAGTAGTTACTTTGATGTTCCTCATAAAAAGAGCAAGTAAACCAAATGTTCTGTGAACATGAAGTGTTAAATCGTTAATAATCTCCCGTGTCTGACCTGCTTTGGGAGGCTCAGCTGCCCCTTTGGAGTTGGATACCTTACAGAGAGAAGGGGGTGGAGCAAAAGCCTGGAAAATAACGTCAAGGGAAAGATTTTGCTTCCCGAGTCCACACTGTGCTCATCTTTACCGCCCCAGTGTTGTCATTCTTTACCTGGTACTGCATGTTCAGGGATGGTTCACATCCGTCTCAGGTACATTAACTACACCTTCGCCCTGTAGCGTTGGCATTGACCTCTCAGTCTTGTCTGCACTATTCCTCCAGGTGCTCCTTACTGACTCTGTTATGTGAAAACTAGTTGTTCAAGTGTGAAATGTTTTGTCACACCTGAAGAGTGATTCTAGAATTAATGATCAAAAACAACCAACAGATCTTCAGTGAAAGACAAGTTAAAGAAGCACAAAGAAACTGTTGTGGACTTTGATAGCTGAGTTATTTGACTAGGGGGACAAAAGCAGACTTTGATTTTTCCCCATCTTTCCTCAGGTCACCCATAACTGCCAAACAGTAGCTCAGTTTTAACTTCAGCTTTATAGTGGTACTGGTGGGGAACCCTCCTGAGTAGACTTACTGAATTGGAAACTTTTTGTTTCAGAAAGAGGCTTTTTTCTGGACAGCTCAGAACGAGGAGACATTTATATGCTTGGAATGCAAAATATTTTGATATTGGTGAGTCTGTCCATGAAACCTGTATAAGAGCTTGTGACCCATATGTGTGATTTAGCCCCTCTCTGTGAAAGGCATCCCTGTGGTTCCTTCCTAGCTTGTGGATAACAGAAACTCAAACCCAGAACAGTTTCATCTGGAGCAAGAACTGTTTGTTTATTTATTTTTTGCAGTTTTAAAAAATTTTACTGGTACATTTTAGATATACATAATGATAGCATCCATCATAGGGAATTTGTACCTGTACATGATGTATCTTGCTCCTTTTTTTCCCATTTCTCTCCACTCCCTTAAACCCCTCTTCTCCTCCTTATTTATAAAAGGTTTGTTTCCATTTTCTCCTTCTATGCTTTTTTTCTTCTCCCTTCTTTCCTTTCCCCCTCTCTCTTTCTTTATTCACCTTTGAACACTTTCTTTCCATTTCCCAATATCTATTATACATTTTGGTCCTTGTTTACACTTTCAGTTTCTCACACCAGAGAAACAATGCAGTAAACATGTGTCTGATTTATTTCACTTAAGAGTATGGTCTCAAGGTGCATCTATTTAGCTAGAAATGTCTCAAGTTTATCCTTCTTTATGGCAGAGTAGTACTCCATCATATTAAAAAAACACATCTTTATCCATTCATCAGTTGATGGGCATTTGGGCTGTTTCCAAGATTTAGCTATTACAAATGGAGCAGGAGCTATTTCTTCATCTTTTTGTTTTCTTTCATTTGTTTCAGCACAGATAGGAATCCTAACCTAAGAAAATCAAATGGCGTCCGGAGATTTCTGCTTACCTGGAGAAGGGATGGAAATAGTTCAACAAGGTAAGGGTTGGGTGTGGTAGGTAGCTCAGACCTATAATTCCAGCACTCTGGGAGGCTGAGACAGGAAGATTGCAAGTTCCAGCCCAGGGTGGGCAATTGAGTGATTTAATGAGACCCTGTCTCAAAATAGAAAAGGGCCAGGGATATAGCTCAGTAGAGAAGTCTGGGTTCAGTCCCCAGTAACCCTCTACCCAAAATCAGAGAGGTCTTATCTGAGTTCTTAAAAGGATTTATAATGTCCATTAGTATGGTTTCTCTGACAAATCCAGGTTTCTGGGGAAACTAAAATATGTGGAGTTTCTTGAACACTATTATTGGGAAGCAAATTACACCAAGTCCTGTTAGTGTGGGTTCCGTATCTGCTTGTGCGAACTTGGGATGCTCCCGAGCTACACTGGCAAGTGTGTGATAAAGATAAAGGTGGCTCACCAGTTCCTCGATGGCTTCCTTCCTGAGCTTGTTCACATCTTGTTCTCCAGAATCTCAGCTCCTTCTGTATCTCAAACTCTTTTTTTTTTTTTTTTTTTTTTTTTTTTGTGGGTACTGGGGGGTCGACCTCAGGACCTCGCGCGCCAGCAGGCACCCGTGCCTCTGAGCGATATCACCAGCCCCTTTTTTCGTATGTGGGATCCGGGAGTCGAACTCGGGCCCTCGCGCTTGCCAGGCAGGCGCTTAAGCCGCTGAGCCATCTCACCGGCCCTGTATCTCAAACTCTTGATATCTCAGATTCTTTCTATGTCTTAAATCCTCCAGAAATTTGCTTTTTTTTTTTTTTTTTTTTGAGACCAGGTCTCATTATGTAGCTCAGGCTGGCCTGGAACTCACAGTGATCCTCCTGCCCCAGCCTTCTGAGTGCTGGGATTATAGGCATGTACCACCATGCCCAGCCAGGAACTTGCATTTTCTATATTTTTACTATTTCTATATTGAATCCTTCAGTACTTTAGAGGGAGGAGAGGGAGAGTTCTTATTCTCTTAAAGGACTATGAGTATAAAGCTCCAAAGAATGAAAATTTGAGTATTTGGTGAGTAGAGGTAAAAGATCCAGCAGAGAGTACCCAGGAAGAAGTGGAAGAAAGCTCCCTTGAGCATATGGACTAACCAGACAACTTAATTTCTTGAACTTTTTCTCATCCTTGTGCTGATCTGTATCCACATAGGTTAGTCAGCTGTGCTTACACTAATGAGAATTTGGTTAGTTTTTACTTATTTTAAGAGTATACCTTTTCTTAGTCTTGCTTATGCAACTAAAGATCACATCCAAGATTGGAGTTTTACATGTGTTTTTTTCCCCCTCTTTCAAAACTCTAGTGCCGGGCATGGTGGCACACACCTGTAATCCCGGCACTTGGGAGTCTGAGGCAGGAGGATCGCTGTAAGTTTGAGGTCAGCCTGGGCTACATAGTGAGTCCAGGCCAGTCTGAACTGTATAGCGAGACCCTGTCTCAAAAAACCAAACAAAACAAAACTCCAGTAATTCTGCACAAATGAAGCATTTGTGTACTGTGATGATCCCTGCTAAATGGTTCCTTATTCTCTTTGTCTTATGTTTACCAACTGCACTTCCATTTTCTTTTTCTTTTTCTTTTTCTTTTTTTTTGGCAGTGCAGAGGATCAAACCCAAGCCATGTTCATGACGAACACATGCTTAACCTCTGAGCTACATCTCTAGCCCCTGCATTTCCTTTTTCTAAGAAGTTAGTTTTATTAGATACCCATTTCCCTTTAGTTGATATACTTGTAGCCAGGGGATGTGGTGCATACCTATACTTGCATCACTTGGGGACTGAGGCAGGAGGATTGTGGGTTTGAGGTTGGTCTGGACTACATAAATAACCCTGTCTCAAAAAGACAAAAGCCAGCTGTAGTGGTGCACGCCTGTGATCCCAGCATTTGGGAGGCTGAGGCAGGGGGATTGCCACGAGTTCCAGGCCAGCTTGGGCTACATAGTAAGACACTGTCTCAGTATCTCCCACCCAAAATGAATAAAGCCAGGCATAGTGGCACATGCCTGTAATCCCAGTACTTTGGAGGCTGAGGCAGGAAGATCACCATGAGTTTGAGGCCAACCTGGGCTACGTAGTGAGTTCAATGCCAGCCTGAACTATAGTGAGACTCAAAACCAAAACCCCTCCAAAAATAAAAATCCTTGAATATAAAACAAATGCTTGTTACTTTGTGTATCACCTCTAGTTTGTTGTTTTGTTTTTTGTTTTGTTTTGTGATAAGGTCTTGGTATGTAGTTCAGGCTATGCTTGAATTTACTGCGTACCCCAGGCTGGCCTCAAACTCATGGTGACCCTCCTCCCTTAGCGTTTGAGTGCTGGGATTAATGGCATGCACCGCTACACCTGGTTTAGTTTGTGTTGCTTTTAAAAATCTAATTAGGGTTAGGAACTTTTCCTACCAAAAGCCCAGGTTTTCTGGAGCTAAGTTTTGTTCAATTATATAAAGCGAGAGTCCGTACCTGTTTGCTTTTTCATCCCCATACTATTAAGTGTGCAGCAAACAGTTTCCTCCTTGTAACCTGAGTGAAGAAGACCTGCTGCAGAACCCATGCTTCAGCCAGCTGCTGCTGAGTCTCTCACAGCATGTGGATGAGAGTGGCTTAAGCCTCTCCCTGGCAAAGGAGCAGGCCGAGGTAAGGGCCCCAGGAGGAGGGAGGACGGGAGCATGGGAAATCCTTCTGAGAGGTTCCTGCCTGAGGGTTTTTGGTTTTCTTTTTTTTTTTGGTGGGTACCAGGGGTCAACCTCAGGACCTCATGCTTGCCAGGTAGGGGCTTATGCCACTGAGCTATCTCAACTGGCCCCCTCTTTTTTTTTTTTTTGTCTTTTTGAGACAGGGTCTCGCTATGCAGATCAGGCTGGCCTTGAACTCACTTTGTAGTCTAGGCTGGCCTCCAACTCACAGCGATCCTCCTGCCTCAGCCTCCTGAGTGCTGGGATTCCAGGCATGTTCCACCATGCCCGGCCTGGGTTTTTGGTTTTCTAGGCATGGAAGGAAGTTCGACTGCATAAGACAACGTGGTTGAGGTTTGAGATTTTACAGCGAGTCATTCAAGAGCTGCTTGTGGACTACTATGTGAAGAAGCAAGACACGAATTTAGCTTTTGAGGACAAAAAGGTGAATCTGAAGAGTTGAGGTTGGTGTCAGTTACCAATTATAGGAATGACCACGCCAGCTGTGGCTTTGTCTGATGATGTGTTATGGGGAAAGATGGGCTTCGAGTAATGGTTCATTAAAAAAGAAATGCCCTGTAGTTATTGGGCAAGGGTTTGAAATAGAAAAATTGACAGGAAAGGCCACTTGCAGTTGAGTTATCTGAAGAGGATGACATTTTTGAGGACTTTGAAAATGTATGAGAACCAGTTCATAGGCATGGAAGAGGTGCAGTCGGAGAAATTTTATAATTACCTCTTGCTTTTCATTCTCTTTCAGTTCCTTGAAACCCTTGAACATCGGCTGCTCGTGACTGAACTGACACAGATCTTAGGCCCTGGCCAGAGGAGGGAGACGCCTCTACTGCTAGGGCTGGAGAAGGTGGACCTTCTGGAGCTCATGCCACCCGCAGAGGTTGGGAGTGGGCCATACTGGGAGGAAAGAAGCAAACCAGCATCATTTCTCCCATTTCTTCAATATATGTTGTTAAGCTTTACTGTTTTTGTAAAAATTATATACATCCACGGTGGTCAAACTCAAAAAAACTTTGTACAGAAGAAAGTAAAAGCTGAAGTACTACATCTAGAAACACAGTATTATTTATTATAAACAGCTTGATATAAATGGTATTATAGCCTCCATTCTTGTATAGAGTTTGTTTTGGTGTTATATATTCCAGACTTTTGTTTTCAAGTCAATAAATATCTGTAAATAAGATGATACATTTGAACCAGGTGGCATGCCCGTAATCCCAGCACCAAGGAGCTGCGGCACAGGATCATGAGTTCAAGGCCAGCCTGAGCTACATAGTGAGTTCCGGGCTAGTCGGGACTACATAGTGAGGCCCTGTCTCAAAAACAAACATAGCAGGGCATGGTGATGCATGCCTGTAATCCCAGCTCTTGGGAGGCTGAGGCAGGAGAATCCCTGAGTTCAAGGCCAGCCTGAACTGCATGAAACCCTGTCTCAAAAAGACAGAGAGGGAGGGGTGCTGGGGATATAGCTCAGCGGCACAGCGCCTGTCTGGCAAGTGCAAGGTCATGAGTTTGATTCCCAGTACGAAAAAAAAAACCAAGCTGGGTGTGGTGGCACATGCCTATAATCCAGCATTCTAGGAGGGCAAGGCAGGAGGATCATAAATTTGGGCCTGCCTGGGTTACATAGTGAGACCTTGTCTCAAAAATAAAAAAGGGCTAAATCATATATGTATGTATGTATATGTATATATGTGTGTGTGTGTATATATATATAATATATATATATATATATACATATTTTTTTTTTTTTTTTTTTAAACTGGAGATGAAGCTAAGTGTGAAGGCCCTAGGTTCAACCCTCAGTACTGCAAAAACAAAAACCTCCTGCAGTGGTAGGGACTGCCACACTGCTCTCTGGAAAAGTGTTTCCAGCACTCCTACGGTAGCTCCCCTTATCACCAACATGAGATCTTGACAGCCATTTTACTTAAAAAATTTTTTTCTTCTGCAGTGCAGGAGATTGAACCCTAGGCCTTGAACGTGCTCAACAAGCAGTCTGCCACTGGGCCGCAACGTCCTTGCTGACTTGATAGGCTAACAATGAGTCTCCCTGGTGTCTCTTTGTTTTTTTTTTGTGGGTACCGGGGGTCAACCTCAGAACCTCGCGTGCCAGCAGGCGCCCGTGCCGCTGAGCGATATCACTGGCCCCTTTTTCGTATGTGGGTTCCGGGAGTCAAACTTGGGCCCTTGCGCTTGCCAGGCAGGCGCTTACACCGCTGAGCCATCTCACCGCCCCCTCCCTGGTGTCTCTTGATGCGTTTTCTTTGGTTACTATTGTGATTGTATCATCCTGTATTCAGGGTAAGGTCTTCTAGTTCTAGCAGTCCATTTACACCTCTCTTTTGGTCTCTTCCGCTGTAGGATTTTGTGTGGATGCGAGCTCGGCTCCAGCTGGAAGTGGAGGAGCAGCTCAAGAGGAAATGTTTCACTCTGCTTTGCTACCATGACCCCAGTTCAGGTGCGTGCTGCCTCTGCTCTGCTCACAGCTGGCCTGCAGAGTTCGGAGTGCTCTTTGAGGATAATGTATTTGAAGGATCAGAGATGCTGATTTGTTTCCTTGGTGGTGGAGGAAATACACTTTGTAAGGACTCCTTTTATTCAGCGAGGTGCCAGGTGCCAAGCGAGAGGGAAGGATGCGTTCTGACCTCTGGAGGATCAGATGGCAGAGGGAGGAGAGTTCGCATCCCTATGTGTTCCCCTTACCTTTACGAATTCAGGGCCAAGGCAGGACTCAGAGGTCAGAGTGAAGGGACCCTAACGGTGATAGCTGGACAGCAGAAGGAACTGGGGAGAAGATAGAATGTAGAGGGCTAGATGGGGGGATGGGGACCCTGCACCCAGGCCTGCAAAGGACAGTAGCACTTAGAACTTCCCAGGCAGTCCTCCATCTCTGTGCCCAGATGCTGACAGTGAAACCGTGAAGGCTGCAAAGATGTGGAAACTGGCAGAGGTCATGGTGGCTGAGAAGCAGAAGTGCCAGGATGCGCAGAGCCAGCAGAAGGAGCAGCTGGTGCTACTGGAGAAGAAGAGTGCCACCTACTCCCAGGTAGGTCTGCTGCCCTCTCCCTTGTGCTTTTAGGGAAACAGGGTTTCTGATTTGCTTGCCTTCTGCTGGCTTTGCTCACAGCCTTTTCCTCCTCCCTCTTGGGGATCAGGTGCTTCTCCGCTGCCTCGCCTTGCTGCAGAGGCTCCTTCAGGAGCACCGGCTGCAGGCTCAGTCCGAGCTGGACCGCATCAATGCCCAGTACCTGGAAGTCAAGTGCAGTGCCATGATCCTTAAGCTGCGGTAAGCTGTGTGCCTGTGGGGCCCACACATCACTCATCTGTCCCTCACCCTCGTCTCTTCCTCTCTCCCGTGCCTAGCACCTGTGGGCATCTAGTAAATCTCACAAGGCAGAATTAGCTTTGAATCACCCAGAAGCTTTTGACTCTCACTTTACAGCTTTCTGAAATAGGTGCTTTACGTGAGATCAGCGTGCAGGGATTGAGGATGACCTTACCCCCATCACTGCTTAGCCCCTGTCTTAACCGTGGCCAGGTACCATGTCCATGCCTAGCTCTGCTGCTCTCAGCCATCGTCCATGTGACATTTCTTTCTTCCCTCTATCAGGATGGAGGAACTGAAGATCGTGTCTGACACTTACACTGCTGAGAAAGTGGAAGTTCACCGTGTCATTAGGTGAGGACTCCCGTGTGGCTGGCTCCCATACCCAGACGTGTGCATTCTAACATGCTCCCCTGGTCCGTTGTCAGTGTAAGCACCCTCACACTGACCCTGCTCTGCTTGGGCCCTTAGGGACCGCTTAGAGGCAGGCATTCGCCTACAAGAGCAGGACATGCAGAAATCACGACAGGTGCTGAACACCTACGAGGTTCTCGGGGAGGAGTTTGACAGGCTGGTAAAGGAGTACACCCAGCTCAAGCAGGCAACGGAGAACAAGCGCTGGGCGCTGCAGGAGTTCAGCAAGGCCTACTGCTGAGCACGGGCAGAGCCAGGAAGCACAGCTTCTGCATAGCCACTGTTCCCTTCTCTTCCTGCTTATAGGCTGCCTCCACCTGGGGCTGCCTTCACTTCACCGGAGAGTTAGGACACGTGCTTAAAACCCTGTAGTTGTGTACAACACCCTCCTGTTTTCCTCGTTTACTATGACAGGGTCTATTCTGGAAAATATAGCAGATTTATGTAACTTTATACATAGCTATTTGTCACTGTCAGCCCTGTGTTTGATTATCTCCTGAATAAAGTGATGGCATTGTGTCTTAGGATTTTAGTCATTTTCCATGGGCAAGGATGGAGAAAGAACATCGACGTCTACGGGTAAGGAGAAGAACTAAGTGGGTCTGAATAGAAACAGATCTACAATGCTTACCCAAAAGGTGGGAGGCAGAAACGCCAGCCTGCCCTCCTTCTCAAGTCCTGGAAGCTTCATTCTGGGAGAGTAGAATGGGATTAAATTCGGGCTTGTACTTGAAGAACCGTGGTGTCCAGAGTAGTAGCTGCTTGGGCAGGTAGTGGGCTATCGGTCAGCAGTTACAATAAAGCAGCCAGGCATTCAGCTCAGTGTTAGGCAGGGATGCAGCTACTTGTGCTCCTGGTTCCCTCTGGCGTGGTTTGAGGACTTTGTGTCTCTTCAAAGTAGAGGGTGGGAGGAGACCCAAGGAAACAAGTTCACAGGCACCTGAGCTGAGAACAAGGCAGGGGCCTGGCTGATGACAAAACCAGGGAGTGAGAACAGAAGCAGAAGGCCTCTGCCTTTACTTAGAAGCTACTCAGCTTCTCAACCGCTTCCAAGAGAGACTGGCTTGGGCGTGCTGCTAAAGTCAAATGATGCTCCAAATCGGTATGGGAAGAATTAGGTTCTTAGACTTTCTATAAATGGTGTTCACTGCCATTTTTCTAGACTTTCTATAAATGGCACTTACTGCCATTTTTCTATAAGCAAATGTCCCACACAAAATGGACAAATAGGCATGGTGGCGCATGTCTATAATCCCAGCACTTGGGAGACTAGGGCAGGAGGATCGCCGTAAGTTCGAGGCCAGCCTGGGCTACATAGTGAAATTCTGCCTCAAACGAAATGGACAAATAGCAACTAGATAATGGAAAAATTCAGAAATAGCCAATAATAGCTGAGCATGGTGGCACCGCCTATAATCCCAGCACTTGGGAGACAGACTAGAGGATCTCAAGTTCAAATCCCGCCTGGGGAACTTAGTGACTTAGCAAGACCCTGTCTTTTTTTTTTTTTTTTTGTTATTTATTTATTTTTAAAGACAAGTAAACATTCTTATGTATTTTTGTTTTTTGTACTAAAATTGTGTAATATAAGCCAGGTAGAGTGGCATACACCAGTAGTTCCAACTAGTCAGGAAACAGGAAGATCACTTGAGCCCAAGAGTTTGAAGTCGCCTGGGCAACATACCAGTACCCCCTTTTTGACCAGCAAATACTCCACAATAATTTAAAACTGTTGGACCCTTCCTATGTGCTTTGATTGTAAATTATATTAATAAATCTTTTTTTTTTAATGTGGGTACTGGGAGTCGAACTCAGGACCTCGCGCTTGCCAGCAGGCGCTTGTGCCGCTGAGCAATATCACCGGCCCTTTTTTTCCTTTATGTGGGTACCAGGAACCAAACTCAGGACCTCGTGGTTTCCAGGCAGGCACTTATGCCACTGAGCCATATCACCAGCCCTATATTAATAAATCTCGACATCCAAGATATTTGTTGAAACTTGTAACTGACATATGACTTGTAACTCCGGATCACCATTCACATTGTATTCTGGAGTTTTGCTCTCTGGGGTGGTCTTCATACAGACTATGAATGTGAAAGGTAATCAATCACAAGACTTGTTCATGTAGGAGGCACTGGCTTAGTGCCTTTAGCTTTAATGAATCAATAAATAATTTGAACATTGCTTGAGAGCTAGAGTTTAAAAGGCACTATGGGACATTGGAAAGTAATTTGCAGGCAGTCAGGAAATTTGGGTGCTGGAACCAGCCACCAACTGGAATCTATCCTTCCTCGTAATACCAGGGAGAACTGTGGTTAGATATCTCTTCTATTACTAATATTTTGCATTCAGGTGATGGATTGAAGTCATGAATAAAGTTAAGCATTGAGGGTACTGAAAGGTGGTGGTCAGTTGGGTGTGGTAGGACACACCTATAATACCAGCATTCAGAAGGCAGGGATAGGGTCTCAAATTTGAGGCTGTCCTGGACTATGTATCTAAACCCTGCCTCAAAAACCCAAAATAGTAAAAGTCCTGTGGTTCAGAGGTTAACAGTTCAGTGATTAAAAGCATTTCCTTCAGAGGTCAAGAAATTTGAAAGAGTTCAGGGCAAAAAATGAATTTCGGTTTTGCTGTGGAATATGAATAGAAATCCACACACCTGTCCTGTCGCTATTGGCTGGAGACTGGCTGGTCATGATTTTTTTTTTTTTTTTTTTTTTAATTTTAAAGAGAAGAAAAAACAAAACAAATCAAAAGAAGAACAAATTTTCAAACCAACATAATAGGAGGGTAACAATGGTTAATACATTACGTATTACTATCTTTAAGTTAGTTATTCAGGACACCAGACATTAGCATTCAATTGTCCAAACATTATTGGCACAAACCTTACTCTTCAGTGAACTAAGTAAAAATGGTAGTGTATCTATCTTAACCATCTTATATATATATATATATACAATTTTTTTTCCCTTTCCCTTCTTTTCTTTTCCCTATTCCAGTCTCTCTTTCCTTTTGACCAGTTTCTTTTTGATTCACCATGTCTATTGTACATTTTGGATCTTATTTACTCTTTCAGTTTCTCATACTAGAGAGATAATACGATGCTTACACATGTGCTTCTGGTTTATTTCACTTATGAGTATTTTCTCGAGTTGCATCCATTTACCTATAAAAGTCTCCAGTTTATCCTTCTTAAAGGCTGAATAGTACTCCATTGTATAAAAATACCACATCTTTCTTATCCATTCCTCAGTTGATGGGCATTTGGGTTGTTTCCAAGATCTGGCTATTACAAATTGTGCTGCTATAAACATGGGTGCACATATATCGCTGTGGTACGATGTTTTTAATTCTTCTGGGAAGATGCCCAGAAGGGGAATAGCTGGGTCAAATGGGACCTCCAACCCTAGTTTTCTGAGGAATCTCCACACTGACTTCCACAGTGGCTGTACCAGTCGACACTCCCACCAACAGTGAAGAAGGGTTCCTTTTTCCCCACAGCCCCTCCAGCATTTGTTATTAGTTGATTTCTTAATAGTAGCCATTCTTTCTGGGGTGAGATGGTATCTCAGTGTTGTTTTAATTTGCATCTCTCGAATGACTAGTGATGTTGCACATTTTTTTGTATATTTATTTGCCATTAGTATTTCTTCATCTGAGAAATGTGTATTCATCTCAGATGCCCATTTTTGGAGTGGGTCTTTAAATTTGGGAGGTCTGTGTGTAAGCATCGTATTATCTCTCTAGTATGAGAAACTGAAAGAGTAAGTAAGATCCAAAATGTACAATAGATATGGTGAATCAAAAAGAAACTGGTCAAAAGGAAAGAGAGACTGGAATAGGGAAAAGAAAGAAGGGAAAGGGAAAAAAAAATTGTATATATATATATATATATAAGATGGTTAAGATAGATACACTACCATTTTTACTTAGTTCATTGAAGAGTAAGGTTTGTGCCAATAATGTTTGGACAATTGAATGCTAATGTCTGGTGTCCTGAATAACTAACTTAAAGATAGTAATACGTAATGTATTAACCATTGTTACCCTCCTATTATGTTGGTTTGAAAATTTGTTCTTCTTTTGATTTGTTTTGTTTTTTCTTCTCTTTAAAATAAAAAAAAAATAAAATAAATTTGGGAGGTCTGATTTTTTTGAGTTCTTTATATGTTCTCGATAGTAATCCTTTGTCTGAGGAACAGCTGGCAAACATTTTTTCCCACATTGTGGGTTGTCTCTTCACTCTGTTGGTGGTTTCTCTTGCTGTGCAAAAGCTTTTTAATAAGATGAGATCCCAGTTATTGATTCTTTGGGATAGTTCCCGTGCGGTTGAGTTTTTATTCATAAAGTCTTTGCCTACACCAATGTCTCCAAGGGTTTTACCTATCCTACCTTCCAGCAGATTTAATGTTTCTGTTTTAATATTTAGATCTCTGATCCATTTTGAATTTAGTTTAGTGCATGGTGAAAGATATGGATCTAGTTTTAATCTTCGGCATGTGTAGAGCCAGTTTTTCCAGCACCATTTATTAAAGAGGCTATCTTTCTTCCAGCGAATGTGTTTGGCACCTTTGTCAAAGATAAGGTGGCTTAGTATGTCTGGGGTTGTTTCAGCATCTTCTAATCTGTTCCATTGATCTTCAGGTCTGTTTTTTTGCCAGTACCACACTGTTTTTTTTTTTTTTTTTTTTTTTTGTGGGTACCGGGGGGGACGACCTCAGGACCTCACGCGCCAACAGGCACCCGTGCCGCTGAGCGATATCACCGGCCCCTTTTTCGTATGTGGGTTCCGGGAGTCGAACTCGGGCCTTCGCGCTTGCAAGGCAGGCGCTTAAGCCGCTGAGCCGTCTCACCGGCCCACCACACTGTTTTTATCACAGTAGCTTTATAGTATAATTTCAAGTCGGGGATTGTGATGCCCCCTGCCTTGCCTTTGTTGCCCAGAATTGCCTTTGCTATTCTAGGTCTCTTCTGATTCCAAATGAATTTTAGGATTGTTTTCTCTAATTCTGTGAGATATGCTGTTGGAATTTTGATTGGAATTGCATTAAATCTGTATAACAATTTTGGAAGTATGGCCATTTTCACTATATTGGTTCTTCCTATCCAGGAGCAAGGGATATCTTTCCATTTTCTGATATCCTCTTCAATCTCCTTTTTCAGAGTACTGTAGTTTTCAGTATAGAGGTCTTTTACATCCTTCGTGAGGTTGATTCCTAGGTATTTCATTTTTTTGGATGTTATTGTGAAAGGTATTGTTTCCCTAATTTCTCTTTCAGTAAGTTTGTTATTTGTGTACAGGAAGGCTATTGACTTTTGAGTATTGACTTTGTATCCAGCTACACTACTGAATTTGGTTATTAAATCTAGCAGTTTTTTAGTGGAGTTTTTGGGGTCTTCTGTGTAGAGTATCATGTCATCTGCAAATAATGATAATTTAACTTCTTCCTTTCCAATCATTATTCCTTTTATTTCTTTCTCTTGTCTAATCGCTCTGGCTAAAGTTTCCAGAACTATGTTGAATAAGAGTGGGGACAGTGGACATCCTTGTCTTGTTCCTGATTTTAGAGGGAAGGCTTTCAGTTTTTGGCCATTTAGTATAATATTGGCTGTTGGTTTGTCATAGATAGCTTTTACCAGATTGAGATAAAGACCCTCTATTCCAATTTTCTGTAGGGTTTTTATCATGAAAAGGTGCTGGACTTTGTCAAAAGCTTTTTCTGCATCTATTGAGATGATCATGTGATTTTTGTCTTTGGTTCTGTTAATATGCTGTATTACATTTATTGATTTACGTATATTGAACCATCCCTGCATCCCTGGGATGAATCCAACTTGGTCATGGTGTATAATCTTCTTGATGATTTGTTGGATTCTGTTTGCCAGTATCTTATTAAGGATTTTTGCATCTATGTTCATTAGGGAGATTGGCCTGTAGTTCTCTTTCTTAGTTGGGTCCTTCTCTGGTTTTGGTATCAGGGTAATGCTTGCTTCCAGGAATGAATTTGGGAGTATTGCTTCCCTTTCAATTTCATTGAAAAGTTTGAGAAGTAGGGGCGTTAGGTCTTCTCTAAATTTCTTGTAGAATTCGGCAGTGAATCCATCAGGGCCTGGGCTTTTCTTTGTTGGGAGGTTTTTAATTACATCTTCAATTTCATTGGCTGATATTGGTTTATTTAGGATTTTTAAATCTTCTTGATTCAGCTTTGGTAGTTCATACGAATCTAGGAATCTGTCCATTTCTTCTGCATTTTCCATCTTAGTAGAATATAAATTTTCAAAATAGGTATAGATGATCTTCTGGATTTCTGCAGGGACAAGACCCTGTCTTGAAATAAAAAATAAAAAAGGTCTGGGAATGTAGTTAAGTGTGGAGACCCTGGGTCCAATCCCCAGTACTGTGGGGCGGGGGGAAGAAATTGACTTTATAAAAAATCAGGCCGGGCTGGTGAGATGGCTCAGTGGCAGAAGCGCCTGCCTGGCAAGCGCGAGGGCCCGAGTTCGACTCCCGGATCCCATATATGCAAAAAGGGCCGGTGATATCGCTCAGCGGCACGGGTGCCTGCCGGCGCATGAGGTCCTGAGGTTGACCCCTGGTACCCACAAAAAAAAAAAAAAAAAAAAAAAAAAAAATCAGGCTGTACTTTTCAGAATGTCTCATTATTTCCCTGTGGTACCTAACATGTTCCTCTCTTATGCTAATACAGTAGCCAGTAGCTACATGTAGCTATTTAAATTCAAACGTAAGTCAATGATATAAAATTAAATTTCCAGTAGCTTGTTGTTTACTGTTTGGACCATGTGTGTACAGAACATGTATATTATTGCAGAAAGTTCTATTGGACAGTGCTGGAAGCCTGTATTTTTTGCAAACTGAAGGTAGATCTACAGGCTTGACTGGATTCAGGCAAAACATTTTTGCAAAGAATACTTAACAGATGACATACACTTCACAAGGCACAAACTGGAGCCTCAGCAGGTCAGGATGTCTTTTTTTTTGGTTTTTTGATACAGGGTCTTACTATGTACTTCAGATTGGCCTTGAACTCACTATGTAGCCCAGGTTGGCCTCAAACTCACAGTAATCCTCCTGCCTCAGCCTCCCAAGTTCTGGGGTTACAGGTAGGCACCACCACGCCCAATTAGAATGTCCCATTATTTCAGCTAAATTTGATTGCTTGGTTAAGGTGGTAGCTGACAGATGACCATTAGTGGGATCTGTCTAATATAAAAAGGTAGATTTTTTCCCTTGGTTGTTAGTAGCATCTGGAAATGAACTTCAAAAATTTCAAAATAGTTCTAATTGATATTATGGTGCTCAGCATTTCCTCATTTAATTAGGTGCTCATCTTCAACCATATTAGGTTGTGGTATTTGAAGTAGTAAGAACAATATTAAAAAAAGTGGAGCTTGTCCTTAATATTTATAACCTGTAGACAACAGTAGGCACACAAAAACAGTCTATCAATCCTGGCAGAGTGGCACTGTGGTGGATTAACTAATGGTCAACATGTAACACCCAGCTGAACTGAGTCAGTGTGGTTCTGGGTGTGGAAGGCCCACCTGAGGATTGTTGCCAATAGCATAAAAGGAGAACTGGAGGGGAAGATGCTGTGCTGTTGATTCTCCTGAAGAAGGTTGTCAAGCTGGTTTTCCTGATATGAACTCAGCTGTTCTCATCCTCAGAGGAGCTCGGTTCCTTGCTGTCACTGAGGATGGCTGCGGTTCTCTGTTGGGGGAGCTCTGGTCCTTACCTCGAGCATCACTTCCTGGCTCTAGTGCAGAGGCCTTAGCCTGCTGGCACAGATCCTTCATCCCGCTGGTGCAGACTTTCTAGCTTCTACCACTGACTTTTGGGCCTTCCCAGTGCAGATCCTTGATGCAGACTTGCATGAGACATTGTTATGGCCTCTAGGTCTTCAGCTGGACTCGTGCAGGACATTACCGTGGCATCTGGGCCCTCAGCTGGATTCTTTGGGTCTCTAGTACGTGGACAGATCTCCTGTACTCTTCTGCATTTGACTCTTTGGGTGAATATTATAATTCTATAAGTCATGTTCCTGTATTAAATCCATTCCCTTGCAAACCCTGACTACAACAGTCACATGCCTCTAATTGCAGCTACCGGGGAGGCTGAGGCAGGAAGATGGCAAGTTTAGGGCCAGCCTGAGCAACTTAGCAAGACACTGTCTCAAAGAAATAAAAAGCACTGGGGCTGGCTGTGGTAGTGTGCTCCTTTAATTCCAGCACTCTGGAAGGCTGAGGAGGGAGGAGTGAAAGTTTGAGCCCAGCCTGGGCAACTTGGTGACTTCGCAAGACCCTGTCTCAAAATACAAAATAAAATAAAAAGGGCTAGCAGCTAGGGATGTAGCTCATGTAAAGGCCCTGGATTCAAACACACATACACACAAAGTACTGGAGATGTAGCTCAGTGGTAGAGTGCTTGCCCAGCATGTGCAAGGTCCTGCTGGTTCAATCCCCAGAATAACAAAAAAATTGTGTGTGTGTGTGTGTGTGTGTGTGTGTGTGTTTATGTGATATATATTGCAAATAACTATAGTTGCCAACCAAAAGTAATGAATCAGGAATGTAAAGTAGAGCCTTGGTAGGAAAGGGAGACTTGGTTCAAGCTTTGTAGAGGTAAGTTTGGGATAGAATTTTGGAAAAAACAGTAAAGATAAAGGGGAAGGAGCAGTGTGTAAAGCCACGGTTGGGAATGAGCAGATTATGTACCTAGGAAAGTTTTCATTTAATGTGGCCAACATTTGCAAAAAAAAATATCCATAGTTTAACTAGAGACTGGAGAGCTGAAGGTTGAGAAACGTTCAGCTTTCCAACTATCTGAGAAAATAAAATGGCTACTAAGGCCTGGTTCCCTACAGAACATGGAGATGGACAGTGAGCTAGTTCTTCCATTTCTAAAGTCCAAAGAAATCTGAATATTTTCCCATAACAGTTCTGCACAAATTTCAAAAAAAAAAGGGGGGGGCTCAAAGACAAAAACTGCTTTGTAAAAAGCTCAAAACTGCAGGTGTGGTGGCACACACCTGTAATCCTAGCACTTGGTAGGCTGAGGCAGGAGGATCAGAAGTTCAGCCCAGCCTGGGCAATTTAGTGAGATCCTGTGTCAAAATAAAAAATAAGGGGCCGGTGAGATAGCTCAGCAGCATAAGCGCCTGCCTGGCAAGTGTGAGGTCCTGAGTTCGACTCCCAGTACCCACATAAAAAGGAAAAAAAGGGCAGGTGATACCGCTCAGCGGCACAAGTACCTGCTGGCAAGTGCGAGGTCCTGAGTTCGACCCCCGGTACCCACATAAATAAATAAAAATTAAAAAAATAAAAACTAAAGCTGGGCATGGTGGTGGACACCTGTAATCCTAGCACTCTAGGAGGGTAAGGCAGGATCTGGGCAATTCAGTAAGAGCCTGTCTTAAAATAAAAAAAGGGCTGAGGATGTAGCTCCTTGTGAAGGCCCTGGATTCAATCTCCAGTACCACAATAAATAATAAAATTTAAATTTTTTGAGCCGCTCTTGGTGGTGCATGGCTGTTATCCCAGCACTTGGGAGTGTGAGGCAGGAGGATCGCCGTGACTTCAAGGCAAGTCTCTGCTACATAGTAAGTTCAAGGCTAGCCTGCACTACAAAGCGAGACCCTGTTTATTTAAATAAATTTTAAAACCACAAAAGTAATTTCATCCCATCTGGGGGAATAGCTCATTGCAAAGGTCTTAGATTCAATCCCCAGTATAGTAAAAACAACAATAAACAAGCACTACCCCTCCCCGCCATAAAAAGAAAAAGGTAATCTATTGCACTCTGGGAGGCTGATGCAAGAGGAGCAAACATTGGCGCACAACCCGGCAATTTAGTGACTTACTGAGATCCTGCCTAAAAAAAAGGGGGTGGGGGAGATGTGCTCAGTCTGAAGGCCCTGCTTTCAATCCCTAGTACCTCACACACACACATAAGGTAACCTACTTAAAGTCAACTGATTGTAAGGCAGTCATGGTGGCTCATCTTCTAATCCCAACTACTGAGGAGGCTGAGGCAGGAGGATTGCAAGTTTGAGGCCAATCAGAGCAATTTAGTGAGACCCTGTCTCAAAATAAAAAGGGACGGGGATGTAGCTCAGTGGCACAGTGCCCTTTGGTTTGATTTCCAGTACTGCAAAAAAATTGTAGATGTTAATTATATCTATATTACACCCTCACTGCAGCATCTAGGCTAGTGTTTGATGAAATATCTGTGCTCTGGAACAATCCAGTCCTAGTGTATGAGGACAGGCCCTAGGGTGCAATGGGACTGAGAAAGAAAGTCAGACAAGGGCCGGTGAGATGGCTCAGCGGCTTAAGCGCCTGCCCGGCAAGCGTGAGGGCCCGAGTTCGACTCCCAGAACCCACATACGAAAAAAGGGGCCGGTGATATCGCTCAGCGGCACGGGCGCCTCCTGGCGCACGAGGTCCTGAGGTCGACCCCCCGGTACCCACAAAAAAAAAAAAAAAAAAGAAAGGCAGACAGATCCAGGATTGCACTAAGTGCAACTTGGACTTACTCATGAAGGTGTGGGCCTGGCAGCAGCAACACCAATTGAATCCTTGCAATTAGGGTCAAAAAAGGGGATGTACATACAGGTTAGGACAAAAGTGGTTTCATCCTAGGTGGAATGTATCTGGTTTATCTTAAACTAGTTATCAAAAAGTTTGGCATTGCTGGAGCCAGGCTCCCGTATTGAAGCTCCACATACCACTCTAATGGTTTTGTCTATTTATAGTTTGCTGGGAAACTATGCAGGAAAAGGAGACTAAGGGTTACCCTGGGGCAACTGTGGCCCTCACAGCTCAAGATGGTTGTGGTCAAGTCAAGCTGGAGCCATACAATCTGTGACTATAGACTAAGCCGAGTCAACACATGCAACTCATGGGCACACAAGGCATTCTGGTTTTCATCCAGCCCTAACGAGTTTGAAAGAGTCTCTGAGTTAGCGATCAGGGACAGTAAATTAAAGGTAGAAGTTAGGTCCCCGGAGAGAGGGGCTACCCTAGGGGTAGCCGTAGTTGTAATTCCTCTTCATAAAACAAGAGCCTTGGCATTGTATTAGGTACCAGATATTTCTAAGCACTTTGCATGCAGTAAATCATTTAATCATATTAGTAAATTTATGGGATTAAATAGTATTACTGTCTTCACATTACCAATGGGGAAACTGAGTAAGGTACAGAGAGATCAGGTAACTTATGCAGTGCCACAAAGCTGGTGAGCCCTTGCAGGAACCCAGGAAGTCTGGCTCCAGAACCTGCTGTCCTAAGATCCCCTGGTGACCTGGTGCAAGCTGGCACCCTCCAAGCAATACTGTTTGTTTGTTTTGGTTTGGGCTTTTTTTTTTTTTTTTCCCGAAACAGCGTTTTGCTATGTATCCTGGGCTGGCCTGGAATTTGAAGTGATCCTCCTGCCTCAGCCTCCTCAGTGCTGGGATTACAAGCATTAACCACCATGCCCAGCAACACCGTATTTATAGATTTGGCTTCCTTGGTTCCCTAACTCTGGGCAGGGGACACCCCACACATCCCATGAAGATGCCATCACTGTGGAGTGCTGTCCTCCCATGGACACTGAAAATGCAGTTTAAATACTGAGCTGGTGAGCATTCCAGAGATTGGGGGCTAAGCGGAGCTTGCCAACAAATGGGGGCTCCAGGCCTGCATGGTGGGGCCAGGCCCTGAACTGGAAGACCTCAGTGTCCTGGCACCCGAGAGACCAGCCAGACAGCCCAGGGGACCTTCCCTCCACAGCTCCACCCTACCAGGTCCAGGTCCTCATTTCAGCCCAGGCAGATTGTCCTGACCCCTTCTCCTCCCGTCTCATATATACCACTGCCAAATCTCTCATCTGCTTTGCAAAATCTTCATGAGTATTTTCTAATTTGCACTTCATTTTGTCATTTCTCTGATCAAAACAGTTTAGGCCTCCACGATGCACACCAGACACAATCCATGTAGTTTAGCTGTGGATTCAGGCCTTCAACTCCAGCTCTACTCTCTGCCCCTCCTTCCTCATACCTTCTACTCATCCTAAGCGACCCCTGATGGGCACCCTCACCATTTCATGCTTCACTGTGCTGGTTACTATTTTTTTGTGTGTGTGTGTGTGTTCCGGGAGTCGAACTCAGGACCTCGCGCTTGCCAGGCAGGCGCTTACACCGCTGAGCCATCTCACCGGCCCCTGGTTACTATTCTTATTTATTTATTTATTTATTTTTTTTGAGATGGGGTCTTGTTATGTAGCCCAGGATGGCCTCAAAATCATGGTGATCCTCCTGCCTCAGCCTCCCAAGTGCTGAGATTACAGGCATGTGCCACCACCCCTGGCTTGCTGGTTACTATTCTAACCACCCTGGTGAGACCTGGTCATCAAATCCTACCACCACCGGGTGTGGTGGTCCACATCTGTAACCCCCAGCACTCTGGGGGAGGGGTTGAGGCAGGAGGCTGAGGCAGGCAAATTTGAGACCAGCCTGGGAAATTTTGCAACACTTTGTCTCAAAATTTAAAAAGGGCTGGGTATATAGCTCCATGTGAAGGTCCTGGGTTCAATACCCAGTACTCAAAAAAATCCTAGCATCTTTGAGGGCCACCTCAAATTTTGCTAGCTTATTGTCATTCCAGCTAAAAAGGTCTTACTGCTGTTTAAATCCCCACAAACACTTTATTACAACTTCTTGTAACAAGCTAAGGTGATTTCCGGGCAAGCCTTGAATCTCCACGGTGTCAGGAAGAGAGTTTGATGCTATCTACAACATCAGCGGTTCCTGAAGGGCAGATGGTGAAGGGTGTTCTCCATCTTTTGTGACTCAGGACTGCTTTACTCTTTTTTTTTTTTTTTTTTTTTTTTTTGTGGGTACCGGGGGGGTCGACCTCAGGACCTCGCGCGCCAGCAGGCACCCGTGCCGCTGAGCGATATCACCGGCCCCTTTTTGGTATGTGGGTTCCGGGAGTCGAACTCGGGCCCTCACACTTGCCGGGCAGGCGCTTAAGCCGCTGAGCCATCTCACCGGCCCTGCTTTACTCTTCTAGTGATGTCTGAGAACTCCGAAGAGCTTCTGCTTTACCTCTAGTCTTTCCCACATTCAAAATCAAAAGTGAGAACACTTAAAAATATTTATTTACTCATTTTTTTTAAAAACCCTGCACATTAACATAAGTAACACATTTTAAGAAAAACATCACTATTTCCCAAAACAAACCAAAATCAGTGGGCAGAGTAGTTCTGTTTTTCACATGTTAGCAAACCTCCCTGCCTTGACTTCGCAGCAGCAGCTGGATTCTCATGCAGACTTCTCTTTGTTGTGACCTGTGGCTTCGGTTGAAGTAAATGAAGAGAATCTGACCGCACACATCCATGTAGGAGGTCCTTAAGAACATTTTGGTCCTTGTGCCACATTTTGAGAAATGCTATTGTTAAAAAAAAAAAAGAAGAAGAAAGAAAGAAAAATAGCCTGGGAATCAGGAGAACTAGATTCTTCTTTTGGCTCTTCCATTTAATTGAACCATAACTTTGTTTAAGACACATTTAACCTCAGTTTTCTTTTTTCCTCTGCAGTACTGTGTACTGAAGCCAGGGCCTCCCACTTGGTAGACAAGCACTAAGCTATATCCCCAGCCCCCTAACCTCAGTTTTCTAATCTATACAATGGATGTATTAAATCCCTACCTCACATTATATCTTGAGGATTAAGTGAGAAAATACTTTTAAAGTGCCTGGCATATGGTAGAGCCTATTAATAAATATTAGTCTGGCAAGGAGGACTGTCATGTTATTTCTATGAGGTGACAGTACTTGCCAAAGGGGTAGCCTACAAAAAAGGGTGGGCATTGGCTAGGGCTTTGAAAGAAAGGATGTAAAAAGCATAAAGACCAGGAACACAGCCTAGGAGTCTTTCTCTCTTTCTCTCTCCCTCCATATATAGATAGGTAGATTTTTTTTTTTTTTTTTGTGGGTACCGGGGGGTCGACCTCAGGACCTCGCGCGCTAGAAGGCGCCCGTGCCGCTGAGCGATATCACCGGCCCCTTTTTCGCATGTGGGTTCCGGGAGTCGAACTCGGGCCCTTCCGCTTGCAGCGCAGGCGCTTAAGCCGCTGAGCCATCTCACCGGCCCAGATTTTTTTTTTTTAATGTTCAAATAATAGCTGGACTTGGTAGTGCATGCCTGTAATTCCTGAGGCAGGAGGATCACTATGAATTCAAGGCCAGCCTGGGCTACATAGTGAGACCCTATCTCAAAAAAAAAAAAAAAAAAAAAAAAATTACATACCGTAAATATGCTCATTATAGAAAATTTGGAAAAGATTTTACTCGAGGTCATTCTGTGTGTAGAATTTGTAATCTGAGTCACTTAATGGCATATTATGAGCATTTCTCTACATTATTAAATTTTTCTTTGACAACATTGATTTCATTGTATGGATGATTTATTTAACCATACCCCTATAGGATATCCAACTTGCTGTACATTTTTTATAATTATAAAAATGCTACACTAAGCATTTCTCTTTTTTTTTTATTTTAAAGAGAAGAAAAAACAAAACAAATCAAAAGAAGAACAAATTTTCGAAACAACATAATAGGAGGGTAACAATGGTTAATACATTACGTATTACTATCTTTAGTTATTCAGGATACCAGACATTAACATTCAATTGTCCAAACATTATTGGCACAAACCTTACTCTTCAATGAACTAAGTAAAATTGGTAGTGTATCTATCTTAACCATCTTATATATATATATACAATTTTTTTCCCTTTCCCTTCTTTCTTTTCCCTATACCAGTCTCTCTTTCCTTTTGACCAGTTTCTTTTTGATTCACCATGTCTATTGTACATTTTGGATCTTATTTACTCTTTCAGTTTCTCATACTAGAGAGACAATACGATGCTTACACATGTGCTTCTGGTTTATTTCACTTATGAGTATTTTCTCGAGTTGCATCCATTTACCTATAAAAGTCTCCAGTTTATCCTTCTTAATGGCTGAATAGTACTCCATTGTATAAAAATACCACATCTTTCTTATCCATTCCTCAGTTGATGGCCATTTGGGTTGTTTCCAAGATCTGGCTATTACAAATTGTGCTGCTATAAACATGGGTGCACATATATCGCTGTGGTACGATGTTTTTAATTCTTCTGGGAAGATGCCCAGAAGGGGAATAGCTGGGTCAAATGTGACCTCCAACCCTAGTTTTTTGAGGAATCTCCACACTGACTTCCACAGTGGCTGTACCAGTCGACACTCCCACCAACAGTGAAGAAGGGTTCCTTTTTCCCCACAGCCCCTCCAGCATTTGTTATTAGTTGATTTCTTTATAGTAGCCATTCTTTCTGGGGTGAGATGGTATCTCAGTGTTGTTCTAATTTGCATCTCTCTAATGACTAGTGATGTTGCACATTTTTTGTATATTTATTTGCCATTAGTATTTCTTCATCTGAGAAATGTGTATTCATCTCAGATGCCCATTTTTGGAGTGGGTCTTTAAATTTGGGAGGTCTGATTTTTTTGAGTTCTTTATATGTTCTCGATAGTAATCCTTTGTCTGAGGAACAGCTGGCAAACATTTTTTCCCACGTTGTGGGTTGTCTTTTCACTCTGTTGGTGGTTTCTCTTGCTGTGCAAAAGCTTTTTAATAAGATGAGATCCCAGTTATTGATTCTTTGGGATAGTTCCCGTGCGGTTGAGTTTTTATTCATAAAGTCTTTGCCTACACCAATGTCTCCAAGGGTTTTACCTATCCTACCTTCCAGCAAATTTAATGTTTCTGTTTTAATATTTAGATCTCTGATCCATTTTGAATTTAGTTTAGTGCATGGTGAAAGATATGGGTCTAGTTTTAATCTTGGGCATGTGTAGAGCCAGTTTTTCCAGCACCATTTATTAAAGAGGCTATCTTTCTTCCAGTGAATGTGTTTGGCACCTTTGTCAAAGATAAGGTGGCTTAGTATGTCTGGGGTTGTTTCAGCATCTTCTAATCTGTTCCATTGATCTTCAGGTCTGTTTTTTTGCCAGTACCACACTGTTTTTATCACAGTAGCTTTATAGTATAATTTCAAGTCGGGGATTGTGATGCCCCCTGCCTTGCCTTTGTTGCCCAGATTTGCCTTTGCTATTCTAGGTCTCTTCTGATTCCAAATGAATTTTAGGATTGTTTTCTCTAATTCTGTGAGATATGCTGTTGGAATTTTGATTGGAATTGCATTAAATCTGTATAACAATTTTGGAAGTATGGCCATTTTCACTATATTGGTTCTTCCTATCCAGGAGCAAGGGATATCTCTCCATTTTCTGATATCCTCTTCAATCTCCTTTTTCAGAGTACTGTAGTTTTTAGTATAGAGGTCTTTTACATCCTTTGTGAGGTTGATTCCTAGGTATTTCATTTTTTTGGATGTTATTGTGAAAGGTATTGTTTCCCTAATTTCTCTTTCAGTAAGTTTGTTATTTGTGTACAGGAAGGCTATTGACTTTTGAGTATTGACTTTGTATCCAGCTACACTACTGAATTTGGTTATTAAATCTAGCAGTTTTTTAGTGGAGTTTTTGGGGTCTTCTGTGTAGAGTATCATGTCATCTGCAAATAATGATAATTTAACTTCTTCCTTTCCAATCATTATTCCTTTTATTTCTTTCTCTTGTCTCATCACTCTGGCTAAAGTTTCCAGAACTATGTTGAATAAGAGTGGGGACAGTGGACATCCTTGTCTTGTTCCTGAATTTAGAGGGAAGGCTTTCAGTTTTTGGCCATTTAGTATAATATTGGCTGTTGGTTTGTCATAGATAGCTTTTACCAGATTGAGATAAAGACCCTCTATTCCAATTTTCTGTAGGGTTTTTATCATGAAAAGGTGCTGGACTTTGTCAAAAGCTTTTTCTGCATCTATTGAGATGATCATGTGATTTTTGTCTTTGGTTCTGTTAATATGCTGTATTACATTTATTGATTTACGTATGTTGAACCATCCCTGCATCCCTGGGATGAATCCAACTTGGTCATGGTGTATAATCTTCTTGATGATTTGTTGGATTCTGTTTGCCAGTATCTTATTAAGGATCTTTGCATCTATGTTCATTAGGGAGATTGGCCTGTAGTTCTCTTTCTTAATTGGGTCCTTCTCTGGTTTTGGTATCAGGGTAATGCTTGCTTCCAGGAATGAATTTGGGAGTATTGCTTCCCTTTCAATTTCATTGAAAAGTTTGAGAAGTAGGGGCGTTAGGTCTTCTCTAAATTTCTTGTAGAATTCGGCAGTGAATGCATCAGGGCCTGGGCTTTTCTTTGTTGGGAGGTTTTTAATTACATCTTCAATTTCGTTAGTTGATATTGGTTTATTTAGGATTTTTAAATCTTCTTGATTCAGCTTTGGTAATTCATACGAATCTAGGAATCTGTCCATTTCTTCTGCATTTTCCATCTTAGTAGAATATAAATTTTCAAAATAGGTATAGATGATCTTTTGGATTTCTTCAGGGTCCATCGTGATATCACCCTTTTCATTTTCAATTGCATGGATTTGAGTCTTTTCTTTTCTTTTTTTAATAAGGTTGAATAAGGGTTTGTCAATCTTATTTATTCTTTCAAAGAACCAACTTTTTGCTTCATTGATTCTTTGTATTGTTTTTTTAGTCTCCAATACGTTAATTTCTGCTCTGATCTTTATAATTTCCTCCCTTGTACGGGCTTTTGGCTTAACCTGCTCTTCTTTTTCTAGAAGTTCGAGGTTCGCCATTAAGTTGTTTATTTGCGCTTGCTCTATTTTCCTGATATAAGTATTTAATGCTATAAATTTTCCTCTTAGGACTGCTTTCATTGTATCCCATAAGTTCCGGTATGTTGTACTGTCATTATCATTCAGTTGTAGAAATTGTCTAATTTCTTCTTTAATTTCATCTGTGACCCATTGGTTGTTCAGGAGGGTGCTGTTTAATTTCCATGTGTTTAGGGAGTTTTTGTGAGATCTTTTGCCATTGATTTCCAATTTCATTGCACTATGGTCTGATAATATGCATGGGATAATTTCAATTCCTTTGCATTTACTTAAGCAGGTTTTATGAGCTAGTATGTGGTCTATTTTGGATAACATCCCATGTGCAGCTGAGAAAAATGTGTATTCTGATGTTGTGGGATGGAACACTCTGTAGACATCTACTAAGTCCATTTGTTGAAAAGTTTGGTTCAGTTCTATTATTTCATTATTGATTTTCTGTCCAGTTGATCTGTCTTTTTGTGACAGTGGAGTATTGAGATCTCCCAATATAATTGTATTAGTGCTTATTTGATTTTTCATGTCCTTTAGTACTTGTTTTATATAGCTGGGTGCACTGGTATTTGATGCATATATATTTATGATCATTATCTCTTCCTCTTGGATTGTTCCCTTTACAAGGATGTAATGACTGTCTTTATCTCTCTGAATCCTTCTTGGCTTGAAGTTCACTTTGTCTGCAAAAAGAATAGCTACCCCTGCTTTTTTCTGGGTTCCTGTGGCATGGAGTATTGTTTTCCATCCTTTGACTTTCAGTCTATGAATTTCTTTCTGAATTAAATGTGTTTCTTGTATACAGCATATTGTTGGATCTTGCTTCTTGATCCATTTCGCCAGTCTGTGCCTTTTGATTGGTGAATTGAGACCGTTAACATTGATGGTTAAAACTGATATATATTGACTTATACTTGTCATGATATATTCCTGTTGATGGTTCCCACTCTTTAAGCATTTCTCTTAATTAATCTTTGTTCTAGTTTGGCAAAATTGGCAAGGGTAGCTTTCTAGAAGGAAATTTATAGATGAAATATCTTAAGGTTAAGATCAAAGGCCCTAGCTGGATATGCTTACCTGCAAGCCTAGCACTCAGGAGGCTGAGGCAGGAGGATTGCTGGGAGTTTGAGGCAGCCTGGGCTACATAGTGAATTCAAGGCCATCCTGAACTATGTAGCAAGACCTTGTCTCAAAAAAAAAAAAAAGGGCTGGTGAGATGGCTCAGCAGCGTAAGCGCCTGCCTTGCAAGCACGAGGGCCTGAGTTCGACTCCCGGAACCCACATATGAAAAAGGGGCCAGTGATATCGCTCAGCGGCACGGGTGTCTGTTGGCGCGCGAGGTCCTGAGGTCGACCCCCCGGTACCCACACACAAAAAAAAAAATCCTATTTCACAGGGTTCTTGTGAATATAAGTCCTTTTCATAGAACTTCACACAAAGGAAGAGCTTAATAAAAGTTAGTTGTTATTATAAGTTAAATATATATATATATATATATCCCTCCAGGGGCCATTGATTTGGGCTTTTGTATTCCCCGGGGCCACTCTACCACTAAGCTGCATCCCCAGTCCTTTTACTTTTTTATTTTATGGGGTGGGGGTAGGGTCCGAGACAAGAACTCACTATGTAGTCCAGACTGGCCTTGAACTTGAAATCATTCTGATTCAGCTTGTCCGAGACAAGAACTCACCATGTAGTCCAGACTGGCCTTGAACTTGAAATCATTCTGATTCAGCTTTCCAAGTGCTATGATTATAGGCTTGTGTCACCATGCCTGGCTCTTATTTTTATAAGTTTTATTTTATTGCTTATTTTTGCAGTACTGAGGATTGAATCCAGAGCCTTCACACTGAGCTACATCCTCAGTCTCTTTCTATTTTTTGTTTCAAGACAGGGTCTTGCTAAGTTGCTATATTGCCCAGGCTGGGTTCAAATTTAAGAATCCTCCTGCTCAGCCCCACAGAGTGCTAGGATTACAGACATGTGCCACCATGCCATACAATTTTTGAGACAAGGTCCTGCTAAAATGCCAGGCTGGCTTGGAACCTGTGAGCCCCTTGCCTCAGCTTCCAAAGTAGCTGGAACTATGGGCATGTGGCACCATGCCTGACTTATTCTGTCCATTCTTGTACCAGCTACAATTATAACTATTTACTTATTTATATATTGCTTCTTTCATAAAGAATTTGAGGTAAAGGTCTAAAAATATAGAGTTCCCTTTCCTTGTTCTTTTTCTTGAGTTTTTTTTCCCTTTTCTTGTTTGATTTTTACTGCAGATGAAAAGTAGAACAATATTTATCAAGTACCAAATTATGTTAGAATTGTGATTGAAAGTTGTAAGAGTAAGAAATTAATTTGGTAAGAGTTGACATCTTTTTAGGATTCATTTTTTTCCTAAGAATATGGGCTGTTTCATTTTTTTCAGATTTCTATGATACCTTTAACAAAATTTTATAATTTTATATGTACAGGTTCCTCACAGTTTTTTAGTCGAATTACAGCTGAGTATTTTACAGTGGCCTTACTCTTACCACTGTGAATGGGGAAAATACTAGTCACAATAGCTACTGTAGACTGCAAGTTTATTATGTGCGGGGTAGATTCTAAAATCTTTACTATATTAACTAATCTTCATGACAGCTTTATAAAATAAGAGCTATTATTTACATTCTCATTTTATGAATGAGGAAACTAAAGCAAGAGGTTACATTCACATCATCAGTAAACAGATGAACAGGGCTTTCCCCTCTTGCCACCTGTCTCCACAGGCAATACTGTTAATTTATAAATTATCGGGATTTATTTATTTATTTGATAATTCTGGGAATTAAACCTAGGGTCTTACACATGCTAGGCAAGTCCACTACCACTGAGCTACATCTCTAGTCTCAACATTTTTATTAATTATGTCTTCTAACTGGTTCTTCTTAGAATATAAGAAAACTATGGATTTATGCTATATTTATCTGGTAGCAATTGACTTCTCTGCATTCTAGCATTAATTCTCATCATTTTTTTTTTTTTTGTGGGTACCGGGGGGTCGACCTCAGGACCTCGCGCGCCAGCAGGCACCCGTGCCTCTGAGCGATATCACCGGCCCCTTTTTCGTATGTGGGATCCGGGAGTCGAACTCGAGCCCTCGCACTTGCTGGGCAGGCGCTTAAGCCGCTGAGCCATCTCACCGGCCCCAATTCTCATCATTTTTAAAATGATTGTCATGGGTTTTTCTATGTATTCAACAATATTATCTGCAAACAATGATAAATGTGCTCCTCCCTTTCTAAAAGTTATAACCCTTTTTTCCTATTTCCAGTATTATACTGAATTTTTCAGAATAATATTAAATTACTCAGTGATGAGACAAGACATTCTTGCTTTATTTCATCTTTACCTAAGTTGCTGACTTCATATATAGATTTATATGAAGAATATTAAGACTATTAAGAATATTTATAGGGCCAGTGAGATGGCTCAGCGGTGTAAGCGCCTGCCTGGAAAGCACAAGGGCCTGAGTTCGACTCCTGAAACCCACATACAAAAAAAGGGCCAGTGATATCGCTCAGCAGCATGGGTGCCTGCTGGCGCATGAGGTCCTGAGGTCGACCCCCGGTACCCACAAAAAAAAAAAAGAATGTTTATAGAAAGTGAAATTGACTTACCATTTTTATTCTTTGACTATTTCAAATGATCAAATAGGGTTTATTTGGTTTGGTTTATTTTTGACCCATTATATAAATTAATTTCTTAATTCCATAACTTTGTGTTAATTTTTGAAGCTCTAATTGGTTGTGTTATATAATTGCTATGTCAATATACTGTTAAATTTGTACTAATACTAAATATTTTGGGGTTTTTACATTTATATCTATGAGTGAGATTGGTCTACAGCTTTTTGGGGTGCTATTTCTGACAAGGTTTGATATTAGATATGTTCTGCCTTCCTAAG